>VXBN01015216.1:1162642-1288593 GCA_013397395.1 Sinosuthora webbiana
GGGGGATGGGGGGGGGGGGGACATGAATGAATTTTACATTCTAGAGTGAGGGGATGCTATGGGGATGCTATTTCTTATCAGTACAGATTTCTGGCCAGGGAAGTAGAAATGTACTTAGAAGCACTGGTTAGCTGCCATGCACTGTTATATACAGCATAAGGAAATTCTGATTACATTACTAATACATTTTTCCAAGCATGGTAACGTTGCTCTTTCCTATTGTGTAATATTTATTATCATTCTTTTCTCCTAGATTCAGCCTGGCTTTTTTGAATGCTATGAGTGATGAGTGCTGCAGTTATTTTTCTCCTTCCATCTTGCATTATCCAATAGGTTTTTTTAGGGAACAGCTTTTTCACTCCCCCCAACCTTAGCAATTCAAGTGCTAGCATTAACTACCTAGTAATAACCAAATTATTGGAAAAATTCACATTTTTCTCACTGAATGGGATTCAACATGTATAAGACTGCATGTAGGAAGCAGGCTGTGGGCAAAAAAGTATTTAACTAATGGGAAAACAGTTTGTGTATTTTGCTCTTCAGAGTAAGGCTCGTACCCCTTTGTTAGCTACCAAAATGGAAATGGCTGTGGGATGGTGTGTGGGCAGAGGTGTGACACTCCAGTTAGCCACAGACTGCCTGTGTTGTACATCACAAGTAGCATAGTTTTCAAAGTAACCAGAAATTCATTGATTAATTGTAACTTGACATCTTGGATTCCCCTCAAAGGTTTGCAAAGACTGTGTGTTTATAATGTAATGTGCTGTTGGATTTTAGAAATAGGGGCAAAAGTAGTCCTGTGTGTAAATGTCAGGATTTGGAGGCTCTGGGCAAGGTGAATTAGCTGCTGATGGCCCAGTTCTCACGTACGTAAAAGTAAATCAGTAATGCCTCATACTAGAGATTTTGGGATATTTGAAGGAGTTTGGGGACCCCAGCGTAGAAAGTACTATGGGAAATGAAATCCCTTAGGTTTGTAACAAAGGTATGTTAGTGCACTGTGATCATTGGCTTTGTTGTGAAGTCTGGCAGTCATCTCTTATAACGAGTTATGCCTTCAGTAACATAGTGTCTTTTCTTCACATACCTGTGCTGTTAATTGAGCAAAAACTGGACTTCTGAATAACAGCTGTCAGATGTGACTCATAAATTATAGATCATTCTGTACCTTAGTTTCTGTCACAGTTCAAAATATGACAGGTACTGTTAGGTTCTGAAAACATTAGATGTCAAAGCCCAAAACTTTCTTACTCTACAACTACTAAAGCACATGGGCTCAGAAATTCCACTTCCTTTGAATATATCATTTGAGCTTGGGAAATGCACAAGGAGAAATTGGGTTCTTTTGATTAAAATGTCAAAACATGTTAAAATATAGTTTCACTCACAAAATAGTCTATTCACACTTTACCTCAAGTTGATCTCAGGAAGTGCGCTTTGAGTATTTCATGGAATCAGATTAGCCAGATGATTATTCAAAAGCTGTGGCTTTCTGGAGGCATTTTGATTCAAAGAAACTTTTGTGAATACAGTAGACTCTGAGTAAAAATGGTACATTAACAAAAAGGAAGAAGAAAACAAATTATGAGACTGTCATATCCACCAAAAACATTTGGATCCACCAATACTTACGTATTGAAAATGCATCTGGAGAAAAGTAGCGCACAGAAGATAAATAGAAGAAATCATTATTTAGAAGATGAAAGAAATAAACATTCTGGGGCAGTTGTAATCACTGAAGAGTCCTTTTGTGCTCTTTTGAGAAATAGAAATGCCTATTGCAGTCTTCTGGTCCTTCTTGAGAAGGGGTAGATACATTCGGGTGGATAAATAAATATTATGCTTGGATTCCTTCAGTTTATGATTGTTTTCCAT
Organism: Sinosuthora webbiana; assembly: GCA_013397395.1. Classification (NCBI taxonomy): domain Eukaryota; kingdom Metazoa; phylum Chordata; class Aves; order Passeriformes; family Sylviidae; genus Sinosuthora; species Sinosuthora webbiana. Next base: position 1,164,518 of record VXBN01015216.1, read on the forward strand.
GATTACTGGCAAATAGTTGCCATTGTCAAGTCCACCTTCATTTGCATTTGATGGTGAGGGAAAATAATTTTGCACTTACTCTTTGTTATTTGTAGTTCAATAGCAGCTGGAGATGTTCACAAAGCAGAAGTACTATATATAAATCTTAATAGAAAATCAATAGGAAGTCCAGATGACACAAATACACTTAAGAAGCACAGTAGTTTTCCTTTGAAGGCTCATTTTAGATCATTGCCTATTGAGGCAGTTTGCCTAAAAACAGAGCTCTCCTGATGTCTAACCAACCTACATCCCACCAGATATTACTGAGATTTAAGAGTGGCGAACCATGAAAAGCCACCAGAAAAATGTCAGCTGCCAAGACATTGGTACACTAAAGTGTTTTGTGTTCCTCAGTGATGTTAATTAGGCTTCATCAGGCACATAAAGCTAGGGAGTCAATAGTCTTTAAGCTTGGTTCAGCTGAATACAAGGAAGATGGACAGTGGAAGAAAGAAGTGGTATTGTACATAGTAGGTTATTTGCTGGGTTGATTGCTCAGTATGAGCAAAGGTGTGGCTTTTGTTATTTTTTATCATATATTTGAGATACTGGAATTCCGGAGAAATGGATGATTCAGTGTTTGGGAAGGCCTTGTGCTGCCAGATGAAGAACAGTTTCTGCAATTTTATGGTAGTAAAGCTAAAAGGAGTGGATTTATCATTGCAGAAGCTCAGTAAACATGCAACTTCTTAAACTGGGAGTGGAGGTTAAACCCGTCGATTTTGTGTGATGCAAATGCCTAGAGTTCTAACTGGGAATTGAAAGTACCTAAATAAATGAATAAATGTAAGACAGAAGCTAAATAAATAAGTTAGTAAATATTCAGCTCCCCCTCCCCGATGGGGACATTGCAATGAAAACTGATACTGTTGGCTTCTAGTTTTCCATTCCCTTTTAGTTGCTATAATGGCCTCTGTGTGTGCTTTAGTGATGATGTGTGTCAGGATTTGTTTATTTTGGATCACTGTGTCTCTGTGTTTCATTTGTATCTGGCTGTTTTCTTTCTTACTTAAACTTGAGCTTGATTTGGCTTTGTAGTATTTGCTGACTAGGGAGAGAGGGAGGGAGAGCATTATTTAAACTTCAAGTAACAAAAGATAAAAGATACTGCTGATTTTTTTTAGCCTCAAAGCCTTTCTAAAAAGTTACTGGAGTGTTTTTTGTAGCTAGCACTTCACTGTTGTGACATTCAAAGTAGAACATAAGAAAACTGCCAAAAGATTTTAAAGAATCCATTAATACATGTAGTCAGGAGGCTTCCGTTTAGAAAAGCTACATTATTCAGAGTGAAAAACTAATTAATTAGAATGCCCCTAGGAAACTGAATCTGCTTGCATATATTAGTGAAAAAGTTAATTAATCACTGCAGAACGAGATCTGCATCAAGACATATGTATAAGTACTAGGAAATGGTTTCCTGGGCCACAGAGTGGATTTTTTGATTCTTTTCTAGTAAAGTAAGGGAGAGGAAAAGAGATCTCAAGGACCATTTTTTATACATATTCCCCAAATTCCTAGGTGTGATTTAAAAGCCATTCCATTAGCAGGAAAGCAACAGTGATTTTAAAATTGCTCCAAGGTAGTGTTGCTGCTAACCATAAAAGCCACCAGCTGATTTTAATTAGATTTTACCTTTCCTCTTTTCTTAGCAATGAGATGCCCATACCTGGAGTATATTGCTTCCTACTTGGTCAGGACAGTTAATCATTTCCTTTTACAAAAGGACTAGTATGCAGGAAAGCCCTGATTAATATCATGAAGCAAAATAAGAATATTTAAGACTACTTTTATTAATGGTTTACAACATTGAACTAACTGTGACAAGATTAGAGCCTTTTATAGAGGAGAGTTAAGCTTTTTTTATGCTGGCATTGAACTGAATAGAAGGAATTTAATGTCAATCAGCAGGGGTCTGCCTTCTTTGAAGTCATATTCAGACTCAAGTCAGTGGACAGATTTTCATTTCCTTGGATTGTATTCAGATCTGGCCAGCAGTACACATCAACACTCTGTGTAACCCTCTTTAGGAGAAATGTGTGTTTATATGACACAACAGATTAAACAATGTGTCCTCTGGTGATTATTCCAGACTGTCACAGAAATCAGTGGGAAAGCTGCTTGGTTTTGTGATCAAAGAGGGTGGTTTTCTATCAACGTAAAATATCTGTATTTGATACATGATTTTAGTGCTCTGTATGATTCAAAAGCCTTTTATAATTATAATGCCTATCTGACTAATTTTCTGGAAATCATATTCATTACAACTTGCTTTCTTTGGCACAGTCACAGCTAGCACAAATGGTGACTCTTAACAAGAAAGATTTGCTCAGCCTGATTCAACTGACTTAGTTTTCATATTAAATACAAACCAGTCTATCCTGTGGCTTATGAAGAAGGCATAGTTTACAGCCTGTGACCTCTTTCCTGCTTTTTGATGTAGAAAGAAGGTATGGAATGGACATTAGACTTTTTTTATTAGTTTTAAGCTCAACTTCAAGTTCAGACCTCCTCTGTGTTGTTATTTTGACAAAAAGGTCCCTGAGAACTGACAGAATTGTGACAAGAGAAGCCACATCAGAGACACTAATTGCCTGACAACAGAGTCAACACAAATAAATTCAGCCTTGGATTATTTTTTTTAATACTTACGTATGAAATCATTCAGTGGAAGTACTAGAGGGGAAGGTTTAAGAAACTGGTATTTCCATTCAGCCTGTACAGATCGCATGATACATGTCAGAGCCTTGATTAATTTGTAAGCAAATGTACACTAGCATGTTTGACATTCTTAAACGTGTTACAAAAAAGAACAAGAATTTCTTTAATAGTTTTATACCAATTTTAAACATGAGCAACATGGACAGTAGTTCTCAGATTGAATTCCTGCATGGAGACCATAGGAGAAAGCTTAATATGGTGGGCAAAGATCTAGCAGTGTGTTAGCTGCAATTACAGTTCAGCCAGTGGAGCATCATGGTGTTTCTTAATATATCCTCACTCAGTTTCTTTACCACATGAGTTTGCTATGACTATAGCACTCTATCCTAAATTATTAAATGTGCAGATACGTTTTTACAGACTAAGCTGGGCACAGAAGACTGGGTGGTTGGCTTTACTGGCTTTGGCTAGGGTAGAATTAATTTTCTAAGTAGAATCTGCTATGGAGCTATGATTTGAATTTGTGATGTCACGGGATGTTTTAGTTACTGCTGGGCAGGGTTTACGCAGACTCAAGGCCTCTTCTGGTCCTCACACACCCCACCAGTGAGGAGGCTGGGGGTGCACAAGGAGTTGGGAGGGGACACAGCTGGGACAGCTGATCCCACCTGACCACAGGGATATTCCATATGGCAGCATGCTCAGCATATAAAAGCTGAGGGAAGAAGGAGGAAGGGGAGATGTTTAGAATTAATGGCATTTATCTTCCCAAGTAACTGTCAGAGTGACAGAGCTCTGCTTTCCTGGAGATGGCTGAACACCTGCCACGAATTCTTTTTTCTTTTTGCTTATACACAGAGCTTTTGTGTTACCCATTAAACTGTCTTTGTCTCAACCCATGAGTTTTCTTACTTTTACCCTTCAGATTCTCCTCCCATTTCCACTGCGGAGGAAATGAGAAAGCAGCTGCATGTGGCCGAGCTGACTAGCAGAATAAAGTCATAACACTGGTTTAAAAGATTTTACTGTCTGGTCTGACAGGAGGTTTGGATCAGACTCACAGAAAGGTGATTGAAGGTGATTTCTTCGTGGACCAGGCAGGAGACTGTACCATTTCCAAGAAAAGAGTAAATAACTGTTGGAAACATTAATGACCATGCTCACCTTAATTATTGCAAGCTTCTGAATGTGACATGTCCTTCCCTTCCCTTCCCCTTTCCCCTTCCCCTTCCCCTGCCCCTCTCCCTCCTGAGGATTATGTGGACCAAAACTTTCCCTCTTCCAACCTCTTTTTGTCAGGCAATTTAATGATGTGGAAGAGCACATTGCCAGATTCAGTGTCAGTGTTATGCATGGTAAAGAACTCTTCTGCTTTATCTCCTGCACACCTTTCATCAGCTTTCACTCTTGGATACATTTGATCTACTTGTAGTGCTTATCTTCTGACTGCTCCTCAAATGACCTCTTGTTAGGACTATTTAATACTAATGTGTCTTCCTGTGTCATGTAAACTTTTTGAAAAACTGGAATTTTAATAAGCACAAGAATGGCGCAGCTGTATGATAAAGCTTTCATTAGAGGATTCCTTAATAGAACCCACTTCCAGTCCTTGATTGCATAATCAACAGCTAATGAAATTGTCTTGGTAACAAGAGCTACGGTGTATTACATCCTCTCCTGAGAGTAAGTGGAAAGACAATTGTACCAGCCCGAGAGGACTATTGATTGTTCACAGTTTGAATTTGATTACCCTTACGGGGAACTGAACAAGAGATCAGCTCTGCTAAATGGATTTTTTTTCCACTGAAAGTTATAGGTTCACTTTCATACAGGGCATTCAGGGGGCAATAAACACAGGATGTGTAATTTCATTACAGGTTTCCTGAGTCTGCAAGTTGGGAAGCACCAAAAGCTGTGAAAGAAATGATGGCTGCTTAGTGATGTGTCTCTGTGTTTAAACCAGGTGGGAGCTCTGAAGGGATACCACAGCTCATTGTGTGTTGCTTCTCTTACTGCAGGAGGGAATCCCAAAGGGAAGTTCGCTCTGGGACTGGTTCAGAATGAGTGGAAAGTTTATGTTAAAAGGCCTTTGGATCGGGAAGAGCAAGACATTTATTATCTGAACATCACCGCCACAGATGGCCTCTTTGTGACCCAAGCTGCTGTGGAAGTGACTGTCACTGATGTTAATGATAATAATCCAGTTTGTGAACAGGTGAGTTCACACCACACATGGAAATCGGCTGCTGTGTTGAGAGCGATGCTTTCCCTACAGGTGTCTTCCTGTTTACAACTATTCAAAGTATTCATAGCCAATGCTGTTTTTCATCCTTATGGCCTTAGTTGAAGAATCTGCAGTGGTCTGGGAGAGAAGCAGGATAAAGAATTCCTGTGAAGCCAGGATTGAAGGATAATGATCTCATAAAGCTTGCAAAGGAGTCTTGTACGCAGTGGCCTTAGTTGGCTTTTCAACAAATGATGCGTTGTAAGGTGGCTTTGGGCAGCTACTCCTCTCGTGCAAAAAAGAATGTGCTCTTCCTTCATAACCCATGTGGAAATGTCATCAGTCTAGTTTAACTCCAGCTTTCCTCAATTTTCCAGATACCAGACATCCAGTGGAAAAGGCAGAAGAATGTAGCTTGCTGTCCTGTTGTCGGGAATGCATGCAGTGTGGCCTGACCACAGCTTTCAGAGTGTTAGCTGTCTTGTATTCTGTGGAAAGGCAATCCAGGGAACTGATGTTAGTGCAATAGAAAGGTCTGTGTGAAAGAAAAGACACGATAAAACCCAGAGTTCCTTAATGGTACTACTCAACAAAATTTTACATATATACATATATATGTGTGTGTGTGTATGTGTATGTATGCATGCATATACTTATGTAATTCCCATCATTACATTATCACTCACTGACAGATTACTGTCATTGCAAGAACCACTCTACCACTCTGGGGAATCACAATCTGTATTTCCCTCAAAACTGCTGGATGAGGTGATAAAAACAATTGTTTCTGATAGCACACTCATCAAGATTTTCATTTCATGGGTGTCAATGGAATGAACAGAAGATACAAAATGGTGTTGCTTTAAGCACCTAAGATGAGCCCTATTCACAGTCATAATTTGGCATTGTTTCTGTGACACCTCAAAGCTTAACAGAATGTGTTGCGTAGAGGAAAATGGTTTCCTGTATAGAATGATGCACTACAAATAATTTTTTAAAAAGGGTTGTTCAAAGACTGTAAAATACTGCTACAACATAGCTTACATGTCTGTCTCTGACTCTAGGTTGCATACACAGCATTGTTTCCTGAAGACATTCCACCAAACAAAGTAATTCTCAAAATCAGCGCTAAAGATGCTGACATCGGGTCCAATGGTGAAATTCGCTATTCTCTTTATGGTTCGGGGAACAATAAATTTTTCTTAGATCCAGAAAATGGTAAGAAGACAACCAAGTGTTTCTGAATAGCCTTAACCCCTCTACATCTGGGTACTGGTTTCCTTAATTAGACTTACGTTACATGTGGCTATGAGCCAGTTGTTCCAGTTCTGGCAGATGTGGGTGGCCATTTGAATGGTAGTGGCAGGAGGGAGGAAGAGGGACATCTTTGTTGGCCAGGTTGGATGTTATAACCAGAACAGTGGATATCTTTTGATTCCCTGCAGACTTCAATTTAGATCAGAGATTTATCGTAGAACCAAAGGATATTTTGGGCTGGAAGAGAACTTTGAAGGTCATCTAGGCCAAACACCTTGCCATATGCAGAGTCATCTTCAAATAGATCGTGTTGATCAGAGACCCTTCCAGTTAAGTTTTCTAGGGGTACCTGTGCCAGCCTGTCACTACCGTAATCATAAAAAATGTCTTCCCTTATATCTAGTCTAACTCTACCGTCTTTTAATTTAAAACAATCAACCTTTTGTCATATCACAGCAGGTACTGCTAAAAAGGAAGTGTTTCTGTGTTAAGGAGTCCATAAATCTTGAGACAGAAAGACAGACTTGGAAAAACATGGTGGTGTTCATATGGGTAAAGCCACTGGGCTGCTGTTAAAGCCACCATGAATGGCTTGTCATCCTTGCACTCATATTGGCACCTCACTTTTTTGGGTAAAGAGGAAGGGGAAGTGACACTGCTGTGAGTTTTTAATCTCTTCATTGGAATAAGCCATGTTGGGTTTGTTTTCTCTTGCCTATTCCTGTGAAACACATCGTTTTAAGACACTTATGCTGTCTAGAATTAGTGATGTTGCTACAATAATAATGATAGCTGCTGCTTTTAAATAATTTCAGGTGAGCTGAAATCTTTGGCCCCTCTCGACCGAGAGAAAATCCCTGCATACAACTTGGTTGCCCGAGCCACTGATGGTGGGGGCAGGTTTTGCCAGTCAGAAATCCATCTTATTTTAGAAGATGTTAATGATAATCCACCAGTGTTTTCGTCTGACCACTACACTGCTTGTGTCTATGAAAACACAGCCACTAAAGCTTTGTTGACAAGAGTCCAAGCAACTGATCCTGATGTTGGTAAGTGGATTACATTGCAAAAAATGAATAATGTTTATGAAAATTCTGTGGTTCGGTGGAATTACAGGGCAGATTTACTTTTCTATTGCTACATTTATTCATTTTTCTCCTCCTTCTTTATCCTCCCCATTTCTTTTTCTTCTCTTTCCTTACATCAAAATGCTTGTGTCTGATCTTGACATAATGGTGTTATAAACAGAAAAGCATTGCAGCAGCCACAGAAGCATGTAGTTTTCTCTTGATCAGCAACAGCTCTCTTTAGGGGGAAATGATCATTTTGGGGATAAATTGCAACTTTCTTCCTTCGGTGGTCTCACCTCTTTTCTTGAGCCGTGATTTGGAGTACCCATGCCTCTATTTATGCAAATAATATAGTTACCTGCCACAGGGACCTATACCTGATTAATCACAGCTTTTCTAGGGTTTTATACTGCGATAGCTCCTATTTGTTCCAGCTGGTTACTTGAGTATAAAACTATTGTACACTGTGAATGTACATTATAAATGTTCTGGTTATTTAACTGCACATTCATTGAAAGTGTAATGGTTTATTATATGAGGACCTTAGCCTTGAAATGTGGGCCCAATTATAAATATTTAAAGGGGAGTCTTTTTGCATAATACAGTGGTAAAAGCTACTGAATATTAAAAAACTTCTTAGGTCATTCACTTGAGTTGAAGTAAACAACTTGGGGTTTTTTCTTCCTGTGTCTTGGAGGTGTTTTGTAAAAACCATGGGCTGAGTAGTTTCATGTAAGTAGTAGATCTTTCATTCAATGAAAAAAAATATTTCTTTTTTTACAAGTAGAGTGCATGCTGGAAGTCTCAGTTATTTGCGAGGCTAGTAGTTTAGATATACAGGAATTCCTAAAGAAGCAGAAAATATTCATTAATGTACCTATGAAGAGCTGCATTACATGTCATGGTTGAAAACTCACAATTAAAATTATGATACTGTTCTGAATGAAGAGCCAATTACTGGTGGTAAACTACTGAACTGTCTGAAGAGACAGTGTTGTTATTTTCCACTGTTGTATTAATTACCATTTTTCTTGTAGGTGGGATGACATTCAAGGAGAGAGGGGGCACAATTAGAAGAAAAAGTTGTCAATAAAAGTTCTTGCTAGCACCAACTTTACATAATAAGATGGTTAACAATGGTTGACAATGAAAAAATAAAAAACAAACCATAGTTGCTGTACCTTCCTTCTGAAACTAGAGAAGTTACAGGGAGGGATGGATATGATGAATGAGAAGGGGCTATGAACTTCCTTAATGCTTGGACCTGAAAATCAAACCATTCAGTGTATCATAAGGAAATTACTAAAAAGTCCCTAGAACTGGTTTTTGTTCTAATTACTGTTCTGTTAGTCCCTACTAAAATCACTGATTCCCTATTGCTAGATAATGAATGAGTTCAGGTAGTGTAATGTTCCTATGAGAGAAAAAATGTATAATTGAAATTCCTGATGGGCTGTGATATTTCTCTAAGGCTTTTTGAAGTGTTATCCTGAAAACATCCGTGGAGGCAGTAAGCATCGTCCAAATAAATTTTTAACATTCAGGAAAGATCTTGTGATCAGTCTTAGAATTTGTCTGCTCTGCTTGGGCCTGAAGGTTTGTGTACTGTAAGGACAGGAGCATGAATATTGAAGCCTTTGAGAGAAAACTCAAGAGACATCCCTTTGTGGTCCACAACTAAACACAATTTAACAGAATCCTGAGAATACTGTGTTCAGACACTGTTGGATAATTAAGACAATTTCCAGTTAAGAGAAAAATAGTGTTATATTTGCCTTGTGCCTTTGATTTCTGTAGAAGTTCCTGATCTCATAATATCCTGTGAAACTGTAGGACTGGACCATAAATTGCTGTTTAATATATTTTTAATTTGGATACATACTTAGAAACTAGCCGTACCAGCTGCACACACTAAGGGAGAATTGTGATCTTTCTTCACAGTATTCAACAGAAGATAACAGCTTTAACTGTTTAGTAGCACATAAGTTCATTTTCCATAACCTCTACATACAGCTGGGGATCTTAAATTACATGGTCTCCTGAAGGAGAGAGAATATACATAAGTCTATTTGTTAGGATATTTTAGTAGTTTTAATTGAAAGAAATTCTTTCTCCTATACTGCTGTGACTGGAAATTTTTAATATTTCCACAATATGGTATTTGCTACTTACTCACCACCAGCAGGTTTGGAAATGTTCAAACTAAGAAATGAAAGCGAAATGCTGTTTCTACATTTTTTCGAGAGGTTCACAGAAAGCAGTGAATTCTTCACCTCCCACTGCCTCCAAAGCAAAGTGCCAAATTACTCCATTTTGTTCAAATTAAGGCACAAGAAGAGCTGGAATGAATGCTGAGGTGTAATTACCTGAGCAAACCCATCACACAACTGCAATATCAGCCTCTTTCAAAGGAGTTAGGGTCATGCTAGGGCAGCAACTCTGAGGAAACCTACATGGGACTTCGTGGCAAGCATGATGTTAAAAAATCAATAAACTTCAGAATAGACATGGAGCCCAAAGCTGAGGTGCAGGCACATACTCATTTCCAGTGCTGCTCATGTTTCCTGCTTGCACAGAGTGTTGTGGCCTTGCTCACACAGTACAGGAATAAATGACAGCATCATCCAAGCTCAGCAGTGCTTTAAGCGACGGTTAAATCCTGCCTCACTTGCAGATGCTGTGCTTTGTGAATGACCTCCATGCTCAGGCCTGTTTCCATGATGATTAATAGTGTAGTCTACCAAAGGCAGGAGCACTTACTGCACTAAAAGTGAACATTGCATTATCCAGCCTTCTGCAGTCTTCTTCATCTCCACTGCGGCATCAGCCATCCAGATCTGTAGTCACTTTAGTGATTTCCCTGACCAAGTGATTTTTTTCTGGGTTTATGATGAATATGAGATTCTAATTTTCCTCCAAATGGGAATACCCTTGTCAGACATCTCTGTCTTGCCTGCCACTGCTGCCTTCCAGTTTCTCTCTCCATTAGCCAATGTCTAAAGCTGTGGCAGATCATCCCCGTTCCCTGCGCAACCAGACAGTACAAATGGACTGGGCCATCTTTGAGCCAGCACCTTATATTGCATGCAGCCAATGTGCAGGAAAACACAGGCATGTAGGTGAAAAACTGGCAGGAGTGGCCTTTATTTGGTTGCAGAGTTCATGCAGTATGCAGACAGTCCCTGCTCTGTGCTCAGCTGCCCCTCACCCCCACAGCCCTTCCCCAGCCCAGGGTCTGTGCCAGCACATCACACAGGAGATGTGGTAACATGCATGCTGCTAGGAGCCACCTGGTACCCATGTTTTGGTTTGGGAAGGCAAATCTAGGAGCTTCTCACAGTCGCTGATGAGACTGATCTGCTTCTTCCTTGAATAGCAGGCATCTTGTCCAACCACCTTGCTCAAGCAGGGCTATGTACAGCAGGTTGTCTAGGACTCAATCCATATGGCTTTTGGCTACCTTCAAGGACTGTGAGAGTGCTGTCCTCCAAGGATTGAGTGCTGTGCAGCTTGAGCACCATGGAGATCCTCTGGGAATAACCAGAGACCTGCATTGTGGATACAGACAGAAGTGTAACATCCTCACCATGATGTGTTGTACATGAAGAAAAAATGTTGTTTCAGGAAATACCCTCCCATATCTGACAGCAGATTTAATAGCATTGAGTAATGCAACCTAGAAAAACAAGCAGCTGTGTGCTACCTTATTCAAAGCATTTTCTCACTTTTGTGCATAGGTTGCCCGGAGTTTCAAATGTGTCCCAGCTTCTGCAAGGCTGGTAGCTTCACGAACAGAATGGTCTAAGGTTTATTCACCAGTTCTGAAAAAAACATCCTGCTAGTTTTGGGGGCAGTAGATTTGAATGATGAGCCATTCTTTGTTCCTAGTATTTGAAGCTTTGGTACTTTGGTGGATGTGATAGAGAACATGTGTGTTGAAAGCCTAATTCAGGAAGCCAGAATAAGATTTGAGACCCTCTCACAGACATCTTTACAGAGTCAGGTTATATGGGTTAATTGTGGTTGAATTTGATTGTGTTCTTTAAGCAGTTTTATAGAGTTAAATATTATTTGGACTGGGATTTATAAGAAGGATTCTGATGTCAGCTGATTAGTGCATTTGTGTTTAATCTAGAGAGTTTAAATCAATCAAGTCTCTAATCAGTCTGATTCTTGGTGTGGGGAGCTAGTTACTCACCTTTTCACGCGAAGTGGAAGAGCTGCAGCAGAGCAGACTCAGCCCCTCTGGGGGAAGTTGTTTGACCTTCTTTGTAGGAGACATCTGCTTCCAAGACCCAAACTTGTCCAACAAGAATTGATGGGGAAACTGGCAAATTGAAGGAAGGAGTGCCATTTTCTTTCAGGTTCAGATGCAAAATTTTATGCTGGATTTCAAAGAAATCTGTGTAAAAAACTTATATTTTTCCTGCAAGGTTTGACCTCACTGATGCTGATGTTTTCAATAAAGACTTGCTTTGTCAGAAAAAGACCGAACCCAAACCCTTACCATGTGTGCTTACAAGGCACCTGCACAGGAAATAATAAATTTCTTTACTAGGGAAGAACGGTAATATGACTTCTCCTTCAGGTTTCAACCAGTCCAGTTTAGTGTGTACCTTTCTCCAAGAGGATGGGGAAGCAAGCATATTTTGTCTTCTTTTTCTTCCTGTCCTCTCTTTGTGTCAATGAGAAAAAAAGAAGAAATTACTAAAACAATAAAAAATGAAATATCTGTCAGAAATAACGACCAAGGAATATAGAGGTTCTCTGAGGTTTATCACTGGTTTATTAGAAAGTAGCATCAGGATGCTGGTGAGCCCAGCATGGAAAGAAACCAACTCAGGCTGCTCAGTGGGTCACCACTTTCCAGAATACATGCGTGGAACTAGAGTACAGACTTCAGCCTCATCAGTGGTGGGCTTTACTCTTGAAGGAATTAGGGCAAGTGAACCTGTTGCAGTCACAGCTGCCTCACAGCTGGGCTTGGGGGAGTGTGAAGTGTAGCCGGGTGAGATTGCGGGAGTGTCAGAAGTGTAAGAGAGTCACAGCTTGATTGGAGAGCACCTCTCTGAATTAAGTGTAATGGCAAGTAACAAAATAATAGAAATGCTGAAGTAGATACTTATTTTGGCATTTTCTAAAAAAAAAACAGTACACAGCCAACCTCTGCTTTGTGTGTTTGTTAATGTTGAGCATGTCCCTTAAAATGGACCTAGAAACTCCTGCAGCATTCAGGATCTGAAAAAGACAAAAGCAGGGATTGAAACATGAATAAAAAGAATAACAGAGATAATAGGACAGAAGATTTACTAAAACTCAACAGCTAATAGGTAGTTAACTTTGGCAATGAGGCCAGCTAGATGGCATTTCTGAGTATTGTCTGAGTTTTTGTAAAATAAATATTACAAGATACTTTACAGAGGATGACTCACTCTCTCTAAAATATACATGGTGCTTCCTATATCTTCACCCACATCATTGCTTCACAGACTTTAAAATAGTACCTGGGTTGTGCTCTAATGCAGGATATGAAAGAGACATGAATTATTAATCCCTTTTACTCTAGCAGTCGAAAACAGCATTGCATAAGTAAGAGGTGTAGCTGAAGTAGGGAGGCCTGTCCACTGTCACTGAAGCTGTTTTCAGAAAGAATTCAGGAATCAGCTATGGAAGAAAAAGCCAACCAACCAATCAACCAAAAGACAAGACAAAACAAACAAACAAAAAGCTCAAAAAACCCAAAGCAAAACAAACAAACAAACAAAAGGCATGGGTGAGCCTTGCCCTATAGCCTGGTGGGTGATTTGCTTCCGGGCTCTGTTCCTCCGAGCTTATTCAATGAATAGTAATAGTCCATGATGATGTACCCTTGTACTCCTTTCTGGAAAGGTGTCCTTACCATTAGACTTCTGTCTGTTGCTCCATAAGGAGAGTGGAAGGGCAATGCCCCACATTCCCTAGTTGTCTGGCCAGTCCTACAGACACTTGCAGGTCCAAATTCACTCAGCGAGCTGTTCAGGAGAAAATGTAGATTTTGCCTTCCTAGCAAAGGCAAAAGCATTAATAGGAATGCAGAGATAAAGCACACTGGACCCCTGAAAAATTGCCAAATAAAAAAATAATAGTCAGGCTCTTAGAGTTTAGACTTGACTTATTGTTAGGAGGTAAATAAACAAGGTATTCGGGGATTTGGAAAACCTCTATCAAAACATTCAGCATGACCCAGTTGAATCCCTCAGAGGGCCATATTTTTAAAGCTTCAGGGGTAGTCAGGGGAATGCAGTAACCCTCCTTGCATTAAAATTATGAGGTGTGTATCAAGTTGACTAAAACCTAGTCTGTGTTCAGGAACTGGAAGTCATCAAAGCAATCTCATTTCCTTCTGCAACATGTGAGGAGGCCATATTGAAATAAATATTATGGATGTTACGGCTTAGGTTTAGTGAGTTTTATGGCATTGTACTGCACCATGTTTTTATGTGTAAGCCAGGGAAACATGGTCTGCACCAAACTGCTGTCAGGGGAGTTTGTAGTAACCATTACACTGGAGGGGTAGGTTAAGAAAGGTACTGGGTGCAGCATTGCTATTTTGATTCCTGAATACATAAGTAGGCATAAGGACCGTATTGCTAAATGTCAGAAAGCAGAGTGGTGCTGCAAGTTACCCTGGATAGTGTCGAAGCTGCAGTTGTGTTATTTAACAGTTGGAAAAGTGGTATGGAAAAATCCCAGTGCAAGGCAGCAAGATAAATGTGACATCTCGTGTTTAGGCAAGAAAACCAAGTGCACTGGTATTGTCTGGGTGGTGACTGTCTGGGCAGCAGAACTGCTGAGATGCAGCTGTATTACTCTGACCCACAGGCTGGAAGTATTTACACTTTCATGCTGGTGTGAAAAGGCAAATACTTTAATGAGATGGGTAAACCAGAATAATGCTGGAAAAAAAGTAGTTCTTTCTGTTTATTTGGTGTTGGCAAATCCTGACCTGAACGGCTGTTGTTTTGGGTACAGCACTTCCAAGAAGATGTGGGCTATGTCTTCCAGGAAGATGTAGGAAATTGACAAAAGAGATCACAAGTCTGGAAGAAAAGTCAGGAAATACTGAAACAGTTGAGAGGGTCTGCCAGGGAAAAAAGAGTTGAGATGATAAAATATAACAGTCTTCAGCTATTAGATCAGTAGCTCTGAGGAAGGAAGTTGACCCTTGTTCCTTTTTTTCCCCTTTATCTTTCATTAATTTAGTCAAACTCAGCAAGAAGTCAGAAGATTTTAGTTATAAGAAAAGTGAGGCACTGGGGTGTGTTATCCAAGAAGGTTATGCAAGTTCCTGATCAAAGGATAGGCCTCTGTTTGGGGTTAAATTGCATCCATCTTGTCTTTGTGCAGGGATAAATTAGATGGCCTCTCAAGATTCCAGCTCTCTTTACACTTTCTCGTTTCTAGTCGTTTCTTTAATTTTTGCGATTTTCAAGACATTGTTAACAACATAGAGGCAAAGAACTAGACAAAGGAGAGTTTTATCTCTAGGATTATATTGGGTGAATAAACCCTGTCTTTAAACTGGAGCACTTAAACATATATGTATATGAATAGTCTCTCTCTATATATAAATACACATACACATATATATGAAATATAATATACAAACTGTTTGAGCACATGTCTGATGAAGAGAGGCTGAGGGAGGTTGTTCAGCCTGGAGAAAAAGGGACTGAGAGGTGAACTTCTTGCTCTTAATAACTACCAAAAAGAGCTTGTAGTGAGATAGGGGTTGGTCTCATCTCCCAGGTAGGAAATGAAAGGACAAGAGGAAATGGCCTCAAGTTGTGCCAGGAAAGGTTTACATGAGATATTAAAAAAAATTTCTTCACGGGCATTGTAATAGGTGACCCAGGGTGGAATTACAACCCCTGCAAGTCTTTAAAACATGCATGGATGTGCTGCTTGAGAACATAGTTTGGAGCTGGGTTAACAGCTGGACTCAGATCTTAGAGATCTCTTTCTATCTGAATGGTTCTATTCATGCATATATATGTATATATGTTTTTTTTCTCTCTCTGCATTCCACTGCTTCCGGTTATGTTCCCCAATGTTTCCAGCTGCAATGTGTAACCCTTAATCGGGTATCTCCAAAATCCCGACTTCAGAAATATTGACTCAGGAGCACTGGAGAAAACAAGTATACATGTGAAGTGATGGAAGCCAGTACGCAGGATATATGTAAATCCCTAGTAGGAAAGAGATGGAGGGTGAGCCAACTATCCAGATCATGACTTCCCACCAAAAAGGACAACACCTCCCCCAGCTGAACTGGAAAGCAGGATGTTAGACACCCATGGATGGTCTCATACTGCCAACAGTTTATACCTCCCATTCCTGTCAAGTATTTTCCCTCAGTAAGGGGTTGATTTCTTCAGTTCTGCCCTGCCCTCATCCCATGGTACCCTGACTCCACCGGAGCAGTGGTGTGAATAAAGGCCTTGGGGGGTAGGGCTATTTTTTTCCCTTGGAAAAGGGAAAAACAGTGAAGGTCTATCTTGGTAGCGGTGTTATGGATTGAACTCAGCCAGGTTTTCTGCTTAAGTTGTAAAAATCACTTGAAATATTTTCCCTGTGGGGCTATATATTCTTCTACAGTTCAACAAGGTACTTCAGGCGAGATTTCTCTTTCATCTCAAAATGATGGAGTGGAGTACTATAAAATCTGGTTCAGAAGTCGTCTTTTGTCTTGTTTGCTGTTAACAAAGTTGTGGACTTTGCTCTTCTAGTAATTGGCCTTGTGGTTAACATTTGGGTAGTCAGGAAAGGTCATAGGTACACACCAGTGTTAATCATCACACCACAAAAGAGGCAAGAGGAAGCACAATAATCAGATAGTTTGCTTTGTATGTTTGTAGCAGTGTAGCAAATCACTGCTACACTGAAAAATAATTTTTTTTCAGCTTGCCTTCTGGTCTACATCTTGTTTGTTTATTTTTAATACTTGCCATTACCTTTCTTTCAATAGGTTTTCAAGATGAAAATGGACAGATGACAAAAGTTAATCATCATTATTCAGATATAAACAAAAATGAGTGGTCTAAATGTATTTGGGAAAACACATTAAATAATGAGTTCAGGGTGACAGATGAAAACAGAAAGGAGAATCACTATGTTGTGTGGCTATTAATGTGTGTAACTTTTACTTTATGTGTGATGCATGAAGGTATTGCCCACTGCAGAAACTTACCGCCATAAGGGGATTGTACCTTGGGTTAATGCTCAGCCTTTTATTGGTGACAATCTGGATCAAAATGTGTTGTAACTCCACCATTTTCAGTTGAGTTGCACCTCAAATCCTGTGTTCAGTTTTGGGCCCCTCACTATAAGAAAGATGTTGGGGGGCTGGAACATGTCCAGAGTTGGGGAAGGGTCTGCAGCACAAGTCCTGTGAGGAGCATCTGAGGGAGCTGGGGGTGTTCAGTCTGGAGAAAGCGAGGCTCGGGGGGACCTTCTCTCTCTACAGCAACTTAAAAGAAGGTTGTAGTGAGTTGAGGGTCAGGCTCTTTTCCCAAGTAACAAGCAATAGGAGAATAGGAAATGGCAGCAAGTTAAGCAGGAGGTTTTGACTGGGGAGAAGGAAAAATGTTTTCTCTGAAAGCAATATCAAGCACTGGAGCAGGCTGCCCAAGGAAGTAGTTGAGTTACAGCCTTGGGAAGTATTTAAAAGATGTGTAGATGTGACACTCAGGGACGTGTTTGAGTGGTGGCCTCGACAGTGCTGGGCTAATTGATGATCTCAAATGTCCTTTCCAACCTGAATGATTCTGCGATTGTATGCTTTATACAAGGAGGACATTGATCATGCTGAATCAGGAAGCAAAATTATTATATATTCCTGATGCTATTTAAAGTAGTAATGATGTAGTAGTTGTCATGATGTGACATTCAGTGTGTGCCCCTTTGTTTTAGTACAGAAGAAACCACGAATAAAAGCCTATTTGAAGAATGGCATTTGAGGTACTAGGCAGGTGTATGTTTTACAAACTCTTCACACCAGAGATTTGGCAAAGGGCAACGTTCTATCATATGCTAATACAAGTCTAAATAGAAAATGTGCTACCTTACTCCTTTACTTTAAAAAAAAAAATGTACTGCAATTTTCTTATTGTAATAGTGATTCCTGCAAAGGCTTTCCATGTTCAAATAGCTCATGTTCATGATTGGCACCTTAGAAATCTGAGAAGTTTGAGTGAGTGAGTTCACACAAAACAGTTTGCAAACATTAATCCTCCAACAGCTGTAGGCAAGCAGTGTGGGAGGATTGCTCTCTTTACCAGTGCAGGAACCATGGCATTGAAGCAGTTGTTTCCTTTCCACAGAAGGCATCTCCTTTATAGTCACAGCAGAATCTACCATCACTTCTGTGGCAGGGATGCCATTGTAGCACACTGGTGGACACCTCTCTCAGGAGAGGGTAGCCTCTAGACTAAAGCATTTTGAATTCCAGTAGAAATAGCTTTTACTTCACCTTTGCCTTATGCCCCTTTCTCTTCCAGCCTTGGGTCAGAAAGCTTGGTAGAAGCATCTGTTGATGTAATGTAACACTTTCTTCAAAGTGCTGTTTCTGCCACAGCTTTTCACCGATTTTACCCCTAAGAAGCAAGTATTAAATTCCACCCCTCAAAACACTCTATGAGAGGGTCAGCACACAGCTAAGATCTCCCTCTCTATGTCTCTTTTTTTTCTCTCCTTTTGGCATTTGGGCCAAAAGCCACCAGGGGTTGGTATCTGAATCCCCATTCAGGTCTTCTGACCTAATCTTCTGTTCTTCCTTGCATAAAATGGCACTTTCACCTTTAAGAGCTTTCCTTCCATGTCCCATGGAAAAATATAAGACTGTCCCCTTCATCATATCAGACTTGTACAAGATAACCTATGTCTCTGGAACTTCTGTATTCTTTTCTCTTTTTCCAGGAAGGGAAAATAAAAGCACTTACCTTCAAGATTTTACTATCTCTATTTCTGTTTAAAATCCCATATATTAGAGCGAGCAACCAGAACATCATAATCTGTATCTGATCTGTCTCCATTGTAGGAATGCCAGTAATCGCTTACCAAAAACATTAATAATATTTTGTAATTCATGGACATCACAGACCAGACTAAGTGCAAACCAGACTGAGGCTCTCCGCAGTCAGAAGTGTGGAAGGTGTGTGTTAAGGCCCCTGCCTCAGAGGAGTGTTTGATACTGTGTAGAAACTGGCAGGCACCAAGAGCAGCCAGTGCAGAATCCTAAATAGTTTTACAGTTAAAACTCACATGTAGGTTGGGTGTTCAGTGGCATCCTCTGAATCAAAGGGAAAAAAAATCCCATTTTCCAGCATCCCTGAGAATCAGCTGTTATTACTAACTCAGTAATTGTTCTAGTCAGGTCTGTCCTTTTTTGTAAGTGGAAGTTCTTGGAGGATGTCTAGCAGTGGGAGATCCTCCCCATCTGGAAATGTAGATACCTCCAACCATTCAGACTCTGAAAATCTTCTACTTTCTAGAGGGCTTTACTCTTTTTAATGTTTGTCAGTTTGGTTGACTGTCCGCTGGCAGAGTATTTGGATGTATGTATCAAGAGACTAAGGAAAGGGGTGAGTGTGCTCTCCAGCAGCTGTAGGGTATTCAAAGCCCACATGGTTTAACATGAAGGAATCTATTGTGAATTCATGAGCTGAGCTCAGTTCCTCATCTATAGGACAGGAGTCACTTCCTTGATGGCCTTGCTGTTTTCCTGAAGGTGGGACTTTTTTTTTTCATATTTGTGATGCTGAATAGAGAGGCTCTGCTGTGATTAAAAAACCAAAACAAATCAACACAAAAAACCTAACAGCCTGGTTCACTGCAATATTGCCATTTAATTTGTTCCATATTTTAAAGACATTTGAACCTTTTAAATATACTCTGGTATCTCAAGCACTGCATAAAAACTTTATTCTCTGAAGAGCCAAATAGTAATTCCTAACGCCCTTCAAGTGGGGTCTGGGACTTTGTAGTTGCCCTAGCTTTTATGTGTGTGTGATGGAACAAAGAGTCTCCCAGCTCCCCCTTGTGTGGATGCTCAACTCCTGCTACATCAAGCAGAAAACAACTGTGATTTGTGCTGCTTTTGATCAGACATTTCTACAATGCTATGCTGCTGGAAAGCAGAATAATACTGTCACAAATTTTAAATTAACAAAATATGCCTAGAAGGGATTGGTAGCTCTTGTTCATTTGATAAATGTCAGGCTTGTAAAGTCTGTTCTCCAACAAAAACAGCAGCAAGTGCTCAAGTGAGAGATGTTAAAAACAGAGATTCTCCATTTTAGTGGATCTTTGCATTTTAGTTATAATCTCTTACTGAAGCACCCAGGATGAAATCACAAAATCAACTAGCATCAAGGGGGTTTGAATTAGCTTATATCTGTGTTCACTTTTAATTAGATTTGAAATGGCTATCCCACTGTAGTGCCGAAACCAAGTCAGTACCATCCCCTCAGGCCTTATTACTGACAACAACCTTAGCACAGATCTGCATATTCAGCAGCCAGGTGGATAGGTGCTTTGTATTGGGAAATATGGGCAGGGTTTTTAAAACACAGGATATCTTTTGTACAACTCAATTTTTGCTCTTAGGCTGGGGAACAGAGGGACTTTCCTCTTTAAAATGTTCATATTCTGGCAGGAGTTTTTTGACGCAGCTTTTGTTTAACAGGTATCATCTTATGATAATATTTTTCTGCTCAACAGTGGAATCAAGGCAGCACTGGTAGCAAGTACATTCTGTGCCACCTGATGTATTTCTATGGATTTATTTTCCCCTTATGTACATTTCTATTCCTTCAAGATGTGCTCTGAGACATTTCCAATTTCAGCATTCTGTTTGTCTCATCTAATTCAATTATAAGCTGTTCTGGGCAAGGACCATATCTGGATTCTGCTTTCAAGTTTCAATACACAGCAGTTTTGCAAAGTAATCTTTTAAAAAAAAGTATCATGATGAGGGAAGGAACTTAACTATCCACAGGGACTTGTCATGTGAGAAGAGCATGTCCTGATCTCCCAAACGTTCAGCAATATTGTACCCACAGGCACTCCTACCTCTACCCCCAGTGGAAATGCTCCGTTTGATAGCAGATATTGCTTAGGGTTTCTGTTAGATGGGGAGAGATTTTTCTTTTCTGTATTTCTCATTTTCATTTTCCCATTTGGTTCTCTTCCAGGCGTGAACAGAAAAGTCACCTATTCCCTATCAGACTCTGCAGATGGTTACTTCTCAGTTGACCGGTCATCAGGAATCATTATTTTGGAGCATCCACTTGATAGAGAGCTTCAGTCCTCCTATAACATCACTGTAAAGGCCTCAGATCAAAGCATTGTGCTGACCTTATCCTCGTTTGCCACCGTTACCATTACAGTGCTAGACATTAATGACAACCCTCCTGTGTTTGAAAGGAGAGATTATCTTGTTACAGTGCCTGAAGACACCTCACCTGGCACCGAGGTCCTTTCTGTTTTTGCTACAAGCCAAGACATTGGTACAAATGCTGAGATTGCCTATCTCATCAGATCAGGGAATGAGAAGGGGAAGTTCAGGATTAACTCAAAAACAGGTTTGTAAATTGGCTCTTACTTGCAATGCTAAATTGAAGCATCAGAAAAACATGAATGCTTTGGGGAAGGCTCTTGGACCAAAAGATTTCCAAGGCCAGAGACTCACAGCTTGTCATTGTGTAATTAACTGCACAGTTAAAAAGCAATTTTAGGTTGGAGAGTGATGTCAATTACGGTCACACTTGGCTTCTCCAGCTCAAGTGGAGAATACTTTTCTCCATTAGTAAGTCTGTTGAAGCCAATATAAATGTGACAACCTATTAGCCAAACTGTGCAAAACACTTCTGAACACTTGCAATGTTTACTTGCTTACCAGCTGAGTACAGCCTCAACTGTCTACCCCTTAGAAAGCATCAACCAGTGCTACCAGGACCAATTCAGTCCTAAAATGTGATTGCTATTTGTGTAGCTTTATGCAGCTTCCCTGACTTAGGTTGTTCTGATTTGTCTTTTTTACTTCAGCTATGGCTTGAGTTGAGGTCTTTTTAGTTATACATAACAAATTTTAGAAGTACACCACTGCTTCTCTATATAAAATGCCAAAAAAGGGTATCTATCATATTTGGTGTAATTAGCTCATTTTCTTAGAATTTCCTTAGTGGGATTTATTCTTTTTCCTCACTGATTTTCATTCCGTCAACTGCAAGCTATTTTTATTATGTTTCCTGTAGTTTATCCCCTTCTTCTTGTAGCATTCAGGATGAACAGTACGAATCTGCCAACACAGTCTGAGAGCAAAGCAGTCTTGATTTTAAAAGCTGAAGATAACACTTTGGGTGCAACTGCAATAGCTAGTAACATGAAATATCTCAAAATGATGCATTGTGTCATTTCTGTAATTGCGTGCAAAAATGGCTCTCCACTCTGCAGAGACTGCTGCCTCTCCTGTGAGGGACTTAACATAACTGTGTGTTGTCTGTCATCTTCATCATGTTGATTAGTGCTAGCAAAATTTAAACATAAATACGCCTAAGCAGCGATACTTAACTTCGCATCTGACAATGAAGCCAAGGAAATAAATCAATAAAAACCCATAATGAAGCTTAATCACACAGAAAAAAAAAAAAAACACCACCCAAAACTAAACTATATATTATTCATTAATGTGTGACAGCTCCATTATTATCCGTTTAGAGTTTCTAGACAGCAGAGTGGTGATGTAGCATGCCTGATCAGAGTTTGAAAAATAATGTCCTTCACACCATTTATCAGTGGGAACTCTCTGCTAGCCACTTGGAAGCTTCTCTTCAGGGCTCCTGCTTTCAGCAAGCCATGCTGAAAGGTGGAATTCATTTGGAGAGCGCCCAGACAAGATTAAGAGGAATGATCTGAGGTCTGTAAAATGTGACTTACCAGGAAAGACTGAAGGAATTAAGGCTGTTTAAGCTACAACAGAGAAGACATGCTGTTAGTTTTGATGCCTGTAGAAAGTACCTGTGAAGAAGAGGGGAATAAACTGTACTCCATGCCCAGTCATAAGAAAATAAGTTGTGAATGGGCTTAAATTACATTTGGATTACTTTGGTTAAATGATAGGAAGAAATTCCTAGCTGTAATGATTATTAAGTCCTGAAATGCATTTCCTAAGAAGGTTAGGAAACTCATATTGTTGGAGGTTTGTATGAACACTAGAAATCAGATAATTTCTATTCTAGAGGGAATCTGGGTGCATGGAGTGAATCAAGTTACAGAGAATCGTAATTTTGGTTATGTGGTGAAGTAACACAAAATTTATAAAACTAGTTGAGTGGGGAAGTCTCTGTTTAATCACTTAAATGATAGACATCTGATTTCTCAGAGGTATTCTTATCCTATTCATTTGTATTTAATTCATGAGAAGTTAATTGTGTGGGAGTGAATTTCTGTTGACTTGTCAGGGCTTATTTCCAGAGTCGGCATCCAGTTCTCCCAAAGGCTCTGTGAATGAGATGTAAATGGGTGGATATGGCCCCCACTTCTTCATCTATGATACTCATATAATGAAAGCTATTTTCATGAGAAACCATTCATTGCCTCATGCCTTGTAAAGGTCCTTTCTGCAGAGGCAACCCAAGTGCAATTGGCATCATTCTTTATTCAAACTACAGCAGTAGAAACCTGAATAAACATTTTTATTGGATTGGGCAGTCTTACAGTTAGTGTTGTATGTGTGCCATGGTGATAAATAGCGTGCTGTACTGTTTACTACAGTCAAATCCCTTACTCTGTGGCATTATTTATTTTTTGCCGGCTGTTGACATTCCCTCCTTTCCTGCTTCAAAGGGGTGATTTCCATTTTTGAAGCTTTGGATTTTGAATCGTGCAAGGACTTCTACTTAGTAGTGGAAGCGAAGGACGGAGGAACTCCGGCGCTGAGCGCGGTCACGACGGTGAATGTGAACGTGACGGATGTCAACGACAACGCGCCCACCTTCAGCCAGGCTGTCTACAGCGCCGTCATCAGCGAGGACGCCGCCGTCGGCGACTCCGTGGTCATGGTGAGCGGGGCCGTGGGTGGCATTCTGGTGTGATGAAGCCCTCTGCCCCTACAAAAAGTAATGCTGCACTGCTTAATAAGGATGATTACTACACCGTGAAGCCCCCAAACCGTCTTCTGGCCGATACTCTGTGTCAGCTACTGCTCTCCAAGCGGCTGTCGGTGTCTCCCCAAAAGAAAGTAGTAGTAGTATTGACCCTTTCTCTTTAACCCTGTTATGCTGTCAAAGAGCAATGGCATATTAGAGGTTTTGCTTTTCAAGAGTCGGCTAGAAAGAAACAGGTTTTAATAGAAAGGCAGAATTCAGCTTTTCAGTGAAATACAATCATGAGGTCACAGGGTTGGATGAGATCTTAAAGATCATCTATTTCCAACCCCCCTGCTGTGAGCAGGGACACTTTTCACTGCACCAGGTTGCTCAGAGGTCCAAATACATCATATTTGTATAGTCTGGTATGCAGTGTGCCATCCCCAAGCCCCACTATATTCTCATCTTGCAATTTGTGGATCCAGAAAGAGAGTGTCGTATGGAATATTAAGATTAAAATATTCTGTATGTTTTCAGACTAGGATTTTGAAAAGGCCCAAGTGAAGCCTCCCAACAAAAACCTATTGGATTCATGCGGAGAGGTGTGCAGTTCAGCTATAACTAGTCTGATTGAATGTGAAGTTTACTTTTTGGAGTGTTGAGCAATTAATGTATCATACAGATCACTTAATATTTGTTTTGCTAATTTTTTATTCTTCTCTCAAAAAAAGTTGATAGCAGAAGATCTGGACAGTCCTCCCAATGGTCAGATTCATTTTTCCATAGTGAATGGGGATCAAGACAATGAATTTTCAGTTGATCCTGTTTTGGGACTCGTGAAGGTTAAAAAGAAATTGGATAGAGAAAGGGTAAGACATGTGGGACTTCTTAACTTGCAATGGCTTAC
Source organism: Sinosuthora webbiana (assembly GCA_013397395.1). Classification (NCBI taxonomy): domain Eukaryota; kingdom Metazoa; phylum Chordata; class Aves; order Passeriformes; family Sylviidae; genus Sinosuthora; species Sinosuthora webbiana. Next base: position 1,188,803 of record VXBN01015216.1, read on the forward strand.
AGATGTGCATCAATCTCCACTCTGCTGCTAGCTTATGTTAAAGGAGTTTCTTTTGTACTCTGCAGCAATCAGCCTGAGATGCTCCAACAGGTCTTTCTAATGTTTTCCCACTTCTTTCCATGCCAGCCCTGTCCCCAATCTATCTACATACCAACTTCTCTGCTGCCACTCCCCCCCTGCACCCACACAGCAGCTGGGGTCACATCAGGGGAGAGAAGCAGCACTGGATTTCTCCCGTGGTGCCAGCAGGAGCTGCTGCTGTGTTAATGAGCTGCCTCCTCTCCCCTGTGCGTGCAAGCACACACGTGCAGCTGTGTGTGCAACAGAGTGGTTACAAAATGCTCCAGATTGTGGCACTGAGCACCGAGCTGAGACCTCAGCCATTAATTAGCGCTCTGCAAAACATGTCGCTGGGGAGGGGATGTTATGAAGTGGCCAGGCTGTACCAAAAGTGAAAGAGTGCTTCATTAAACAGATTCTGCTGCTTTGTTTGCTCACTCCATTATTCATTCAGGATTATTTATCACCATTTTGCCATAGCTAGCAATTAGCAGCTTTTGGGAAAAAAACAAACAAATGCAGTTGCCTGTGCTACTAGCAGGGCAGGAGAGTGCTACAAGGGCTTCAGAAATCTTGCAACGCAAAAGGAAATCTGTGCCTCCTGCCTCCCAGCAATGCACCCACAAAACTGGAGAACAGATTGCTACCTTCAGAATATGGGCTCAGCTGGAGAAGCTCTTTACTGGAAGGAGACCTGCTTCTTAAAACAGTGGCAAAACCCCCTTTCTGTATTATCACAAAGGCAGAATTAAATTGTTGGTGTTTGGTGGTAGAATGACTTTACGACAGATTGTCTACAACAAGGGAGTAACAATGGCTGTGCATGTTATAAGTTGGCTGTAATAAAAGCCCAGGCTGAGTTTCTTAATATGACTTTTCTTAGTTTCTGAAGTGCACTCATGCAGCTGCATTCACACACCCCCTTCACAAGCATGTGCATGTGTAATGCCAGCTGTGTTAGGTCTGCCTTTTCCAAAGTTTCCCTCAGTTAAAATAAGCTGTGATATTGTCTTTTTCTTTGCTTCCTTGGCACATTTCCTAGACGCAGGTGTTTCTGACCCCTTCAGGGAGAATTATATATGATGTCCCATCTGCTGTAGATCCCCAAAGGCAGTGCTGACTCCCAGGTTTCAGTGGTTTAAGGAGACTTATTTCCAGAGCTTTAATCACATAGAGACTTTTGCCATGTACCTTTCTGGGATACACTGAAAAGAAAGCAAACACAGAAAAAAATTGGGAAAGATTCTACAAAACTCTCTGTCTTTAGCTACCAGTGGAAATTACTGGTAAAAAAAAGATTATCTTCCTCAAGTTTCTTGACTTTCCATAGTTCAGGATTCATCTTCCCTCCTGCGTCACTTTTCCCCCACCAAACTGCAGTCCATCTCCTCCATACAACCCCCCAAAAACATGTTCCCTTTTGCTTTGTATTGGTGCCACATCCCAGAACAACCCACTTATTTGATGTGCTCAGTCTGAGCTTCTCCCTACCACAAAAAAAGCTGTTATTTTTCAAATGTATTTGGATTTCCTTCCCTCCCACCCCCCTCCGAAAAAAGCCCCTTTAACATTATCTTGCTCCCCTCTGCAGGGCCATGCTTTTCCTGCTTCCAGCCCTGCGCTGCGAGAGTGGAGCGGAGTGTTGTATCTGGCATGTGTCGCCCTTCTCCTGCTCCCCTGTGGGAGGATTCAGGGGCAGACATGTCAGCAAGCTTTCCCTGCAGAGCAAGGAGCAATATACAGTAAAAAACAGTTGTAAGACCTAAGGAAGCCAACATAAGGATGCAGTTTGGAAAATCCAACTGTCATCCATAAACTGTGCATAGACAGAGCTTTTGCAAGTTGTCACATATGCTCACACCTCACACACGGGCACATATGTGTGTAGAGGGCCCGTGGATGATGCACTGAACTGCCTGCACTGCGCTGAGTTGTTTTGGTCTGTTGCAAACAAGCAGACTGAAGCCCACTTACCTTCTGCAGAATGGTGGATAATATTCTGTTGCTACAGAGACTGTTGTCCCTCGTACTCCCAAATGTTTTCCAGTGTGTTTAAGCCAACTGCCTGTGAACTTTTTCTTGGCTCTCCATCACCGCGTTAGAAGCAGTATGTGTCAAACTGACACTGGCTCTAATAAGCAATTTATATAATACCTTGGAAACCAACTGTAAGATAAATAGAATCAGGTCACTTATCCCACCTAGGAGAGATGAAAATGTAAACTTACAGGACTAATAGCTGAATTCAGATATTATCTGTCATTTATTTTCTGTCTGCCCCTTTGTCTCAGGAATGCTTTATCTGATACAGTTATTTTAATACAATGAAGCTGTTATGTTTATTGGTAGCCTTATAAAGCAGAAGTTGGGGCACAATGTGGTGATAAACTGGATAATATTATACTAAGGGCAGGAAGGTAATGAGGCCAAACAGCTTTCCTTAGAATATGAAAGGTGGTGTATTGAATGTAAAGAACCTGGGTTAAAATTTAGGATCACTTTCACAATGATTAAATGTTTTCACCTTTTTTTAGATATCTGGTTATTCATTAGTTGTCCAGGCAAGAGACAGTGGTACCCCTCCTTTGTCTTCATCTGTGACGGTCAATGTGGACATTTCTGATGTGAACGATAACAGCCCTGTGTTTACTCCAGCTAACTACACAGCTGTAATTCAAGTAAGTTTATCCTGCACTTCAAAAACTTCTCTGACTTTTAAAATGCACGGGCATTTGGTTTCAGTTAGGTACCTTTTGATAATCTATCTGCAAAACATGTATCAAGTGATCTTATCTAAAGGAAAGTATAAACAAATCTTTCTTTAGTCTTTCGGTACATTTCTGTTTGCTGAGGCTCCTTAACCACAGCATCTGTCACATATTTTAACATTCATCCCTGCTACACCAGGTACTCCAGCCTCAAAATGTCTGCTCTGGGATAAGTTCACACTTCTTTACAGCTTGCTTTGAGTGTGAGTCTTGACTTTTAGTCAGTCCTGATCAGACAGAGTACCAGACAGAGCCCAGCAGGCCCTGGAGGTGTGGCGGGTACTTTCGTCTCTGCCACTGGTCCGTGGGGCGTAAGCAGTGTCAACAAAATGCAGCTTGGGAAATGCCAGCAGGGGCAAAGAGCATTCAGTTGAATATTCTCGATAGAAAAATGTGGTATTTTATGATTGCAATATGTATCCTTTTAATCCTTTTCTTTATACGCTGTGTATATGTGTAAAGGAAAATAAACCAGTGGGCACAAGCATTTTGCAGCTGGTAGTGACAGACAAAGACTCTTTTCACAATGGCCCCCCTTTTACCTTCACCATCCTCACTGGCAATGAAGAGGAGGAGTTTACACTGGACCCTCATGGCGTTTTGAGGTCTGCAGTCATCTTCAAGCACATGGTCTCAACTGAGTATGTGCTCTGCGTGCAGGTAAGGCTTGATTTTTACATCTACACTGAAACAAAAAAAAATCTCTTAGTGGTAGGTAACCTGTACTTTGCCTGTACGGCTTGGTTTTAATGGACTGTATTCTTCGAGTTAATACCACACATTTCAGTTTGCAGATATACAATGCAGAATATTTTCTTTGATGTTCTTAAACCTGGTTTCATATAAATACAAATATAAATAGGTAGCCAGCCACCTTTCCAATTTCCTTGGCATGAAATGAATTTTCTGAGCAGTAACCGTTATGGTTTAAGATTTTCATCATTTTTTTCTGTAGCTCAGGAAGGAAAATGATAAAAAAATGCATTATATACATATAAATGCACCCCAGAACAAGTGACTGCAAAATACTGCTCTAGGAATGAAAATAATTTCTGCTTTTAAGTCATAAATTTAATCATAAAGTTTTGGAAGCCTTCCAAGAATTCATGAAATCACATTTCCAAGGTCAACTTAGCTTTTAAAGAATGTCAAAATAAGACACGCAATAGAAGTCCAGCTCAAACTTAGCTTTAGAATAATTGTTGAGAAGCTTTGTAACCAGGGTAATTTTGATTGCCAAAACCTGTAAATCCAAAAGTAATTTGTCCACATTTCTCAGGTCTGCCAGGGAAGACGTATTAGGGTTCAGTAAATAGGCAAGTCTAGGGAATGAACCTCTTCACTGAAATGAGTCGTGGTCCCATAAGCTGCATCTGAAATTTTTGCTTCCTTCACTTGCTTTGCTGGGGTTGATCTCTCTGAGCACTGCCTGTCTTCCTTTACAAGCACATTTCATGCTGTTCACAGCAGTTGCATCCTTAGATGTAATTGTTGGTTACAATTCACAAAATGTAAGCTCTGATGCTAATTAACAGTTCAAATCGAAGTTTTACAAGTTTGCCATTTAATATCCTTGAAACCTATTTTTCAGCCTTGTAGGGAAATAAAAAATCATCACCTTTCTTTCTTACCATGCCTTAAGTGTAAAATATCCTGCTTTCAGGGTAATTTGCTAGCCAGAGTTCTAGTGTAGCCAAAACTGGACATGAGAGTTACATTTTAGCAGTATCCTCTGGGTTTAGAGATCCATGTATTTCATATAAATGAAATATTAGACAAACCACCATGTCTGAGATGCACCAACATGCATCAGAAAACCACGCTGTTGGATTGTGGAAGCATGATTCCTCCCAGTATTATTTTCTTCAGGCATTTCTGCAGTGAAAACATATTTTATAGTTTCCTGTTGTGTACAGACCATAGAAGTGTTTCTTTCCATCCATATGCGTCAGAGTGCTGCTTTCTCTTTTCCACTAGCAGGTTGCTCCTCTATATTAGGTTTATTAAGAATTACTGTAAAAATAGAAAGTGGAATGAGACATAATCTTGTCTGCATGTACATGGGTATTTGTCTGCACATATCTATAAAATACTTTTAAATACTCCACCCAGCTCTTTTAGGAGTGAAGATGAATGAATTTTAGAGTGTCTTAGAGTTACTAATCTATTCCTAGTAATGTCCATATTACTGTTGTCATCCTGCCATTTTTTCCTTCAGCTTGTAAATTTTGCTCTCCTGTCCAAATACAAAGATCTTTGAACATGTCCTACATCTCTGCCTAGTGGCAGTTTAGTCTTCCGTTCTTCTCTGAAGCAAATAAATGTGTGGAGCAGTATATCGTAATAGGGACTGCAATAAAACATTTTTCTTATTGTAGGAAAGGACACTGATTCAAGTTTGCACACCTTTCTGTCAAGATGGCCTTGGGTTTTTTGTCATACTTGCTCTTTTGCTCTCTATAAAAAAAGTGCAAACAATGCTATAATACCTGCTCTGGGTCATCCAGTCATCTGTCCAAATGCAGTGCTGCTCTCATATTTTATCATTAGTAACAGCACAAGCACCTATTTCATTTCCAGAGGATGATAAATTTTATTTATGTCAAGAATGTTTCTTCATTGCTTCAGGTAAAGAAGTACAGAATGCTGTAGAAAAATTCTAAACTCCCTCACATCCACACAAGCTAAGCGGGGTTTGGAGTGCTTTGGAGCATAAGCAGTGCAGAAAGCTGATATTTCACTGGAATTCAGTCTCTCCTCCAGGGTAGAAGTGAGCCCAAACCGTGTTTGGTGCAGAATATACCACATTGTTGGTATATTCTCTGTTGTGAAGATGACAAGTGATAGCTGTGGGATCCTGGGAACATTTCAGTTTGAGTAATGAGACATTCTACTGACACATTTCTCTCTGCAATCCACTTAGAGATCTGTGCTTCCCTAAAGAGTTTGTAAGTTCCACTGCTAGAAATGGCTGAGACACTTCTTTACATATGTATTTTGCAAATGCATTTGAGCATTCTTTTGAGAATTTCTTTTCAGAATTACTGATGCTGTGAGAATATACATAGCAAGAAGTTATGGTTGCAGGCTGTGTTCTATATGTGTTTTTATTTTTTTATTTTTTTATTTTTTTAAATTACATTAGGCAAAGGACTCTGGGAGGCCTCAGCAGGTTTCCCATACCTATGTTCAGGTGAGGGTTATTGAAGAGAGCATTCACAAACCGACCGCCATTCCGCTGGAGATTTTCATTGTCACCATGGAAGATGATTTCCCCGGGGGAGTCATTGGGAAAATTCATGCCACAGATCAGGACGTGTACGATGTCCTCACATACACGCTGAAGTCAGAGCAGAAAAGTTTGTTCAAGGTCAACAGCCACGATGGGAAGATCATCGCCCTCGGAGGGCTGGATAACGGCAAGTACGTCCTGAATGTCTCCGTGAGCGATGGCCGGTTCCAGGTGCCCATCGACGTCGTGGTCCACGTTGAGCAGCTGCTGCAAGAAATGCTGCAGAACACGGTCACCATCCGCTTTGAGAACGTTTCCCCGGAAGACTTCGTGGGTCTGCACATGCACGGGTTCCGGCGCACCCTGCGCAACGCGGTGCTCTCCCAGAAGCAGGACAGCCTGCACATCATCAGCATCCAGCCGGTGGCGGGCAGCAGCCAGCTCGACATGCTCTTTGCCGTCCAGATGCACAGCGGTGGTTTCTACAAGCCCGCCTATTTGATTCAGAAGCTTACCAATGCGAGGAGACACTTGGAAAATGTGATTCGTATTTCTGCTATCCTGGAGAAGAATTGCTCAGGACTGGATTGTCAGGAACAGCACTGTGAGCAAAGTCTGTCTATTGATTCGCACTCCCTGATGACTTACAGCACAGCACGAATTAGTTTTGTGTGTCCCCGCTTCTACAGGAATGTGCGCTGCATGTGCAATGGTGAGTACTGCTCCCTCTTCCCCTCCCATCGCTGCACATTATGCGATAGGATCCATTTTATTCCTCTGATGCAGATTAGAAGGGGCATTTCAATTCAGTCCACTAAAGCACGACTGGCTGATGCGTTGTGGGAATTGATTTCTCAGGCTCGGGAAGAATTGTTCGTGTTTACTGATGTAAATGGAAGTTTATGAACTTTGGCCTTTTACAACAAAGACTGCTTTCCTGGAGGCTCCGCAATCAGAGCCATCAGCCGGCTTCCAGGGGAGGGGAAGGAATGGGAGAAGGGTGGATGTAGTTTCCCAATCAGTCAGTGCCACCACTGGAATGAACCCGAATTGTGACCGCAGCAGAGCAGCCTGGTCTCTAGTAATGCGTCGGCAGTCTCCAAGGAAAAGCACCCCTGACCTAAGCCAGGCAGGTGGAAAGGCCTTTTCCAATCCTGTTGTTGGCGAGAGCCACAGAAACCAATGAAGTATTTTATTAGCAAGCACTTTTCCTGACCTTTAATGCTACAGGAGGGGACAGAGTAGGTTCAGGCTGCTCCGCATTTTGGCAGAGATTTCATATGGACAAACAGAATCGCGAGCCAATCTTCTGTATGATTCTGCATTTGGATTTTAAAACCTCAGGCAGTTATAATACTGGCTCTGTTTCTTTTGTTTGCCAGACTATTTGCTCCTTATTCCACTTCATTTAGGAGCAGAGAAAAAAGCTGCTGTAAAATCAATACATCTAAGTCTCCCTCATCTTAAAGCACACATGCACACGCACACAGAGCAAGACAAGAATTCAGCAGCCATATCCCTCAATAACCAACCTTTGTTTCTGCAGCAGTCAGCAGGGCTTCGTGTTTTACCACTGACCTCAGTGGGGATGAAAATAGGCATAAATTGCACAAAACTTAACCAGAAATCCTTTTTCTTCCTGCGGCACATGGATAATAATGCCATAGAAGTTCAGTTCTGAAAAAAAAAACATGATTCTCTATCTGAGGTACATTCAGGAGCAGACTATCTGTCCACTTTTTAAGTAAGAGTCTTCTAAATTTCAAATAGACATATCTATCATAACAATAGTCAGCATTTTGTTACACATGAAACAAAATGCTCTGAAGTAAAGGATTTTCACAGGTTTAAAAGGGACAATGCAGCAATATCCTCCAGTCAGGTCCAGGAGCCGGTGCAGGAGCACTGTCTGCCAAACTTTTATATATCCTCTAAGTTATAGCTTAGTCTCACTTTCGTATCAAGAAATCACAAATCCTCATCTCCATGGGGATAGTGATTGTCCTCACAGTCAGAAGTTGGTTTTCTGGCAGCCAAAATTTTCACTGTTTATCATTTCATTTCACTACCTATTAAAGTCAATAATGATGTATTATTCCCTCTGCCTCATAATCCCTTAGCTTAACTCCAAAAAAGGGACTTTGCAGTGCAGCACAGTTCTGACCCAGCAGCTCTCCTGGCACGGCAAGCTTGCAATGGAAGCACAGAAATTCAGCTGGGACAGCACTTTCCAAATTTTTCTGTCATGTACCAGTCAATCCCCAAAATGGATGACAGGCTGCTGGAAAACCAGTGTGGTTCTGAGAGCAACTGCAGTCCCCAGCCTCTGGGCCATTTATCATGGCCTTGAAGACTGCTGTGTAGGAACACTTGCAACAGGCAGCTTGTCCTGGTCCTGCTGAAAAGCTGGAGGGGTTCCCAGTGCTGCCGTTTGAGCCAGATCAGGTGCAGATTTCCCATGGGGGATCTACATGATTTGAGGTGAGGTTGAGCACATCCAGCCTGCCATACAGCCTGTAGTAAAAAAATGTCCAAAACTGCTGAATTAGGTATAGCTGCCAGAGAGGGGAACACCTTGGTGTCTATTATGTGCATGCACGGAGGTAATACCCGTTGGTGGGAAGCAAAAATACACGGTTTGGGCCTTCTCCTCATTACTTAGTGCTTCATCCTCTTCTACTGTTTTTAATTAAAAGAGGCACAGAAAATATTTTGGTATTTAGGTAAACACACTGTGTTTTCTCACATAGGAGATAACACAGACTTGTGAGAGTGTAATAGTTAGAGAATATATGGGTGGTTTAGCTTTCATGAAAGCTAAGGACTAGGGTAAAAGAGTTAGGAAAAGTCAAATACTTCTTCCATCAGTAGTTCTTATAAAGAAATGCATAAATGCAGCAATTCAGAAAAAAGTGAAGAAATTTATTTTGGCTTGTTTAACAAGACAGCATTAGCAAGATATTAGCAGTGTAATAAAAGTATTATACTTCCTTTGTTGCTAAGAGAGTTCCACATCCAGTAAATATTAATACCTTGAATTATGAAAAAGCCATTAAAATACTGCATATTTTTCCAGAGATCTGATTCAATTATGGCCCAGAAAGCTTGAGTTTGAACTAATTCACTCATTCTTGAAATATGTATCATACTTGGAGTGTTTTTCCCACTGGCAGATGTCACCGATATGCACAATTTATGCATGCCAGCTGTGCATAACTTACCTAGATTACCTTTGTGAGCAAACAGAGTTATCTAATGTGAAAATGCAGGGAGACTGTAAAGTAGGCAGTGGGTGAACTTTGGAGGTTCAGCAGCTCAGCTCTGGAAGGATAAGTTCAAAAGTTCACATGCATCAATCTTAGCTTTTAAATCAATAAAATTGAACTAAAGGGTTTTCCAATAACAGACTGTCTCCTTAGATTTTTGCCTCATCTGTTTGTGTTTGTATGAAAAATATTGTCACAAACTGGGGTTTGTATCAGCATGACCAGAGGGGCTAAGCGATTACCAGCCTCCCATCACGTGGCATGAGGTGTGCAAACATCAGTCAGTGCTGGGGGAAATAAAAGTAGGAGGAATGGAATAAATATATTCCTGTAAAATTGTTCTTGAGGCATTTTCATTTTTCAGAGGCAAAAATCTATTCCGTACTTTTTTTTTTTGATGCAAAGTAATTCTTTTGTGTTGAGACAAAGGTGCAGGGGCAGAGCAGGTTTTGTTGGGACTGCTTTGCTGTAGAGATGTTCTGCATTATAATCTTACAAAAGTGATGTTACATTAATATGTTCCCAGGAGAGGGATGGATTGAAATAATCTTGACAAATATGGGCATATATATCTACATCTGTGCTGGTCACTCCAGGCCCCATTTGCAGATAGTGGGAAGAATGAGGTATTTTTAATAATGTGATACATCTCTCCCTAGATGTCTAAAATCAGTCAGATGAATCATGTCCTAAAGTTAGATGAGATGAATTCCATTTCAAGTGTTTAATATGATTCTGGCCTTATAGTTTGAAAGAATTTTTCTAATAGACCCAGGAGTGTTCAGCAAAAGCGCAGACACATCCATGTTATTTAATCAAGAGAACAGCAGTCTTGGACCACTTTCTCATGGAACAAGACAGTTCAGAGTTTGTGAAGCCACTTCTAGTATTTTGTGAATGCTCTGACAGAAGGAAATCATAGACTGTGAGGATCTGCTGTTAATATAGGACCTATTCTTCAGAGCTGATTTTTGGCCTGAGCTCCACAGGGCACACATTGCCTCTAAAAGAGTCCTGGATGCTTTGAAGGATTGGGCATCAGCAGCCTGGTTCTTATGTGTACAACACTGTTTTTCCCATTTTCAGGAAGCACACAAATGCATGTTAATGAGCCTGTTATTCTCCTGGCAAGGAAAATTGAAGAAAAAGGTCTATGCTTGGGAACAAAGAGCTGCAGTATAAGTTTGTTAGATCTGGCTGTAGTCTGTTTAATGTCACTTTTGTCCAAGGAAAGTTTTCTCCCTGTGAATGTCTCCAGCAGTAAAGCCGATGCTGAGAATGCATAAGCTCATGTAAAAAGTGGGAGAGCTACACTGTGAAGTGGGGGTATGACTTGGAACCAGGGCAAATGGGAATTGCTGTCTATCACTTAAGGAGTCCTAATGGAAACTGGAATCAAGGAGGGGGTGAAAGAGTTCAAAAGTCTTGTTACTTAAAACTCAAGAGAGAATCTGCTTCTCTGGAACGTGCTGTGTGACACAAAGTTTTCCAGGGGCACCTGAGCCAACTGAAACCCTTTGCTGGCTTGTGCAGAAACAATTCTGTGGTGTCTGCACTGCCATGCATGGAATAATCACTGCGTACAATACCTCGTCAGTGTGCTCCAAAAATAAAAACAGATTGCAGATCATGAGTTTCCAGTCTTCCCTCCACAGTAAACTAATTATTTGAAGTAGCAGTTTGGAGTTTGCTTTACAAACTTCTTGCAATTCTGGCTTTGAGGAATCTCCCTCCTTTCAAGCTTTTTTTCTACAAGTGAGAAAAACAAGGTCTCTTTAATACTCATACAGATTCAGGAGACTGGGCTGATAGAAAACCACCTAATGTCACAAGGTTTAAGTTAAAATTGTTGAAGCACTTGATTTTCAAAATATATTTACAATCCTAGAAGTGCTTCTTTTTTTGAAGGAATAGGAATTAAATAAATCTCTCATCTTGCAATGGAACAGTGTTTTCTTCCTCAGTATATTGGTTAGAAGATTGAAATACTTTTATCTTCTTTTAGAGAATTAAACTGAAGATGATCTGTCAAAATCAAGTGGGTCTATTCCACCTTTTCCTGCCACGCACTGCTTGATGCTAGCTCGTGTGTTTCTGTGATACCTTGTAGAGAACAGTTTTATTAATACTAATGTGAGTTTCAAGAGAATGCTGTGGATTGTCTGGACCAGCCTAGAAAAAAAAATCATCAAATTGAACCTATATTTCTTGAATTTTTTATTGGATGGAAAATAGACTGCTCTTTGGAGTGGAAATGCAACATTAGAATAATTTTATTTAAACTCAGGCTGTAAATCTTTGATGTGGACAACGTAACCTTGAACAATTTTACAATTTTGCTCTACATAGTTGTGAAATCAGCCTGAAAATGCGTGTTAGCTGGGGCAATGCAATAATGCAGATTTGTAGCTTATGTACTTATAACCATACAGACAGGCATAAAGTACTTCTCGCAAGTCTGAATATTTTAAAGTTTTGTGACAGCTATGAAATCCTGCTGCAGCAGGATGAATAAAAAGTTGGTTTCCTTGTAGTTTACCAGAAGGAGTATTTTTGGCTGTTCAGGGTAAACAGTTATCTCCACCATTGCATGGAGTACATTAGATCTTTTCCATATATTTTTTGAATGTGGAAAGAGGGCTCTGAAGTACAAATCAGAGTTTGAATCACATAAGAAGCCTGGCAGAGATGGATAACAAAGTAAGCTGTTCCTTTGTTGCTTCATGTCAAAGATACAATCATAGGTGAGGGGATGTGAAAATTTGCAGGGCCACATTTGGAAATCGCAATGCCTCTTTCTGCTGCACAGTGACGAGCTGTGGGGCTCTAGTCCAAATGGCATCTCTCTCAGCTACACAGAGGCTCACTTGAATTGCAGCCTCACAAAAGGTTTAAGTTTGTTCAAAGAAGAGATATACTCTGCAGACACCAGAATGCTGTGTATTTGTCACATAAGAATGAGTTAAAATAGCTAAAACAACAAGGTGAAAATACAAAGCAGCCTCTAGGACTTTTAACAACCTGGTATAATTTCAGAAATAATTGTTACTTGACATTGAACTCTAAGAAATGAGGAGTTTTATTCTTAAAAGCCAAATTAACCAAAGTGTAGAAAACATCATATTCTCTGTTAAATTCTACAGATCTTACATTTAAATAGAATATCAATCTGTAGTCTAGAACCCTATGACAGTTTTTTCTTGATTCTATAAGGCCTAAAGTGTTACTGTGTATTGCAGCTGTTATTCCTGTTAGTGTTACCTACTAATGTGATTAATAAAGATTGTCATGCATCATTTTCTAACAGTGCTATAAGCAGTACTGTAAATCTTTTACTCCATAGACCTCTCAAACAAATGTTTGATAAAGGAGGGGAGGATGTTAAACATTAAATTGACTGTGCTGTACATCAAGGAAGACATTTACAGTAATTGCCATATTTGTAGTCAGCCCATGTCCACTTTGAAAGCTACAATAGTAATTTTTCTTTTCCCAGAAAATACTTACAGTGTCAGGTAATTTCAGCTATGCTTACAATGAGCCCTGCTTGGCTTGTACAAAGTATGTGAGAGCAATAAGATTCTCCCTTTCATTACTTTTGGAGAGGTACTCCATGACAGGTTGATTCCTTCCTTTGTAAACTGTAAATAAACCAGTGTCCTCAAAAGTAAACTAGTTTTTTAATATGATAAGGATCCTACAGTGTAGATCCTGCAATATAGAAGAACTGCAGATATTCAGAAAGCAATGCGTAGGAAGGTGCATTTTATCATTAAATTAATCACCGGCATGTCTTAAATAAATAAACTTGATAAACAAAAGAGGAGGTGTCTGTCCATTCTCAGCAAGTGCCTTTCTCTCCATTCATGCTGGGGCTGCAAATCAACAAAATCAAGGGCAGGAATGCCTTTTTTTCCTGCACTTGAAGTCTACTTTCACAACAGCCAAACACAGATGCCCAAATGTAGAAACTGATCCTGCATCTCCCAAGTACCTTATTGCAACCAAGAAGAGGCTAGCTGTTGTGGAAGTCACGTATTTCTGAAAATTCATATATTAAGCAGCAATAGTTGTAGCATGTTTTGCATTATTACAGACAGTGTGTGCAAATCTTTTAAGATTGGGGCAATCAAAACAGATTTATTTAGACACTTTCAGAAGTTACATTGAAGTTTTAGCCAAACCCCATGAAATGCAAAAAATTCTTTTGACATTGACAGGCTTTAAATAGTAAGTCCTTGACATGCTCAGCTTGATAGATGTAAAGAATTTAGGGGGTTTTGAAAAACCTACATATAATTGTGTAGCTCAAGTATTTTAAGCAAATTTAAAAGTCAGCATAGTTCTGTCCCTTCAGATTAGAAAAAGGAGGGCAGGTTTTGGTAGCCTGAGCAAGCTGGATAGGATGTGAAATCTCAGAAATCTCAGGAGGAACATAGGGAGAGGGCGAGTTTGCCTGTGCTGTATGATCAAGCTGGTAGCATGTCCTGTGTAGTATGAGAATGAAAAATCCAGATGTCACTGTAACCCAAGCATGGCTTCAAATCACAGAATATCCTGAGTTGGAAGGGACCCACAAGGATCATGGAAGTCCAATTGCTGGCCCTGCAAAGGACCACCAAGAATCACATCACGTGTCTGAAAGCATTGTCCAAATGCTTCTTGAACTCTGGCAGGCTTGGTGCTGTGACCATTTCTACCACCTTAAATTTGCTTCTCATGAGTGTGCTGGGGGAAAAGGACTGCATAGCTTCAAGCAGTTTTTTTCCCTCATACCTCTAAAGCCCCTGTGCTGGAAGGTTTGTCGGAAAATGAATTAATAAACCAGTTACTGCTCATACTATTTTGTTTTTATAATATGTTCCAATGGGGTTCAGGGCAGTCTTTGGAAAAGAAAGTTCTAGAAGAACTATTGCAGTTCTTATCCAAAAGCTGTTCCTTTCTATGAAGGTTTGTTGGGGCTTTTTTGGTGTTATTATTATTAAGCCATTTTTTTCTTGTACTGAAGTGTGTGATCCATAATTGTCTTTTACTACTCTTCTGCTGCAGCAGATCATGCTTTGCACTGTGGAACCCTGACATTATTTTAACTTATTGCAGGAGGGCTCTGCCCAGGGTCCAACGATCCCTGTCTGGAGAAGCCGTGTCCAGGGGACATGCAGTGTGTGGGGTATGAAGCCAACCGGAGACCGTTCATCTGCCAGTGCCCGCCAGGAAAGCTTGGCGAGTGTTCAGGTGCATGTCACAGCTGTAAAGGGGGATATACTTGGACAATGAAGTGCTGCCATTCTCACTTTGTAGGCAGAGATGCCAGTGAAGTCAACAGAAAATGTACTGCTTAACCCATCTCAGCACGGGCACTTGGGGTGTCTGTTTATAAGCCCTATAAATACTTGTCTTTATAGCTATGGGGCTGTATGTAGACTGTGATCCAGTTTCTGTTTGGAAATTCCCACTGGCTTGCTTGAATTCCAGCAGTAAAACAGTCTGCTGAGAAAACAGGATTTTTTCCTAGAGAATGTTATGCCAGATGTTTTCCTGCCCATGGGCAAAGCTCTATAATTAACTCTTCTGCTTACTGTTTAGATTACCAAAATTCCAACCTTTATTAATGAAAACACTATGCTATCCCAAAAAGAAAGTTTGAGGACATCTGTTAGTTCTCTGCATCTGTGTTCCCTGGAATACGAAGAGCCAGGTGGACAGCCACTGAAGTAGAGCTTTCTGCCGACTTCAGTGAATCCCAGGCTGCAGGACAGAGGATTTCTGCTGTTTGCCTGATGAAAGCACAGCAGCTACTGAACTGTGGTCCTGAGCACTGGTTGCAGGGGACTCACTGCAAGGGTTTGGGTGACATCTGCCCTCATGTAACTTGACACCCAAAACACAACTGCCTGATGTCATCTTTGATTCCCTCTGTTATCAGTGAGGCAAGACTGGTGCCGCCAGGAGTGTATGAGCTGAAAAATGCTGAATACTTGGAGAAACCTTTTTTTTTTTCTTTTTTTCCAATATGGAGAAATAGAAATTTCCTCTACCCCCTGAAAAATAGCTTAATAAAGGAAATGCAGAAACATTTTGTAGTAGAAGCCATCTTTGTTTTCTCTCATCAAAAATGGCTTTTATTTATTTCTTCCTAGTCATTCTCATTAACTTTATAAATTTTTTAATTACTTAACACTTGAGGAATTGTTTTATGTATCACTAAAAGCACATGTGTCTTTTCAAAATGGTTGTTTCAGGCCACACTTCCCTTAGCTTTGCTGGGAATAGCTACATTAAATACCGTGTTTCTGAAAATAGCAAGAAAGAGGAATTCAAGTTGGCTCTCCGTCTGCGAACCCTGCAAAGCAATGGGATTATAATGTACACCAGAGCGAATCCCTGTATAATTCTGAAGGTAATTAAAATAACTTATCTTTTTTGCAGTTGTTTTTCTTGATTCCATATTTTCTCTTGGCTCTTGATTTGGGGAATGCTGTTCTCATTTCAGCTGTAGATTGAGAAGATGAAGTCTGATTCTAGCAGGGAAAAACAATTTCAACAACAGCAGCAGCAACAACGATCAGAAAAGCAGCTTGTTAGTGGTACTTTACTTGGAAAATTCCCCACTGGGTGCTGTTCATTATAAGCACATTATGTGTGTCTGTGTGCAGGAGCCAGTCTGCACGAGATGTAAGATTTGGCCATTTATATGACTATGTAGTCAAAACGAAGCCTGCTGAAATTGCTGTTCTTCCCTTCTGTCCTGTCTGTGGTTAGAGGATGTGCCCTCACTGTTAGTGAGCTAATTCCAGGAACCAACTGCTTAGAATGTTTCTCCTACTGAATATGAGGATCTCTGCACTCTGTGGATTCTTTGTTGAGAGAGTCATGGGGTCAATAGAGATTGATACCAAATCAATATTTAATTGGTAAACTTCCTGATTTTTTTTTTTTGTTTGTTTCTGTGGAATGGCAATGCACGCTGGAAACGGGAGTACTAGGCTCATCCAAAAGCCTGCACATATAGTATTTCTGGTGTAGCCTCTAAGGTACAAAATGAAAACACTTGACATTTGTAATTCAGCCACATTCTATAATTCAGCAGTGGGAGAAATGGCACAGAGCCTTTCGTTTGCAATCTTCAGGGTACTTCTGGCTGAATGCTTAGGTAATGTTAAAGTGGCTAGATTAGTTATTAATGGGCAACAAATAATTTTATAACTGTTAGACTGAGGTATTTCATGAGCGAGAGTACTGTCATTCACCACAAACTGTCAGCATTGTTCAGATTTGCACAAGACAAACCTCTGCTTTGAGATGCGTAGAAGTGCAGTTTGAACTTTGAAGCATATGTTTTTGTTTAAATAAAAACAAGCAAAACTGCAGGTTGGAAGAGCTTCTTTGAAGTCTTCATCATGCTTGCTCTTAGCATATGTCAGTAGGTAATGTTTGCAATTTTGTGATTTCAAAAAATACCTGGGGAAAAAACAAAAGGCCCTGGTGGAAGGTGCCACTTGGAAGCAATAGGAGAATGATAACAGAGATGGCCTGAATTGGAGTTAGCATGGTGATAGAAGAATTCATTTTGGTAGAGTTTTGTGTATAAAGCTCTCATCATTAAGGAGGATATCCAGGTCATAGACAACTGAGTGAAAATTGTCCCAGTTGAAGCAGGGAAATTTTGCCATGAAATTAGAAAAGTTGATGCTACTACAGTTGCTACCAAAAAAAACCAAAAGAAACAAAAAAAAAAAACCCAAACAAAAATCCCAAAACCAAATGAACACAAAAACAAGAAAACCAAAGAAAAAAAAATCCAAACCAGTAAGAGAACTCCCCTTTGCAATCACCTGAATTGAGTTTTCCGTTGTGAGGTAGTAGTTTTCAATCCCCACTTCACATAATCACCTAGTTATTTTGCTTTGAAAGATGCTGAGTTAAAAATAATACTTCAAGGAGCAGCAACAAGAGCTGTGGTTATCGTGCTCCAATCTCAGTCAGCAACGTCCGTGTCAAGCTGTTTTGCTTCCTAGGTCTAAGAAAGAAAGAAAGAGAAATCAGAGAGCTTCATGTGCAGCTGCTACCTCACGTATCTGATGAGTGAGATCCAGGGTCATATATGGATGCAAAGCCTCTGCTTTCTCCTGTGCATTGGTCAGGGGAGGACATAGGGAATTACCTTCTCAAAGCCTCATGCTCAGCTTTTCAGTAGGACAGAATTCACTGTTGCAGTCTGTGTCCTTCTCCCAGGTCTGGGGCTGGGCTTCTGCATACACAGGGTTTAATGGAAACAAAATCATTACATTCAGCATAGTTTTTTAAGAAATGGTATCACTTAAAAGATCAGGAATTGTCAGAGTTTAGTTTGTGAAGGTCTTTTAGCCGAGGAATATCAGGCTGAGTTCTCACAAAAGTGCCCTGTGGCAGACAAATGTCATCAAGCTCAAGGGATTGAGCCCTATCAGGTCTCTTCAGGGATGGCAGCTGGCTTGTGGACTGCACTTTGGGGATTCCTGACTCAGGTGTTTTCAAGGAAGTTATGCTTAGTTTTCTAAACAACCTTTTTTTCATTTGTAAACCAGAGGTAAGGCTTTCTTTTTTTTTTCTTTAACCAGGTACATATGTTGGGAGGTAGGGAGGCACTCAGAAATGAGGCCATTAAGCAGATTAATTAGAGGTCTATAAATGTGAAGGTGTTATCATTTGAGCATTGCTTTCAATTAAATTAAACATGAGGAGAAGCTTTCCAAATAGAGGATAAAGGATGAAATCCTGTGTTCTTTTCAGCATTCTGGCATCACTCCAACGAAGCACTTAATCACTTGCTTAACTTTCTGTATTTGAAAGCAATTGGAATTATTCACGTACCTTAATTTTAAGCATCTACTTAAGTATCTGATGGATTAGCACCAGAGGGCCCAGCACCATCACTGAGCTTCAAATAAAGGCAGAGGTGGAAGAAATTTAGACCCACAAGGTGTGAGCTCATGGGAAGACTGGCAGAAAACACCTGTGCTGTTGGGGCACAGAGTGGCATTGATTGTTTTGAAGCAAGTCTCTGCCATTGCAGTCTCTTTGAATATTAATGTTGCAATATGCTTTTTGGTGTTCAAATGGCCAGCCTAATTTTGGAAGCTCATACATTTGTGATAACTCAAGGGATGGAAATATTTCATAATCTCAACACAGTGTCCTTCCCGGATAAATAATCAATTCCATAGAGCAAACTGCTTGTCTACTACTTTGCTGAAAGCCTACCAGCTACACTGTATTGATATAATAAAATAAGGGTGTTACTTATTCAGCTGTTTCAAATAAAGCAACTAATCCATCGATTTTGAGAGGTTGGCCATTTTTTTTTCTTTTTGTTGCATGCTCTTGCTTTTAAGACAATTGAAGCAAAATGAGATGCAGGTCAATGTTGGCTTTTTTTCCTTTGGAAAGATTGCATGTCCCAAAACCATACCACCATTTCATTTTTACCTATGTAGCAGCTAACTCAGAAGAGTAAGATTTAACCATTTAAAGCATTACAAGGCCATTGCAGAAGAGAATTCCATTTACTTTTTCCAAGGAATATAACGGAGATTCATCTTCTTTTGTGAAATTTTAAGGATTAAAAATAGGTGAAGAAAGACTTTCCCATCATGCTGTAAATATAGCAGCTAAATTGTAAAAGGCAAGCATATGTTCTTCTGTCCAGGAATTAATGTGAAACTTTGCATGGTTTAGTTAAGTGTGTATTATACATTTTAATGCATTACTGCTGCATGGCCTATGCTGGATAGGACTGAAGTTTGGATATGATCCCAGTTGTGGCTGGAGTTGAAACGAGTAATATTTTAATTAAATACACCGTTTTACACAAATGAACCTGAAATGCAATTCAGCTAACAAAACGTTTCCCCAGATAGATTAGGAGGCAGCATGCTGTATCCATGGTGTTTGACTGCAGATGGACTATGTGAGCTGGAGGTGGTCTCAGAAGAACCATTTGATCATTTTATTACCTATGTTGATACACAAATATGGATGTTAGCCAAACATCTTAGCCAGACTAATATTCTAATATAATTTACAGTATGTGTTTGGCTCCATTCTGCTCATTGAATGAAATTGTTGAAATGTAACAGATTGCATCAGCTTTTGGAGTCTTCACTGTTCCTTTAACTTCTCTACAGGTGCGGAATCTTGTGGCATATATACTTAAGTGTATATTAACCACCCTGTCATAGTTATTATAACTGAGATTCTAACTAAACCCTGAGCCTAGAAAACTCTGGGAAGTGGAAGCTTTGTGGGAATTTTCTGCCCAGCTAGGATGAAGCAATGTCTCTCTGCTTTCATGGTGCAGAGGGTCTCTGCTGGTGCCATGGGCTGCACTGGGTGAGAGGTTGCAAAGTTTGCACGTCTCTGCTGTGAGATAGAGTAACTCAGGCTTTTTGCTGTGTTGCACTATATACATGAATGAAAAAACCAGTGCCACACATTCAGTGCTGGACTGACAGTCTGACGCTACCAGCTCTCAACCAGACCAACCATCCCACTGAGGTTATTGTCTGGATAACTGCTGGGCCTGGACAAGAGCCTGGCTATTCATTGGATGTCCATACTTTTTGCTTGAATGTCCCTCAGCTTGAAGTTCAGCTTTTCTTGGTACCGAGGTCCTGGCTATAATCAAAGAACCCCCTCTGAGGACTGAGCAGTGACCCTGGCATCTTGGTGGTTCCAAGGAATCACAGGAACACCAGGGATTAATTGCTCAATGATGGTTGAGTTCTCTGTGCTTAGGAGTGGGGACAGCAATTTTACCTGTTAGTTGGAAGAACCTTCTCCTCCCTGCCTGGCCAGTCTAGCTGCTAAGTAGTCAGTAGTGGAGCCCTTTGCAGCATCTGCTCCCTGCCAGCTCTTCCTGTTCTTCCTACTTCTCCTTGAGGTCCATCAGGGGACATATATTTCCTCCCAGCCCCTCTAAAGCAAGGCCCGTGATCAACTGATTAAGGAGAGTACTTTTATGGTCCCATTGCTAGGGGTATCTGGGCATGTCACACAGTCTTTAATGTATGAGTCTGTAAAGCAGTGGTGTGAGGTAGGGAAATGACGTTACCCCTTTTACTGATGGAGACCTGAAACTAATGGCTTGCTTGAGATCTCAGAGGAAGAATGTTGCAGAGTGTGGATTCCCATGCAGATCTGTCATGTCTTAGGCTAGTACTGTAAGCATCAGACCATCCTTTCCATCTTTCACTCTAGTTAGAGGTTACTCATGTTTCTTCAATAACAGGAAGGAAACTTAAGCCTTCAGACAATTATGTATTTATTGTGTATGTCAGATCATCTGCTGGTAAAAAGAAATAAAAGTGGATGAGAAAGATGTATAAAACATATTTTAATGGCAAATCTTTTAGATCATAGTTTCCTGTATACAAATGGTGTAATATTTATCCCAGGTGCTCAAATGTGGTGTTGTATTTATAAAGATAATTGGAAAAACATGTTCTGTGAGTAAGAGTAATAGACATGCAGGCAGTGGGTCCTTCAGGGCATAAGTAGTCATAGGGGAGGTATATGTATATTATACACAATCAGTAGAAGAGTTTCCATAGGGAAAAGTCTTTTGAATAAGCAGCAAGTTATCTGCTTATCCAGTGATGGCTGTTTTTCAAACTGTAATAGTTGGCATGCATTTTTCTGTTTGATTTGTATTCCTGGTGAGACAGACCAAACTTTCTGAGCAGCACCTTCAATGTTCGCGGACTACTTTGTGCACAGGGAGAAAAAGCTATTGCTCCATCTCTAGAAGGAAAAAATTATCTGTTTATCAGGGCATCTTGTTTACCAAGATTCCTCCTGAGAATATGCTTTAACAGACCCAATTTCAATCCACAGAAACTGTTTACAGATGAATTTTGAGTCTGGTAGGAAAACGTTTTTAAATGAAAAATGATCCAGACTCATTATTCTATACATCTATCACTCTTTTTTGATTGAGCTGCAGGAATACCAAGCAACATCCATCCCTTAGGCATGTATTACAGTCATAGATCTGATTTCTTCTCAGTTTCATTACATCCTACAGTTCAGGGACTTCAAAACAGCCGGTTGTTCATAGCAGGGGCTAATTCCAGCTCCTTCCCATGGCTCCTTCTACATCTGTATTCATTCCTCTACACCCCCTCATACCATGCAGAGTGAGTGGGCAGCTGGCATCCATAGGGAACTTGCCTCATGCTCTGTGTCCACACTGCTGGGCAATCACAGAGCAGAGGAGTGCCTGATTGCCCAGGGTGTTTTGGCTTGAGGTCCAGTTCAGGGTCAGCCAGTCAAGAAAACCAAGGATTTGCAAAGGAGAAGGAAATCAAGAGAAATACAGATCTCAAGATTTTACTCTTAGCTTTTCTCCAGGTAGTTTTGTCAACCGTCAAGGACATAAAATGTTGATAAATGGCATGATAGCACAGTCTGTTCCTGTAGATTAACACTTTCCTGTTTACCTTCAAGCCCCATCAGGGGAGCCTGGCTGAGAAAAGTTTGAGCACACAGTCACATGCCAAGGGCTGTCCCCAGCTAACATGACTGTTCATGCTAGAAATGGCCAAAAATGGCCAAAGGCAGATGGGCACACTGCAGCACCCTCACATCTGCATTTGCCATGCCAATTCAGGCAGGCCACCAAAGCTCTGTGGGGTTCTTGCATTGACAGCTGTGGCAACTCTGCTCTCACTGGGGGGAGCAGTCAGACTCTGTAACAGATACACCAGTGAGAGGACAATATGAGCTGCCTGAAAGGATGAAAAATGACACCATCTGAACTTTTCATGGGGATAAATAATGGGACAGAACTGTCTTGAAATGGGGTTTGCAGAAATAAATACTTCTAGAGCACGACATAAAGGTAAAATACTTGTAAGAGCTTTCAGAGAACTTGAATCCAATTAATGTGTCATAAGAAATTATTTCCAAGCTTGTCAGCCATTTTAAACTTACATTCCATCTGTTAGAGAAACCTAAAATCTTTGGGTAAATGCTAATCAGGAAAGCAGCACTTCATACCCATTCCCTCACTCTGCACTTTGCCTGCCCCAGCAGGGTAGCACAGATTTTCCCTTTACGAGGACTTGGGATGGGTGAGAGACAGGAGAGGGAGTGAGAAATCCCCTACAAACTCTCTATATCCATGAAACCAGCATAAATAATTAGGAAAGAAAGAAAGAAAAGACCCATCTTATGTCATCTATGAGGTTATACACAGAGCAGATTGTGCATCTTTGGGAAATAACTGACTTTTGGTCAACAAGTATCTTACTGTTGTAATTAGAGGATACTGAACTTATAATGTTTAGGGACAAATCCACACCTCATTCAGATGCTCCTAAAGGTTATAGAAGTATAGGATGTCTGCATGAGCAGAGTACCAAACATCACCTGCTGAAAGTGTGGCCATTGACTTTGCCACAAGCCTGACAAGCACTAAGAGGTGATCCTGTGCCCTGACCGTCCTTTTGATAGCATCAACCACTGGGATCAGAATCACAGCTCTTGGACTCACTGAGAGAGACACAGCAGAGCCAAGGGCAGAACAAGGGTCCTCAAGTCCATATCCTGTTCAGCAAAATGTGTAATGATCCCAGTTTTCACCTCTGTTCTGCACCCATATGATTTTCTATGTTTTTAATTTTCCTGCAGTAATTCGCTATGGGCAAATTCAAACTAGGCTGATCTTTTCCACCTTATATTTTGATAAAGGCACAGCTTTTTGCTGTTTTAATGTCATATAGGAGAGCAGCTTTAAGAGTGTGCAAGAGACTGTCTAGAAGCTATCTGTGCTTCCAGATTCTCTGTGAGAGCGTATTATGAAACAGCTGAGTGCCTGAAGCGGTTTGATTTCTGTTTCCCTCCTGCAGATTGTCGATGGCAAACTCTGGTTCCAGTTGGATTGTGGAAGTGGCCCAGGAATCCTGGGAATTTCTGGCAGGGCTGTCAACGATGGAAGCTGGCATTCGGTCTTCCTGGAGCTGAACCGCAATTTCACGAGCCTGTCCCTGGACGACAGCTACGTGGAGCGCCGCAAAGCGCCCCTCTACTTCCAGACGCTCAGCACGGATAGCTCCGTCTACTTCGGCGCCCAGGTCCAGGTGGATAACGTCCGCAGCCTGACTGACAAGAGGACAACGCAGGTCCTGAGCGGCTTCCAGGGCTGCCTGGACTCAGTAGTCCTAAACAACAATGAGCTGCCGCTCCAGAACAAGCGCAGCAGCTTTGCAGAAGTGGTTGGCCTGACGGAATTGAAGCTTGGCTGCGTCCTTTATCCTGATGCCTGCGAGAGACACCCCTGCCAGAACGGCGGCACCTGTACTGCTGTGCCATCTGGTGGTAAATGTTTTCATTACTTTATGGGCTTTCCCCTCTCCGTTTCCCTCTGTAATTTATTGCCAGAGATGGTTTTATGCAGCAACATGCTTGAAAAATCTCGTGAACTCTATAAAACTCTGATAGGTATTGCAAATTGGGTAAAAGCTGTTTGCTCTATAAATAACAGTGAAATGGTGCCCCTTCTTATTGCATTAGTGTTCCAGGAGGAAATTGATTTATTGGCTGTTAGTATAATCCTATTTCTATAGAAACCAATAGAATTACAATTACTGTAATGTTCAGCTGGATTTTTCAGAATCCATTTGCAGCATCCTTACAGCATTGGGGGCTGTACACAAAGATGGTGATTTGAAATGTCCATCACAGATGCAACAGCAGTGTTCCCTTACTCTGTTTCCGAAGCTGTTAAAAATAATTACTGAGCTGTCCACAAACACCTTCGTCCTTTTGTGAGTGAGTAATTTTATTACATGTCTGCATGGAAAATAGCAAGTTGGGCCCATTATAAGGCCCCCTGAACTGTATTTTACAGCTTTCCCGGAGGCCTGAGTGCTCTGAGGTCTAAGTAATATTATCCAAATTTTATAGGGCATTGATTTAAACTGTGCTTGTGTTTGAGTTTCCTATCCAGTAGTTATCTGGTGGTTTGTGTGTGATTTGATAGCAGTGACTTACTACAGTGCACAAGTTACCAGAATGATCAGCATGTAAGCAGGGGAAAAGCAAATGTCACACATGCAGAGCATTCCTTCTCGGGCAGTTCTCTTTCTGCAGTGTAGGAGTTTCCCTTCTGATTCCCCATAGTGTATTAGCATGCAGCATTGCACACCTTTCTGGCAGAATAAAACTTCTCTGAAAAGGAGGTTGCTCAGCAGAGGGGTTTTCTGCAAGTTCAGAGCTTTCCATCCACTTACTGTCAGTAAGTTTTGGTCATGGTTCTCTAGGGAAGTTCCCACTCTACTCTTGGTTTATGGAGCATTTAACCACTGTCCCAGGGCTTTCTGCTTTAATGTGTCCATGCAATTCCCTTGCACCCATAGTTATTATTTCTGTTTTTCATTAGTTTAAGCCTGACTCCCATATTTCTTCTGAGTCCCTTCCACCACACAGATTTTTTTAGGCCTAACATTCCGATCAGTTCAAGACTGACATGTGATGAGATCTGAGCGAAACTGTGATAAGTTTCTCAGTTGGATAGCCCCACTCTTATAAAGTAAGTCCTGAAAATGTGAATTTTTCCATGCTGGCCTGTCTCAGCTAGCATCCCCTCTGGATCTTCGGCCTTGATTCAGCCACCTCTTCTCCCATGCTATCACAAATGATGCATTAGGGATGTTATCGGCTTCGCTGGTGATGGAAAGAAATGGGAGGACAGTTACAAGGAATGAAAGCACAGTTAGAAAGCACAGATTGCCCTACTAGTCCAGGATGTGTTGTGGGGCATGAGGAGAAATGTTGCTGCATGTGTGTTTGTCCTTAAGGGTCTTTAAACAAGGGCAAAAGAAAATAATTCTGAGACAGAAAGGTGCTGCAGCCACTGGAAGAATTGCTAAGCATGATTATTGAAATTCCTAGGAAATATAGCCATAGTATATACAGGAACATATGTATGATGGCTTTGATTCAGAGTCCTTACTTAATAAATGAGATTAACCATTCACCTGACATCCTAGGAAGCATGAGAACAGTTCCTTCTATTGATTTTATTTGTCTCTATTTACAGTATTGCTCAGCAATCTCATGATGAGTAAATTGAAACCTTTCTAACAGGACTCCTTACAGTAATTCTTTTTTTCCCAACACCATAGGCATGCCAGTTCAAGCTGAGGGGAGACACGGGGTAGGGGAGAAACAAGCAGCCCTGAAGTTTGGACCCATCTTATCACTGGAATGGCAAATACCATTTTCATGTCAACAAAATTCGCTGCTGGAAAGCAGTCACAGAACTGATTTAACTTGCCTGTGTTCCTGCCTCGGCAAGGGGCATGTGCCCTGCAGGGATGTTTTGGCTGCCTGCCGTCAAAAAATCTGTTTGCTGTTTTTACTGTCTCAGCAGTGTGTGTAAATAAAGGATTGTTATAAAGCCATAATTCCAGTGCAATGGGCCCTGACTGTATGCCGGTGGTTCTACAGCCCAGCCCTTAAGGAGAAGGCTTGGGCATTTCTGCTTCCACTAGGCAAAGCAATTCTGTTGTTAGTGTCCTCCATATGCTGAAAGGCCGCGTAATTAAATTCTAAGAGCACAGGACTCCAACAGCATTGCAGGTCCTAGTTGCAGAGCCACAAATTGCAATGTGCATTTAAGAACCATCAACTATTGCACTTGCTGACATAGATGTTAGCAGCTGACTTCCATTTAAAATAGAAAAACCCCCAAAATGTTAATTTTTTAAAGAATTGTCTTAAGAATGAAAGCAGCAGCTTTTTTCTTTTTGGTGAGGGGAATAATGCAAAAATATATCATGCAAAGGTCCTTTTCCCAATCGCAGGCCATTCAGTAGCATCAGGATCTCTTGACTAGTATTTTCTATGATATTATCCTTCTTTTTCAGTTTTTGGAGAATAATGTTCCTTTTCCTAACCAGAGAGTGTTTGGCATAAGATTTGTTTTAATAAATACACCCTCTAAGTCAAATTATACAAAGCAGATTTCATATACTATTAGCATCCTTTTTGTTATGGACAACCTATTGTGCTTTACAAGATAATTAGGAGAGAGAAAAAGAAACCTGAGATTTATAGCTAACTTAAGAAGAAAACAGTTAAGCAAAGGTTACCCAACATTATAACATGAAAGAGTTGCTGGCTACATACCAGAAGTCAAAGAGGCCATGTCTAATTTACATATAATTTGCATAAATTGAACATCTACAACACAAACCTCTATAATAGTGTTCCTGTTGTGAGATCTTCCTTTCAGTACAAATGCCTACTGCCCTGTTCACCATTAATAAAAAAAAGCTGCCTCAATTGCCTTTCACTTCATCCTGTGGTTATGGGAATAGGGTCATACCATGGCCCTTTTTGGGGAAGTGCTCTGTGTGCACTAGGAGTGTGTCCGTGCAGCTGCTGTTAGGGTTTGGATGGATACATTCCCAGCAGCTTCATGGTGCCTGCTGCAGGGCAGGGCTGTGCCTGGGCTGCACAGAGCTCAGGACTGACCACAGAGGTGTTGCCCAAAAGCAGGGCTGGCTCAGGGCTAAGCTGACCCACAGTGGCTCTTTCTGCCTGACCTCTCTGCATATGGAACAGGGCAGAATGGGGATCTCAGCCTGTATGAGAGCACAGACAGCTCAGATGGGAACTCCAAGAGTACAGAAAAGCCTCTCTGCTTTCAAAAAATCCCTTCTGCTGGCTCTGGTTTCTGAGCCAGCAGAAAGTGACCATGGCATGGCTGCTTGCTCTCATGGCCACAGTGTTGGCCAAGTGATGTCAGTAGTTCAAGAAGGGAGATTGCGTGTCCAGACACCCCATGGGGAGATCCAATGCATGCTTAAATAGGGGTTGGCAGAGGGGGATGAGCACTCACTAGGGTGGACAGCTCAGGAGACTCGTAGGAGAAAAGATATACTCAGGACAATTTTCTTGGGAGACAGTGGAAACCACAGCCTTGAAGTATAGGCTGCATTCTTCCAGACTTTTCAGTCCCTATCCATAAGTATGGGTCAGTAAAGCTATTTTTTAAAAAGTTAGCATTTTGAAACCTGATGAACAGCATGACTTTCAGAAAGAGCTCGGCTCTTTGAACTGAAATTTCCCAAGAAAATTCAACCAAGTGTTTAAAGTGTGGTTAAGCTATAAGCTGCTGAATATAAGGTCTTAAAATGGTAAATGTCACACAACCTAACTAACCTTAATAATAGTGTGGTACTTCTGGGCTGCCAATAGTAAATGTATGTTTATCTGCATGAGTAACAGCATGAGCAATCTCAGCAATAGAAAGCTTTACTGTAATCACATGCAAAGACTGCACCAAGGTTTTCAACCACAGAGAAACCTCATGCTTGTAAAGCCTACAATTATGAGTATAGTTACTTCCTTTTAATTTGATCAGTCCCATATACATCTGGCTTTGATTAAAGTAAATGGCTTACATGAGTAGGCGATTTTATTTGAACATGAAGCATTTGAGCGGAAATATCTACTGAGTCAAGGACTGTGGGCAGAGTGTGAGGGCATAAACTCATTTCACTTTCCCCACTCTTCACTTTTCTTCTATTCTTTTTTCTTTTTTTTTTTTTTTTTTTTTTTTTTTTTTTTTTTTTTTTCATGAACAGAGCTAAAATCCAAAGGGAGGAGAAAATCCAACATGGCACTTGGGTGGTGGGTTTAATACATGTTTTAAATGCTGTTGGCAACATTACTCACGGCTGATTTTGAGGATCAGGTAGTTTACAAGAAAGAAATAAGGGAAGAATTAGCGTAATAATACCACTGACTGGGTCTTACTAATGTTCTTGATCTTGCTTTTTCACACAAACAACCCAGCATACTATGATGTGAGTATACCAAATGCACATCAATTATTTTTTAAAAGCTTTTTCAGAAATTTTGGGGTGTTTAATCTTTTTTATAGCTATGATTATAGGCATCTGTTCTTGAATTCCCACTTTAAAAGTATGTACATGCCAATCCTCTTATAGAAGCACTGGTTCAGCAAAGACTGAGGTTCATTTTCATACCAACAAAGTGGCAGGAGGCAAAGATCTGTTTGAAGACAGATAAGTTAAATCTGGAGTGGCAGGACTGTATGGCTGAAGAACACACACTACATGAAGGTGTCCTTATTTTACTACAGACTTAACAAAATACAAGTGCTGGGAGAGGTTCCCTTCACCTTCAGTAGTTCTCATCAGTAAACTTGCTGTGTAATACTGTGTGGTCAATGCCAAGGCCAGGGCTGCTTCTGGACATTGAGTTTGTCAGGTCTAGCTGCACAGCAGGGAGAGAAAGTACACAGAGAGACAAATGGAAAAGCCAAAGCACATTAGCAGATAAAAGCCAGCCTGTCTTGCGTGGGATAGATAGAAACAGGAGCATACACATGTTAAAAAAAAAAATTGGCAGCAGTTTGGAGCATCCTCTTTAATAAAGCCAAGTAAACCTTAGGATAGACAGACATTCAGATGCTCAGGCTGGGAATGCTACCAGCAGAGATGTTTGCTACATAACGACACCCATCTGCTGATGGCACCGTGCCTGCCTTCTGCCGCTGCCTCTGCTTCTTAAGTGCAGAGCAAACATAGGTATAGGCAGGGAGCCTGTGTAGTGTCCTGTCTTACTGCACGTTGCTCTTCAGTCTGGGATGAAAAACACCTTTTCCTCTGGATAGGGACATGCCAAGAGAGCAGCAAGACAAACTGTTTGAGTCACAGTGAGAAGGTGAGGTTTAAATGTAGAGGGGCCTCACATTAACGAAGGAGCATGAGAGAAGCCTTATAAAACAACCAGTAAGGTTGACAATTACAATTGTAGATCCTGACAATGATAATGTGTAGACCTGTGTCTACATAATGATTCAGGTCATGAATGATATTTGATCTGAATCTTCTGATCGTCATCTGTCCCTGGGCTTCACTTCCCACTGTGGAGAGGCAAGTTCTCAGAGGGCAGGACCGGGCTGAATTGGGAGACAGCTGGTCCCAAAGCCTTGAGCTGCACACAGTGAGTTTTCTGGGTCCTCAGCACTAGGTGTTTGGCTCCACAGACCCGCTGCTGCTTATGCTGCGGCTCTGCAGGACTTGTTTATGTAGATACAGCCTAAAAAGGCTGTATTGTTGCTCATAGCTTGTTGCTGCTCTTAGTTCAGCTGTTGGTACATGCTGCTATGGCACATGCTGAGAATGTTGTGGTCCCACCCTAGAAGCATTTCAGAGGTGTTTTCTAGAGCTTTCTGTCTTTTTCCACTGGTTCCCTCTGAAAAAATACAGTGGTGGTATCACAAAATTTGCTGCTTTGGAAAATGCAGATCAACATTTTTAGGAATGAAATATTCATTCCTCTTAGAGGAAGCTCAGATGGACTGTATGATCTTAAATGTTGATGAATTTCCAAGGCTTCAGTGCTTTCATTGTGAACATGATCAAGCCCTACATTGTTTAAAAGATTTTTCATCCCTTGCTGAAAGGACAGGACACTGAGCCTTTTGTCATCCTTGAATGTGAGAAGTTTGCTTGTTATTCTTGTTCTAAACAGGAGGGAAGAAATGAATGGTACATTAGCAGGATATTAAATTAAAAGTATAATAAAAATCCTTTATTAGACCCAAGATACACTCCCAACCAGATGGGTTTTCTTTACAATTTACCTTTGTCCACAGCCATGTGGCTAAAATGTGCAGTAGCCAACAAAATTGCAGCCCCTGCTGGGAGGTTTGGAGAAGGATTAAAGGTCTGGCAGGTCTTCTGGCTGAGCTGCTATATGCTGTCTACTGAGCCGTCATATCAGCTCTTCTCTTCCTTTCTCCATGAATTTTGACATATGCTTTGCTGTGCTGGAGACCTGGCGGGTGAATGCTCTGCAGCTCTGAGCACATGTGCCACGGAAAAGTCCTGTGTCTTTTGCCAGTGGCTTGGACTTGGCAGGTGTATGGCAGTGAATCCAATGAGAGGAAACACCAGTGATAAATATGGTAATTTAATGCTGTCTTGTTTTAATGCCTTTTTGGTTTTTACCTTTGATCCTTGGACTTAAAATCTACAGTGAATACTTTACTCTTCTAATATCTGATGTGTGTTCCACCATCATTAAATCAAATTGTGTGGAAAAATGTAGGCTTTCAGAAGCAGACTTATTTTGGTCCTGTTCATACACTGCTGGACAGGGCTCTGACCCATATGGTGCATTCAGTTTCATCTCTTCTTAGTATAAAATGCATAAATCCTTGTTTCTTTTATAGTTGGTGGTAAAAGTATTTTTTAATCAAATCAGTACTTCTCATGTTTTCTATAATGAACAAAAGTAAACAGAATATGTTGCAGAACTTAGAACTTAGCTGAAACAAACACAAGACAGTGATTCAAAGGCTTTATCTTACAAATGATGGACACCTAAGGACTTGGTTAAAAAACAACAAAAACTTGGCTTTTAACATCACTTTATAGTTATGGAGGTTTATAAAATATCAGATAACAAATAGAATAACATATATATTCTGCTGTTATATAAGGCAACAGAATTGATTATGAATAAAATGGTTTATATTTGAATTGAACATTCTCCTTTTGCTTGAACTCACTGAGACTGTAAAAAACATATAAAACATTGCTGTAAATTTTTGAACTATAGATGTCACTGTTCAGTCATAAAAAGGAAGCACTGAAACAGCTTTATTTATTCATGCTGTGAATTCTGCCTACAGTCACAGGCTTGTAGTTCTTCAGACCCAGATCTCTATAGGTCCAGAAAGCTGTTCACATTGTCTGAATGAGATGTTCTTAAGACATAGAAAGAAGTAATCCCATCTTGCTGAGCTGACTAAACATGCTTTCTGGGAAGCCCAGAAGTTGAAAAATTTATCTTCTTAACTCTGTAACCTTGGAAAGATCAGTGTGTCTGTCTCCCTTCTTGTAGCAGGACAATGAAACAGCATGATATTTGAGTATCTATTTAATTTCTACAATTAAATAGTATTGGACTCTTGACTGAGTATGCCAGCAAGTCTGGTTCCAAGTTTATTCTCAAAAGCCTGTCCTCATGAAAGAATTCAATTAGAGTAACTGAACAAGGTGAATTGAACCATATAGGACATAATAGCTGTGGGAGTCTTGATGCAGAATTGCTTTTTCCTTATGCCTTCACTGGATTTTTCCATATTGTTTCCATGAAAATCTTTTCCTTGTAACTGTAGTGGAAATTCTGCCATGTTTGCAGAAAGAGTAACTTTTAAAACAAGTATTTGGGTTTTTTCCCAGATGTATAGTTATAGAAAGTTTTTTAAAATAGGTTTAAAAGGCTCATCACTGAGAGATGGTATTTCCACTACATCAACTTGATTGCCAGTTATTTTGACACTGAATTGAGTTGCACTCAACCATTTCAGCTCTTAACTGCAGCTGGATTAATGGAAGAAGGCTCCTTGTTTTAGTTGCTTAATATGCTATATTAGTAAGTATGTGAACCCCATAACTGGAGCTTGGACCTTGCCTACACATCTGTTTAGGACATTTGGATTATATAAGGAACTTTTTAAAAGATCAGCCAAAGTTTTTTTACAGATGTCCAGGAAAAATTTGCTGGTTCAACAGTTCTAACTAAGGAATCTTCTGCTTCCTAGGACTGTCTTAGCCATCTCATGGCTTTCACAGCCTACATGTTCCATGCTCTTTTCAAGTGAAAAAGCAGTCAGATTTCCATATCCAGTTCACAACATTAAGAGATGCACTGCCTTGCTGGATTTCTTTCTGATCTTAAATAAAGCTTTTATTAATGGAACTGTGCCATATGAACTCACAAGGGGAGAAAAAGAGAGATTTGTTATTTGATACTTGGCAAGGTTAACTGATGTGTTAAAAACTTTTTTATTTTATTTTGATGTTGCCCCTGTGTTGGCAAAAAAATGTAGAAATGGAACTTCAGTCCCCAACAGGGTCCCCCTCCACATGAATGTTGTTATGTCTGATGAATTGCAGTCGGGGATTAATCAGAATTTGATAGCATGCACTGAACATAATCAGCTGTGATTAGGGCTGGTATTGGCCAGGTCAGCTGGTATTTTGAAGTTTATAGTTTCTGCCTTGATGGTGCACTTTATAAAACTGGAGTTTTATTACTGTCACATCCCCATTGTGTCGTCCTTGTAAAGGGCAGAGATGGAAAAGCTCTCAGCTGATGTATTTGTTCATTGGTGAAGCCCCAAAAGGAGAGTAGACTATTACTATTAGCAGACATTTTCAAAAAGTTGGGAAATGCATCCTTGATCTGAAACATTTCTTGTTACCTTTCTTAAAAGGTGTTCACAAATGACATTTATTCTTACCTGAATCATTACAATTAGGGTGGTCCGGGCTGCAGCAATTCCTCTGGTCCCCAGTTGTAGACATGAGCTCTGATTGTCTGGGCATCTCAGATAGACAGACTCTTGACTAGCATTAGTGTGGACCCCATGGACAGACCAGAATGAGTGTAAACATCCCCTTGCCCCCACAGTACAATTTATTTTTCAGTGTAAAGCCAAATGGTCCCTCTCGCTTTTAGACAGGCTCAGCAGTAGGCGTCTAATTTCCCTCTCTCTGTCCCTCACCTCCCAGGGTACCTTTGCAATTGCCTCTCCCAGTTTACAGGAAGGAATTGTGAGTCAGAGATCACAGCCTGCTTCCCAAATCCTTGCCGAAATGGAGGCTCATGTGATCC
Organism: Sinosuthora webbiana; assembly: GCA_013397395.1. Taxonomy (NCBI): domain Eukaryota; kingdom Metazoa; phylum Chordata; class Aves; order Passeriformes; family Sylviidae; genus Sinosuthora; species Sinosuthora webbiana. The sequence continues at coordinate 1,221,838 of VXBN01015216.1, forward strand.
CATCGGCAATGCTTTCATCTGCAACTGCAAAAATGGCCTGACAGGAGTAACGTAAGTGTCCCTCCCCAGGTGGGCAATGGGAGCTTTTTGGCTCAGTGGTGGTCGGATTTTTGATCAGGCATTTTCTACCCAAAAGCTATGATTCACCTCACAAAAAATGACCCCAACCTTAGCACTTATTCCAAGTCTAATCTAATGACAGCTGAGAAATCCCTGAGACATGCATGCTCAGAAATGTTTTTTCTGAATTTACCCTCCTAAACTGTTGATTCAGGATGTTATCTTGAGACAATTTTCTCTGAGATACACCTGTCTAAGTGTTGCCAGCTTTTTGAACAATCTCGTAAAACCTGTGGAAGCTGCTGTGTAATCTTTGTTTTGAAAATGGATCAATTACTTAGTCACCTTAGCCCTGATATAAAAGGTTAATTTATTGCAGTAATTTTTTAAAATCCCTACCTTGATTATAAACTTGGTGTAGACACAGAATATCCCAGCCTGCCCATCAACATGCTTTTTCCCTCGTCTGGTTTGTCTACTGTTTATACCTTTTCCTCTGCATTTTACTACCTCTTGTTCTTTCCAATTCTCGTCTCTCTTTATGTTTCCTGTTCTTTTTTTCTCCCCCCCTCCCGCCCCCAATATTTGTTTATTTTATCTCCAGACCTAAATAATTTTACGTAGTTAGTATATCCTCCTCTCCTCTCCTCTCCTCTCCTCTCCTCTCCCCTCTCCTCTCTTTGCTTCTCTCCTCTTCTCTTCGCTTCTCTTTTCTTCTCTTCTTTCTCTTTTCCCCTTCTCTTCCTCTTCCCTTCAGTAAATACTCTGATGTTTTTACTATATTTTTTTTCAACTGTCTTCTCCTTGAATCCTCCTCTAATATTTTGTACTGAAACCCATGGGGCAGTCCAAAAACAATATAAAAAAGCAGATTCTCTATAACATTCAGTAAGCCTCACTGGGGTCAAGGAGCATTTTCCTATCAGATGCTTTATTTCCTTCTTGATATCTATCAGATGTTTTAAAGTCTTACTTCCTTCTTGATATATCCATTTTATTGTCTTTAAATAAGACATGGAACAGCTGTAGAAAAAATTAAATGCCATTGAATAATATGATAATAATAAGATAATTTGAAAAGTACCACAAGGTGTTTACTAATGGCACCACTTTGACAAGATAAGGCATCATGCAAAAGCTGGACTGCTTCTTAGATGTTCTCCAGATTCCAAACTCTCCTTTTCTTCTTTAAAGGTGTGAAGAAGACATCAATGAGTGTGAAAGAGAGGAATGTGAAAATGGTGGCTCCTGTGTCAACATCTTTGGTTCATTTCTGTGTAACTGCACCCCTGGCTATGTGGGTCAATACTGTGGTCTTCGCCCCGTGGTGGTTCCCAATATACAAGCTGGGCATTCCTACGTTGGCAAGGAGGAGCTGATAGGAATAGCCGTGGTCCTGTTTGTCATATTTGTGTTAATCGTTCTTTTCATCATTTTTCGCAAGAAAGTTTTCAGGAAGAATTATTCCCGCAACAACATCACGCTTGTACAGGATCCGGCTACTGCGGCCCTGCTCAACAAGAGCAATGGCATCCAATTCAAGAATGTCAGGAACAGTGGAGACAGCAGGAATATCTACCAAGAAGTTGGGCCTCCTCAGGTACCAGTGAGGCCAATGGCCTATACCCCATGCTTCCAGAGTGACTCACGGAATAACCTGGACAAAATAGTGGATGGGCTTGGTGTGGAGCACCAGGAGATGACAACGTTTCATCCCGAGTCCCCTCGAATACTGACAGCCAGGAGGGGGGTGGTGGTGTGCAGTGTAGCTCCAAACTTGCCTGCTGTGTCTCCCTGTCGCTCCGACTGTGACTCCATCAGGAAGAGCACGTGGGATGCTGGGACAGAAAGTAAGTACTACTGCATGCTGGTCTCCTCCCTCCCCGACAGCAGTAAAGGTTGCCTTCAGGGTGCAGCAGGTGCAGTGGCACAGGTACTCTTAATGCTCCAGCCTAATGCATGTGAATTGTTACATTTCTCCAAGAAGTGATCTGGTTTAATTTTGGAAGGTTATAATTAAACCAGGCATAGAAGACCTCTTTTTCTATGCATGAAGTATGACTTAAAGCATTTATTTCACTTGTTCGGACAGCATATATGAGTTAAGTGCTCTGAGCACTTTTCAAGTGATACAATGCAATCATCTTTCTATTGGAAAAAAACAATTTGGGGCAGAATTCTCAAATACAAGTTCTGTTAGGTTCAGGCTGTTTGTTTCCTGTGGGAGTTAAAAATATTTAAACCTTCTTCAAGAAGCAGTCCTGTTTTGCATCAGGGAGAAATGAGCTAATATTCCCTACTTTCAGTGATGTGAAGTGAAGCAGAAAATCACGTACTGCTTGATATATGGGATCACCTTTTCAGGCCATTGCATTCCCCTCTGCATTCAGTATCAAAGTCATCACGGAATTTTCAATCCCCACGCTTACCCTATTTGTGCTCTGATGGTTCCTCACCTGAGAACACAGTGCTCCCTCCATTCCTGAATGAGTTGCTGGAGATGCAGCAAACTTCCCATCTTCTGTCACGGCAGGAAATACCAGTTTTCTGGGACAGAGTTACAGCCCTACATCATCTATCCTTGCAAGTCAGAATATGTCATATGGACTGGAAGATGTTTGCTTCACCATATATGATTTTTTAAAGGTGTTTTCTCTTATTAGGAATTTTTTCCTAATGCATCTTCCAGTACCTGTTGGAGGGGGCTTACAAGAAGGCTGGAAAGGGACATTTCACAAGGGCCTGTAGTGATGAGTGGCCTTAGCTGAAGAAGGGCAGGTTTAGATTAGCTATTAGGAAGATATTCTTTACTGTGAGGGTTGTGTAGAGAAGGGAAGGATGTCCCATCCCTGGAAGTATTCAAGGCCAGATTGGATGGGGCTCTGTGCAACCTGGTCTAGAAAGGTTCCCTGCCCATGGCAAGGAAATTGGAACCAAATGATCTTTAAGGTCCCTTCCAGCTCAGACTGTTCAATGATTCTATGGTCTTCAACGCTGTTGCAACACAGCTTTAACCAAAACTGTCACATAAAACTGCACAATCGAGTCCTATAGTTGAAAGCAAAAGGAACTGAGGAATAGAGAGAGGAGTCTGGCAACAGGTCAAGAGGACAGCATCATGCTGTGCCAGGAGAGATTCAGGATGGACATCAGGAGGAATTTTTGCTCTGAAAGAGTGGTCAAGGCTTGGAGTGGGCTACCCAGGGGGGTGGGGAAGTCAACATCCCTGGAAGGCACTGTTGGTACTGGTATGAATTTCTGCACACCATGAGGCCGCACCAGGAAGACAGACCTCAGCTGTCACGGAGTGGGAAGCAGCACAGCTTCTTTACTGCAGCACTCACTCCATTAGCTCCATACCCTGCTGCTCAGCAGGAGCAAATCAGCTCTTACCATGTGGAGGTGTGCCGTGCTGGGTAGAAATACCTGCAGCTGGCAGGTAGAGAGCTGTACTTCCATGTTGATAGCACCTGAGCTTCTTCATTTGTAATTGGCTCAGGTATCTCAGTGCTTACAATGGAGGATAACTTTTTGTGTTCCTCATTATTGCCCATATAATGTGCAGTTGAAAGTGTTTATTTATATGTGCTTAATTGCAGGAGAATTTATACCGTAGGTTGCAGTTACATTCCTAAACAGTGGAGTTGTGAAGACGGAATGTCCCTGATGAAAAGCAGTGTAAATTGAAGCATAATCTATTATATGTCAGTGATGGAGCTATTAAAATCTGATCCAAGGGGCACTGACATGAATAACAAAATGCACAGTAACTTTACTGAGCATTGAACGAGCCTTTAATGAGGCTCTCAAATTAGGAAATGAACAGTAAAGATAAATGTGACTGTAATCTCTTATAGAAGCTGTTTATACCACATTTCTTGTCATCATTTTCATTGCTTTTGAGACTATATGTCATCTAAAGAGACAATATTGAATACAGATGTTTCTTCCTTGATTACAGTGTTGTCAGCCACTTGAAAGACTCTTTGGACTTCAAACAGTACAAAAGTCTAGGTATCTTCACCGCCTGCCTTCTTGATGAATAGGTCATGTCCTCTGTGTGAAGGAAATAATTTTATTCTGACTCAAATAATAGAAGGCAGGATTTAAATATGTCCATGGTGTAAATAGATAATATGCATACCTAGAGAGTACCATTTTGCTTTGTCTTTACTGTCAATGAAGGTAAAGGGGTTGATGACGCTGAAGAAGTGACCTGTTTTTCAGGAAGTAATAAAGGCAGCAACTCTGAAGTACAGTCCCTCAGCTCCTTCCAGTCTGATTCCGGAGATGATAATGGTAAGAAATGATTTCATCTTTATTATGCTTGGGGAAAAGCTATTTATCTCTCTTTCTCATATTATTAAAACATTATGAGACATCTTGAAACCCTTCAATGATGTCGAAAGTAAGAAAGTCATGGGTTCAAACCCTCACTCTGTGTTCCACTTACTAAATTATAGGAACATAATAAAAATCTTGATGCTTGGGGCTGTTGTATCAGAACCAAGCTTTGCAGTGACTTAGAGATATGATACAGCAAAGTCACACTGCCAGGATGTAAGTTGATTAAAAGGTTGCAAGTGAAACTATAGAATTTATATAATTTTCCTTCTTGGAAGAGCATGACTTTGTTGTTTCACCAGTCAAACAAAAGGGATTTCTGTGCAATTTGCCAGGTCTCATTCATGGTCTCAACAAAACTCTGCTGGTGCTCAGCCACAACAATGAGCAGATGAGCCAGTCCCCAGCATCTTGGCTTCTCTCTGGCAATCACCGCTCAGCAAACAATAGAGCACCATTAAATCCTTGTTTGGTGCATACTCAGTGCCTGCCTCTCATGTCCTGCATCATTATGTCAGTGGGTGACACAGGCAGAGCTGTACACAGCCCACAAAGAGGCCCACAGAGTCGGAGCAAACCTTTGTTCCTGCGGCCCAGCCCACGTATGTTGAGCAGTGGGCCTGAGAAAAGTCAAGATGTTTCTGCTGGGGAGGGATGGTGAATGTCAGGGAAGCCTTATTCAAACACAGAAAACAACTAGCACAAAGAAATCGTACCTGGTTTCCTCAGCCACCAGTTAATGAAGTCTGTAGACTCAGTTCCTCAGTCATGTCATGCAGCTGTTCTCTAGGATCTCTGAAGTGTTGGAAAAAGCACTGATAGCAAAGTACACTTGCAGTTCCTTTTGGTTCGCTGTGGCTGAACCATTACAATTATTTTTGTCAGCCTTCTCAATGCTTTTCTGCCTCTGCACCAAAAAAAGCCCTTTAGCTTTTTTTTGGATAAGTATTATTTTAATTATATATATTTGCATTATAGTTACCTTTGGAATAATTATCCAAGTGGTCATGTATTGTAAATTATTACTTTTTATATCTCCCAAATTCTAATTAGACATTGCAAACTACTGATCCTGTCTCCACTTAAATCAGTGACACAGTACCCACAGAAGCTGGACTGGACCTTCTGTGCCCACTCATTTTTTTGTGAAAACTGCATTTAAAATATGGCCTTTAGAGATAACATTTCTAGTTCAGGGTTCAAACAAATCCATATCTTCCGGGGGAATGAGGGAAGAAACTTAAATCATCTGAGTCATTTGCAGAGATCGATTCAAGACCACACGCTCTGGTTTGCTTGAAGCAACAGGAAGGTTTGCAGAGGAATAGCCTGAAGGGCAAAGCCAGGCAATAGTAAGCATATACATACTCACATGCCTGTACTTTAGGGCTAGTGGACATGCCTCCTGAAGCCATAAATCCTTGCTCTTCTTGTCATTTTAATTCTTTGTACTTCACATACCTGCGAAGGTTAGAAGGTTGTCACTGAAACCACAACAAATGCAGTTCCACATCCATGCTCTTTGATGAGACAGGACAGTGTCTCCTTCTCCAAACTCCTTCCTCCAAAGCCAAGAGTAATGCTGCTGGGTTCTCAGGCTAGCAGAGGGGACAGGCTTGGTGTCACACAGATGTACAAATGGCTGTGCTGACACTGACTTGTGGAACTGGGTAGCAGCTTCTGACTGGGGAAATCTATCATGCAGCAGTGGAGCATTGGGATGAATCCCATTGGAGGTGCAGGCAGCCTCCACTCACCCTCTCCAAGGCTCTTGGAGCCTTCTCTTGATGTGTCAAGGGCTTGTCTGACCAAGAAAACTCACATGGGGTGAGATTTTGAAGCTACTTTTTTTCTCTCACCTTATTTCTCCTGTATTTAAATTGCTCAGCTTCCCTAGTCTTTCTCTGAGTACTCAGCAGTAATTTTGGTAGTCCAAAATCTGAGCAGTGCTGTATTTGAGCATTGATTTGCACTGAGTTGTGTGGGGTGGGGTTCCCTCCTTTCTGTGAACATACTCTGCACATCTCTCACCAGAGCCAACCCTTAGTGCAAAGAAAACTCTGCTGGCCCTGATTTTTGACCTGGTTTTCACTCTCAGTTTTTTCCTCTAATATTTTATAGCTGCCCTCCATCTTTTTTCCCAGCCATGCAGCACTAATTGCATTGAGTCACTTATTTTTCTATAACGTTTATTAGGCATTAGCCAGTACAAGTCTCCTTCATATAATTACCATTGTTGTTGATGGCATAAATATGTTGATCATAGACACATAGGTCCTTGGCTTATTGAGGCTCTTTTTGCTAAGCCCTCAGTAGAACTGAGGAAATTGGATGATACACCTGATCCAATGCCCAAAATTTAGCAAAGATGTGAAAATATTCAACATATGTCTGTACTGTTAACACATTTCTTGTGACCTCTAAGTCTGTTGGCTGTGTGAAACAAAAAAGTATGTTTTGCCCCATGTTTCTGGTCCCCTTCTCAGCCTGCTCCAAGCAATTGGTTTTCTCATAATGAAAGACAAAAGAAAAGGGAAGGATCCAGTGCCCACTCACCAGAGCTTTCCGTTCGGTTTTGATGGGGTTTATTTCATGTTCTTAGAGGCAGGGGTGTTAGGTAGTGCAAAATGCAGATCATCTAGAGGACCACACATTATAGGCCTCCACATTGAACAGCTGCACAGTCTATATTAATTATTTCAAGGGAAAAGTTTGTTTTGTTGGAACATCTGCAGAGAACACACAAAGCATTTGTGAAACTCTTCTGTCAAACACGGGTCAAAATTGGAACCACAGCTACATGGATGTGTCCTCCTAATTAAAGCTGTGCTGTGTAACCTCCCTGAGGTATTACATGGCACAGCACAGACAGTAAATAAGTAAAACATCCCTCTTAGGAAATAGATTGAGCTTAACACCGTTTCTGATGGTGTGATGGTCTAAAAGATAATGATCCTTGGAGCACATGGCACGGTCTCTGGAGACCTCTAAGCAAGAATGAATTAGAAATTAGTGTCAGGTAGACAAGATACTGCTTTGGTTAATTGAATCAGCTGACCAGTCTACTTGAATTTATGAGGTGATACACATCATCCCATATGCCTTTCTGGGAATGCTGGTTTGGAATTTATCACCACTCTGAAGATATATGGGATTATCTGAAATGAAATGTCCTGCAACCCACTGCATAAATCATGCATTGGTCAGCAGCCTTTTTTTTTTTTTCAATGTCAGTTCTGTGTTTTGAGAGAATATATTGTGGTAACATACAATGTGTGTTTTAAATACTAACCTGAAGCTGTCCTTCCCCTCCCTTTATTTTCTGCTTTCCCTCCCCTGCAAGCTTCCATAGTGACTGTCATACAGCTTGTCAACAATGTAGTTGACACTATAGAAAACGAAGGTATTTAATTTTTTTTTCTTTCTTGTTATACAACAATGCTTCCTATTTTCATTGTGAAACATTCCAGCAGAACCTCACTAATCTACACTGACCGGCAATCCTGTGGCAGGGATTGGGTTTTGCAGATCAGCATGTTCACCAGCAAACATGAAAATGCCAGAGGAATGTACCACAAAATATCTGTGGGTAACTGGAGGTGGGAGAAAAGGTGTCAAGCTTTCATCCTCTTCTGTTCAAGTCAATGTTTCTGCTTGTTTATTCTCATTGCCTTCAGAGAAAATAATAGACTGATAATGGAGCCATATTATTGAGATTATCCTGGCTGCAGAGACTGGGAAACAGAAGATGACACCGGAAGTCTGTAAAGTAGTCCATGCTGCAGCAGAGCTGGGTTATCTACTCCAGTGGTATCACACGGAGAGGAGCACAGTGGTGGCTGGCTGGTGGCTGGTTTCTCCCAGGAAACCCTGCCAGGCAGCGGATGTGTGGGCGCAGCTCCACAGAAGCCGTGGCTCTCCCGTGGTGTTGGTGTGCCCGTTCAGCAGAGCATGGCAATGTGCTCCAAAGACCCAGCACTCACCTCTTCCACTGACCTCCTGGGTAACCTCAGGCATATCATGTTATAAGTGAACCTGTAATGCGGGGATATCACTGTTTTCTTTTTTTCCATAAAACACTGAGGAAATGTTATCATAGATAAACATTACTTTTATTTAGTTTGCAACATTCTTCCCACCCTTGGGCAAATGTCAACTCAATATCAACTCAGGTTATCCACAAGTCAAAAATTTCATCTGTCCTTAGCAAATTGAAGACAGATTTTGTATACTTCAGCTAAAATAGTCTGCATAATATGTGAAGATAAGTAATTTTTTTTGTGAAACTACTGATTTTTTTTCTTGAGCCAGTGTCACAGTAATTTTGAAAAACACTTTTTATGCCTAGCTAGTGATGCCAGTTGAATATTTGTTCATAGTACATCTATTGATTTCCTGAAGTATAGGAGTACCATTCTTCTCACTGTCAAAAAGAAAAAAATTAACTAGCCAAGGTTATTTCAAAAGAAAGTCCCATTCAAAAAATAGACAAATAACCTTGAAAAGAAACCACAGGCACTGCAAATGACCTTGCCTTCCTAAGGAAAAGCTTAAGCAAACACACTGGCTCCTTATCATCCTTTACAGGTCAGAAAAAGCCAGTTTGGCAGCAGTTTCAGCTGTCACTGAAAATGCTTTGCCCACTTCCCAGTTCCTTATGTGAAACTTAGGATTCTTGCCTGCTCTGGAGCGGAGTTGGTAGAAGTGGTGAATAATTAGCCGCACTGGAGCTCTGGGCAGATTCACTGCCAGAGAGTCATGGGAGGATGGGGCTCCTGCCCCAGGGACCTGCCCAGGGTTGTGCAAGTCAGCAAATTAGTGAGGTTCTCCTGAATCCTGATCCACACAACTCAGAGGGCCCTGACGCATCTCAGGTGCAGTGCCATCACACTGACCCAAACACAGCAAAATCCACTGTACAAAGAAGAAAGAAGTGCAGAAGAGAGGTTAGGGCCGGTTCAGACACTGCTGCTAAACCTGTAGTAGCCCCAGCCCTCCTCTGTCCAGGACATGGCAGAGCAGGAGGAGAGCTCCTGCCTAGCTATAGAGCTAAGGAAGAAATCACCATCACCACATGCACCATGTGGTGATGTGTAAGGGCAAGTGTGGTCTTAGCAGGTGAAGGGCTGGAGAAGTCTTCTCTTCCCGTGCCTGTGTCTGAGCCACAGAGCTCAGTTATGCGCTGTGATGCCATAAAGGTCTGTTTCTCCTTCCAGACCTCCTCCAGCAATGTCATCCAGAGACTTTGCCCGATGACTTCATGCATGAAGCCCAATAACATGTGGCTGAACAAGAGCATATCCATCTAGGAAACGCTGCAGCTTATTCCCTGCTCTTGTCTCACATACAACCCCTTTCCTTGCTCTCTCCCCCACCCCTGCACTCTCTCCATACTGGAATGCCTCCCTCCCCACCAGCTAGCATGGCAGTGCAGGTGGGAGGTGGGTGTGGGGTTGTGGAGCATTGTAGCTGATAGCCCCATTAAATGGCTTTGTATTCTATTCTATTCAGGTTCTTATACCGTGCCCATCACCATGGTATCTGAGCCCAGGTGGGCCCAGATTTGTTTGAACCGGCCCTGAGAATGGTAGATTCTTATTTTTCTGTTTCAAAGTGAACAAGTGAGAGAAAAATGTACTTTGCAATTATAAGCCATGTCGATGGTGGATAGCCCTTTTTTGTGTTAAGAATTACAGCTCTAATGTAATTCTATATCTGTTCAGTGAGGGTAAATAATTAAGATATGATAGAAAAGGAATATGATACACGACATAAACATTTCTTTATGTATGTCTGCATTTGACAGGCAAGCTTATCTTGTACGTTAAAATAAAGAATAATTAAAAATCCTACTAAAATGACACCGTGGCAGCTGTACTTTAGAAATATGCATGCAGAGTTTTGTATTTTCACATGTAATACAACGCTGGTGACAAGCTCCAAGTTACCAGTTTTTGCTTTTCACTTTGTATCTGACAGTGTCTGTTATGGATCAAGGACAGAACTACAACAGAGGTGATTTTTTTGGGACACCTTCTGCCTGTGGGCTGGGGTGGGCAGAGCACTGACTTTATCTATTTGGTTTTTTCTTCAACTGTTTCACATGTACTCTTTCATTTGAATTCTGTTGGGTTCAAAAGATGCATGGGAATGGTCAGCGACTTTTTTTGTTTCAAAATTCAGTTTTCAGTCAATCACATTATTTGCTTGCACACTTTCTTTCTTGAAGTCATTGGAGGTGGAAGGGGGAGTAAGATAAGATTCCATAAGCATGCTGACTGCATTTAAAGATTTTGTGAAAAGCAGTAATTCAGACATTTTGATTTCTTGGACTCATAGTTTCTAATACAACCCAGTAGCATCTTAAAGGGCAAAATGCCTGAGAGTGGCCGTGTTTTGTTTCTTTGCTTGTTTGCATTGGCATCATAATGCAATTTATTCTCCTCCTCTACCCCTCTGGTCAGAGCATGGCTGACCTGTGTCCCTGGCCTGTGGCGCATGCTGTGATTTGAATGTGCTGTGAGGACTCAGGCAAGTGCATGCAGGACACTCTGCTCTCCTCTGTGGTCTCATCCTAACAGAGCACTGTGGTTCTCTTCCCTGCTGCAGCGTATCATTGGGATACCTCTGACTGGATGCCCAGTGCTCGCTTGTCCGACATTGAGGAAGTGCCCAACTTTGAGACGACAGATGGAGGCTCGGCTCATCACGGCAGTACCAGAGAACTGGAAACAGATTACTACCTTGGTGGCTACGACATCGATAGCGACTACCCTCCCCCTCATGAAGAGGAGTTTCTGAGCCAGGACCAGTTGCCACCTCCTCTTCCAGAGGATTACCCAGACCAGTATGAAACCCTCCCACCCTCGCAGCCGGTCTCAATGGCAAGTACTCTCAGCCCTGACTGCAGGAGACGGCCGCACTTCCACCCGAGCCAATACCTCCCTCCCCACCAATTCCCCAACGAGACGGACACCACAGGATCTCAGACTGGGAATGAATTTAGTACTTTTGCTGTTGGCCCAAGCCAGAACACAGAAAATGTTAGTGCAGGTAAGATGCCCTTATCTTTGCACAACACTCTCAACGCCTCCTCCTCTGACGTCTCAGCCGGCTGCGGCTTTGATGACTCCGAAGTAGCCATGAGTGACTTTGAAAGTGTGGAGGAACTCAGCCTAGAAAATGTTCACATTCCATTTGTGGAGACCCAGCACCAGACACAAGTGTAAAGGAAGCTCCTTTCTTCTTCCTCTTCTTTTTTTAATTTTGTCATTTGGTCCAATTAATAGTATAAATATTGAGAAGAAATTTTGCTGAAGGTGTTTCTATATATATATTGGGCAAAGAAAAGTACAGTATAACCCATTATTAACTTGTTCAGAAATGATACTGTATGTGCAGACACGAAGAGACCAATTGTTAAGTCTTATACATCACAAAATTGTTACAGACAATCTGGAGAGTGTGTACCTTCTATTTATTACCAAGAGTAAAACTCAGTTTTTTGAGGCAGGGGGAAAAATAACTGCTAAATAATTTCTTTCTCTCTCACAAAGTTGGGTTATTTTGGGGTTTTTTTTTGGCATTGTGTTATTAAAAGTGTTACAGTGTTACAAACTCCCCACAGTATTAAGGAATGGGTATGGATCATTCTAGGATGCACGGTTGCATGAAATTTTATGTCAGCAAAGAGTGGAAGCAATTGATTGCTGAGGCTGCTGCATAGAACATGTCAGATGGCTAAAAAAAGCAACATTTACGAATTGACCCATCAAAGACAAGTGACCAGTTATTTGTCCATAAATATTTATCTACCCTTTTGTTTATTACATAGCATTTCATTCTACTTTGCTTAGAGTAACACACATACGTAGTTTATATTTACTCCAAATTGGCTTACTTTGGTTGCCACTTTTAAAATCTGATGTCAAGTGCATGTGCATAGCTTTGCCCATGAGGACTTCCTGAAATGTCAGAGTTTGGCTGAGGAGTGGCCTGATTTTTGCCCCAGCTGTGTGTGCACAGCTTCTCTTACCGTGTATGCAATGTGAACATGGATCTGAAAACATGAGGTAACCTATACAGCTGATCATTTGTTGGAAATTTCTTGCTTGGGCAATCAGCTCTTTAGCAGCAGTCCTCATGCTGCAGTTACTGCAGTAAAATCACTTGCAATTAAGTTACGTATAAGGCTGCTGTAACCTCACATAGTTAGTTTAACATCTTTTGGCAAATGTCCATCCCTAGAGTTCATAGGATGAGTTCTCGGCTGTTGTAGATTGACTCAGTCAGTGGAGCTGCATGAATGGACTGTGGCCAAAGATCTGTCTCTAGATTTTCCACTGGCTGCATGATTTTTTAGGATTTCAGTACATCCAAAGGTTGTTTCCAACCCAGACTGAAGTTTCCAAAGGCAGACTTCAGATTATTGTTGTGGAATCAAGAAAACCATGGCATCTGTATGCTTTTATGCTTCCCTCCGCCTGATTGGAGTAAATGATCATTCACATTGATTTGGTCAGAGCAGTCAAGTGCAATCTGGAAATACGAGATTTTCACTCAATGTATTAAAGCAGAGTATATACACTTGTTGCTTGGTGCTCTGAAAATATTTTTTACCACTGCATTTTACAATGTCTGTGTAACTTACCAGTGAATGTGAGTCTACAAGCCTGCATTACTGTTGGGTTTTCATCTGTTTCTTCCATGGCATCATTCTGTCATTCTGAAAAGCTATTGAATACCTAAATCATTGTGATAAATGAACAGATTCATTAGTGGGTTTCCTGTGCTGCTTTCCATGTCCTGTCCCTTGGTCCCTCACCTTAACTGGATAGTTTCAGCAGTTGTATGCCAGAAGTTGTATTGACATGTGTTTCACACAAAATTAAATTGTGGGCCATTTCTTGACATACAGGAAGGGTTTATTCAGAAATTTTCCCCAAAGCAAAGAAATTACTGGTAGAATGTAATTCAAATAATTGCAGCTTGTAACACTTTTAATAAAACAGGATTTCTAGAATTCTTGGAGTAGGTACAGTGTGTTGCTGCTTCCCTCCAATAGCTCAAACAGCTGGGAAAGATTGGTGTGGATATTTTCTTCAGGATGATGCAGCAATTCTTCAGTAGAACACCATTCATTATGCAGGTATTTGAATAGAATGAGTGAACTTCTAGAAAAATGTACTGCACATATAAGTATTATCAAGTACTTGTCTGCAAATAGGTCCTGTCCATTGAATTTATGAATGTCACTTGATCTTCTCAAAGTAAACATGCTTAAGTGACAGTGGTATATTCTGAATGTGCTCATGGTGCGTTTCAAACCCTTTCCCCTGATACTATTCCTGTGTTTTTAAGAAGAAAAAGATATGGAAATTTGTATTGTGATTGCAAGGAACTGAGGGATTTGCCAGAAGGCCATAAAATGGTTTGGCAAGCCTAGAAGCATGGATAGAGGATAACTCGTATTGTTCATGAAGTTACAGGAAAGTTCCTGTGTACATGAAGTTCCTGTGTTACAGGAAAAGAAATGCAATTAGATTGATGTCTCTTCAAGAGTTAGGAGCATCAGAGTTGGCAAAGCAATTCTGCAAATTTAGCTGCACTTTTAAAGCTTGTATGACCTTCTGAGAATGTGATCCTCTCTGAGCTCAGGCTGCAGTTTACATGAGGTTTGCTCCTACTCAGTTTTGGTTTGAGATATTTTTGTCCATTATGCAATTAATTCTGTTCAAGCCCCCAGCTAGTTATGAGGTGTACTTGTCACCTGTCTTCTGTAGTGAAAGTTCTTGTGTAAGCCTGAGACACCAATATCAAACCTTTACTGGGACATATCAAAAGTGTCACGAGGGACAGCACGATGGGAGCCTAGTGATTGCCATATTAAAAAAAAAAAATCAATGTTTCTTACCAAGCTTGTTGCCTCAGTAATATATTGTTGGTAGTGAGTTTTAATAGTAAAATATGCATAAATACAATGTATAGTACTTTTTCTGATTGATGTTGTTGCCATTTCATTTCACTGAACACCTACTTATTAAAGTGCTGTTGGGAAGGTGCCAAGGATCACCCGTTCAGCCTTCTCTGTCCTATTCATGATTTCTATACCTCAATATCTCCTCCCCTCCAAATCCATCTTCAGATTCCCCTCTGTGAATATTGGTACTTCTGTGGCCTTTCTGGTTTTGTTCAGGCTCTTTTTGATAACTTTAAGACCCAAATGCAGATATAAAGGTGGAATACCTCTTAGGGAGTAAGATTTTCATAATAACATCTCTTGTTAAACCAAGCCATTTTATTTTCTTTTTAATTACTATTCCACACAAACAAGTAAAAATCTTCTAATGTGGAACATAAGAACACATTCATAACATAATGTAAGAATTGCTGTTCATATTAGCACTTCCAGTATATATTTCCATTTTCTGCAATATGATTATTTTTGTATCACTGCTGCTGTCAGGTCTCTGGTTCTGCAAGAGTTACCCTGCCCATCTCTGCTTATCCTGTGTGTCTGTATTTCAAGCTGCATCCCTGTAGATGGCTCCACTACACAGTATTTCCTCTCAGAATCATCTGTAGCAGATGATTTCATAGGCTTAATGAAGTACTTTTGAATATCATTGGCTTTTAACTTAGGATCAAGAAAGTTTTTGTTTTCTGGAAAGAAGCAGCAAGAGAAGAAAAGCAACTTCTTAAAATGTAAATACACATTTATATCAGAAATCACGAACTTTGCCAGGGGTGTATGAGTCCAAGTAAAAGGGTGCTTGTTCTCTGCATTTTGATCAAATTGAGAATATCATGCACAGTGCTGGCCTTTTTGATAACAGAGCCTTACAGTGACTACAACATGATTTATTCTGCCAATACCACATTAAGTGGCCTTGTGCAAAGGGAAAAATTAGGCTTATGTATGGCTATATGTAGGCTTACCTTCTTAAGTATGTTAATTACTTTGCCTTTGCATTATAAACATTAAAAAAAGAAAAGGGCAAAAACCCGCCACAAAATTACAGATACTGGATGTAGTTGCTATCCTTGACCAGTATCTTAAAGTGGAATAAAGGGCCAAATGTGACACCATGGAGCTGTAGAATCACTTCCCTCCCATGGGAGAAAATGGACAACCCCACTAGAAGACCACCATAAAGTTGCCTTCCTCTAGGACCCTCCTACAGGATACAGCATATGAAGGCAACTAGGAGGACTTTGGAATGCAGAGATTCACTACAGAACTGTGTGAATTTCCTGTCAGTCAAGGTGTTTTCCTTAAGCACAGTGATGTCTTTGATCCCAAACTATCCCACGGGTTTCTTTAACATATAATTCCAGTAAAAGGCTGGAAGGAGTCAAAGGCTTCTCACTGCCACTGTTTTCCTGAACCTGAAAGTTGTGTGCTCCATCTATCAAGCAGGGTCTCCACCTCTACATGTCCCACAAAGAACTTAAATTTTGGTCTTTGGAATTTTTTCTCCCATTCTCTAAATTCTCTAGTGTAGTCTGAAGTAGGGAGAGCCTTGATGTATCAGTACCCTCTCTAGTCAGAAATTTAGTGTTGCTGCAGCACAGTGAATAAAAGCATGTCGTGAAATGCTGATCAACGGGGAGGCAGCAGCCTATTGCCTGTGTGAGCCAGGAGAGACATTTTGAGAATATGACTTAAAAGTTGTTGTTCTTGTCTCCTGTAAATGCCATCATAAAGAAAAACATGGGCTGAACAGGACAAATGGCCAAGAACACCCTTTACTCCTCATCAAGCTCCTGTTTGAAAAAGCTAAATGGTTGCTATAGTAAGTATATCCTTACAGTCAATAATAACTGCAGTCATGGGAGAGGGAGTTGAAGGTGCCCTGGACCAGTTCTGCTAAGCTTCATTGAAAAGGAAGCATCCTTAATAATGGAGGAAGACAGCTCTTCAGAACCAGTATGAAAGTACATCTGTGCTTTTTAGATAATGTTTGGAGCTATTCACTCAGTAATAATGGGAAGTGCATTGGTTTCCAACAGGAGAGTTACATCTTCAGCTTCATTCCCCGATGGTTTACCATCATTGACCATGTGGTAAAAACTGTGCTCTTTGCCTGTTTGCATCTCTGCTTCTCTCAATACACCAAACTGTGTTTTGAGCCTTAGAAATTTAGACCATTGCCCATTACCCATGGTTTTTAGCCTGTGTTTCATGAACTTGACATTTAACATCTCCATTATCAGAAGGGCCATTCAGTTAGTAAATTAGCTGCATCATCCAAGGGATGGGTGGATGGGGAGGAAATGAAATTAAATTCATTTCTTTATGTAATAATGAAAAGCAATAATTGCAAATATGTCGTATTACACAAAGGCCATAAGTAATCTTTACCAGTGTTAAGAGTGCACTTGAACTGTATTATGGAAAGAGATTGGAGCCCTCAGAACTGTAGCATTCTTTTGTCATAGGAAACCTGAAACACTATTAATCAGCAATGCAATGAGCCCTTACTGCCGCTTTTCAGGAGATGACAAAGATGTTTAGGAGTGAAAGCAGTTCTCTTTAAAGCACTGTATTGGAAAAGATTGTCTTGTAAATTTTACCTGTCTCAAGCAGGCTGGTTTGTAAAAGATGTATGTTTTGGTGTTTAAAAAGAAGTTTATAAAATAATGTATATAATGGTTTAAAATTACCAGGCTTTTGTAGATATTTGATGCCAATCAGGTTGCTTTAATTTCTTTTGTTTGTTTGTTTGATATAATTCTAAGGAGTCATCAAAGTTGGTTTAAACTTCTAAGATAACAGAAAAAGACAAAAAAGTTTTAGATCTGAAAACTTTTTAATCATTTCAAAGTGTACTGTAACTTTCCTTTGGGTTCAGCTCTTTTTGTTTAACTTCTCTCTGGTTTTAAGAAGATTTTTTTATTGACTTTTTTAAATGAATGTGTTTTGCACAAAAAACCTGGAGATATGATTTATATTTCATTTCAAGTAGGTATTAAGAAATGTCATTTTTCCAATGACAACAAATTCAACCTTATGCAAAAGGGAAGGTTTATCACTTTGAGTGGGTATAGTTCTCCATCTGAAAACTAATTGTTCCTTCATAATTGCTGTTGGCAGTATTGTCTTGTGTTCTTTTGCTATAAAAAAGAAAACAACAAAAAAAAAGTGTACAGGTTTGTAACTGCCAAAATTTGCTAAAGTTGATGGTTAAAATAAGTTTTCCAAGTAAACAAAAAGAAAAGCCCAGCTGTGTTGACTGCTTCTTGATTTTTCTCCTACTTTCAAAGGAAGGAGCAAGGTAAGATACCCCAGTTCTTCAAGGAATGTATCATTTCATTCCCTCTCTGTGTTGCAGAAAATGCTACTTTTTTGAGCTCTTTAAATTAATTTCATTATTACATGGAAATTCCTCCATAGAGGCCCCTACTTGCGCTGCAGAGCACTCTCGCCAAGAGTTGCTTAGCTGATGTGTGTAAGCTAAGGCAGTTCCCTGATTAAATCCACATCTTCAAGGAAGGCAAAAGTCATCACTGCATCAGGTAGCCATCTAGACAGTGAGGTCCGTCAATGGAGACAGTTTCAGGGGACAGTGCAGCTGTCTTGTTGCTTAGTGGGGGTAGAAGGAGTGGGTGTGTAAAGCAGCATCCCACTCTGCAGCGTGCCTGCCATGGGCATCTCTGTGCTCCAGCATCATGGCACTGGCAGGTGGGACCAGCTGGGACAAGTTCATGTGTGTTGGTGCTGCCCCTGGAAAGAGATGTCATTGTGCTGGGCATAATACTTAGTCTGGCCAGGGCCTTGCATTCTGGGATATCCCATTTACTTCTCCTTCATCGCACCTTTTCAGCTCCACAGCCCAAGCTGCCCTAGCTGGACTGGACTGAAGCATGGCTTCAGAAGCGCAGTGTAGGAAGAAGGGGAGACAGTCCTTCTTGATCCCTTTGGACACCCTGCCATGACACAGCCAGGAGCACCCCTCATGCTGCTGGGGAGGAGGGATGCTGCCTGCAGTGTGTGTCCCATTAGAGCAAGGACTCAGAGCAGTGTTTCAGTCACCACCAGTCAGCACACAAATACCCCTTCTCAGCCTTCTTGAAACAGAAGTTTAAGCTGTGGAAAGGCAAAATACTAAGTCAACATTAGAAGTGTCTCTTCCCTCAAGAATACCCTTTTCTTTTTTTCCTAGTATGGGTGACTTCTTTATTTTAGCCAGTTTCCTATTTAATCTTCTATTTCTATATCTGCTTGTAGAGGATCTCTTTGTTCTTTTCCACCATTACCAGTAGATCTTGACACAATCTCAGGGAAATACTTGCGGAGGCAGAAGTAGCCTGGCAGTTCAGCGAGGCTCACTGTTGTACTGAGATGAAGCAGAGCATTATAAGAGGAAGTGAGTGTAGTTCAGGAAACATTGAAGATTAAATGGTGTAAAATTCTTTTTTCAGTTTAATGTTCAAAGCTAGAGATATGAAATGACATCAGTATTTCTATTAGGATGGAAAAGATAAGAATTGAGATGGCAAACAGGTCAAAATGCACCTAAGTGTTCTGTCAAAATGGAACCAGCACCACTGATTTTTCTCCTTAACATGAACCAAAAATAAGTTATTTCTTCCTTCTGTGTGTTTTGGTAACAGGTTTTGTAAATATGCAGCATATCCTGTCTGTGACAGTGGAAACCTTCCCCTCGTTAACACTGCAGTGCTGCTTGTGCATGAAGTCACACCAGAAGCCTTTGTGGTCTAAAACCTAAGGGGGGAACAGCTCATGAGAAAGTATGAAAAGGAGAAAACACTAAAATGACAGCTCTAGTTATTTCAGTGCACCTGAAGTTTTTCACACAGACTCTTTTCCTTTATTTGCAGAGAAATATCTGTCGTATAAAACAACCTGAAAATCAGAGATAGTTGTCTGGCTGTGGCTTTTCTAGACCTTCAGAAAAACTTGGAGGGCTTCTGCAGTATTTTAGGGATGAGTCAGGTGGTCATTAAGAAGAAGGAGATAATCCATCCTATCTGAACACTTACTAAGAATCTTCATTTTCAGATCAAAGACAGACTTTTCCATGCTGGTAAAACCTTTCCTTCTTGCAGTTTTTGTTCTGCCTACCCCCACTCTATCATACAGTGGAGGGACAAAACACCAGTGCAATGACTGTGACTTCCTCTAATGTTCAAAGAAAGCAATTTAGAAACCCCCTACGTCTTCTCAGCCAGCAGTCATAGCCACAAAGAAGAAAGCATTTTGCAGAAGGCATGTCAGCCTGTTGCAGGAGGGACTCCTGGCTGTGGAGAGAAATGCGTGGTTTCATAGAACAGGCAAGAAAATCGTAACAGCAGGTGAATATCAAGTTCTTCCTCTCCTAATTTAACTTCTTCAGATGTATGTTCTTCCCAGTGGTACCAAGGGCCTTTCTGTGCATACATTTAGCTCACATCTCCACTTAAACTTGCTTTTCTAGACTTGCAGAGACTACATAAATTTCTTCCAGCACCTGAAAACATGCCCCTGATTCTGGTGCGGAGGAGACCTCCTGATAGGATATAATGAGCCAGGCACACCTAAAGATGATGTGACCAGCCCTGGCAGTGAAATCCTACAGTGTCCCTTAGGCCACTGCCTTAGAAGAAACTTCTACTGTGAGGGAGGTGAGGCACTGGCACAGATTTCCCAGAGAAGCTGTGGCTGCTGCATCCCTGGAAGTGTCCACGACCAGGTTGGGGGGTGCTTGGAGCAACCTGGGATAGCGGAAGGAATCCCTGCCCATGGCAGGAGGTTGGAACTAGATATTTAAGGTCCCTTCTGACCCAAACCATTCTATGATTCTGTGATTCCTTGTTTATCAGGGAGGTATGGCCAGGCATGATCAAATGCAAGCCAGTTGAGGGAGTCTTTATCCACAGGCCTGTGATTTGTAATTCTGCCACTGCTTTGATGTGACTTACAGCTTCCACTACCTTTGGAATAACTTTCTGCAGCACATAAAACCTGAGCTTCCAGCAGCCATTGGGTAGCCACCGGCACCTCCTGCAAGAGATGGACTTTAAAAGCCAGGGTAAATCCACAGAGCTCAGTGGACACTGCTGCTCTGAAGCTATTGCCCAGTGAAGACAGAAAGTGCAAAGATCCAGCTGTACAGAAGCCAAATCCAGCTGTCCCACTTGGCTAATTCTTGGCTTGCTCAGTCAGACATGTCACGGATTGCCCTCCAGGGAAAAATGCTGCTGTAATCAGGCCAAGCAGAGAGAGCAGCTGCCTTCTGCAGCCTACTGAGCAGTTAAATGGCAGTGTTTGTAAGGTCATTTATATGGCAAATAAATATTAAAGAAAATAAAAACCAAAACAAAACAAACTATGAAGATAATTTTGAAGTCACTTTAAGGCATTTATTTCAAATAACAGAAAATTAAATGCATTAAGTGTTAACACAATGAAAGAAGGTGATCTTATCTGTACAGAACATGTGAGGATTCAAGCAGCATAAGTATTTAAGACTTAATCCATGTAAAAGGTCATGTGCTGATTTTGTTAAGTCTGCTAGGCCACTCCAGTTGTATTCAGTAACTTCAGGGGTCTCCCTCAGAATGGGGTGTTTGCAATCCACCTGTTGGGGCATTAGCAATCCCTTAATACAAATAGGAAAGATTTCTCCTGGGAACTGTTTGCTAGGAAATCTTAAATAAGCTATTTAAAGTTGGTTGTGAATTGATATGTTGCAAGGAGACCAAGTTCCATTCTCCATCCTGCTAAAAGCAAAGCAGAGTTAACAGTTTCTGTGCATCTTGAGGCTGAAGATTAATACCTGGAGTAGTGGAGCTGCTGCCTGCAGAGCTTCCAGTGCAAAACTGTGCCTTGTGTGTGCTTCCCAGCACAGACCAAAACACAGCCACAGGGGGGAGGATTGCTGTCATCTACCCTCAGATATCACCAGTCACGGTGCTTCCCTCTGAGCCAGTCATCCTTGGATGCTTTATGTTCAGTGAAGAGATCTAAGATGTAAAGTCATCTAACCTAATGCTAGCATTGACTTTAGGACACCTTCTGAGAACAGATTATTTATCTTCAGTGACCATTAAGGATTCCAGATGATAATCATCTCAGCCATGAACTTCTATTTGGGTCCTATGGATTCTGCCTCCAAGGCATAATTTCCTATTGTTGTTTCATGTAATTGCTTTAATATTTAATTAAAATTTAATTGCTTTAATATTTAATTTAATGTGAATATTTATTTACTCTTAAAAGAGAAAGATATTAGGAAACTGGAGAGAGGTCAGAAGAGAGCCATTAAGAAGACCAGGGCCTGGAATATATGACATATGGAGCGAATTTAAAGGTTTCAACTTACCTTCTTCTGTCATTCTACCTATTTCTGTGCTTTCTGTGCTAAGAAATAAAATATTTTCTATTCTGCTTAAATTTCTCGATTACTATGTACAGATATTATTTTCCTTTCATTAATTATTTTAAGTATAAATTAATTAGGTAGGTCTTCAGGAAAAATCACTTTATATTATCCCTGCTTACTGTTAACTTTTAATAGTTAACTAATTAATTAATGCAAACCTCAAAACCCATGTTACTCTGCAGGAGAAGGAAAAATTTACTTCTGAAGCAAGAAGACAATGCTCTATACAAGGCCTTTTTCCATTTCAAATTTTTGCTATCACATGCTGTCCTACTGTCTTGTTTTTGAATGCAGCCACACGTAGTCTGATGGAACCAGCAGCACTTGAGTTGTCCATCAGTGCAGTTGGTGAGGCAAGGGAGACCTAGTCAGCACTCAGGATTAACCAGGTTGAACAGAAACCCACTTTTCCTCCTTCCATCCCTTAAAAACATGAAAATGTTTAGGATTGTTTTGTTTTCGACTGGTCTGTGGTTGTGAACCAAGTTCATACCCAGAGATGCAGAATTTTTTTGTCACAGAGCAGAGTCAGAGCAAGAGGTGCCAGGAGAACAGCCGTGCTCTAAGATTGCAGGAAAATACAGCACTGTAACACTATTGAGTGCCTGGCTTTGTCTGTGCTATACAGCCCTCTTGTTCTGGAATTTTTCCTAGGCCATAGGTAATCAAATTCCTTCGATTCTTATGTTCAGTGATAAATTTGAACCATTTAATGAAAAATTACTTCTGAGTAATAACAAACTGAAATAAGTTCAGAAGAACATAATAACTGCCATCTAAAAGTACCCAAAGGCCTGGTGAGTTGGAGTGTTGGAGGCTGTGTTTGGTCACCCTCTTCAAAGAAACTACAGCCTCTGACCCCCTGTGATGTTATTCCCTTGGCTAGGTAGGTGTGGGAGCAGCATTCCCCAAATGAGTCCAGAGAACACAGAGAACTGCATTGCTCCAGCTGGTGGTACAGAAGATGTTGTGATATTCAAAGCAATCTCTACTTAAGGAATTTTATTGAATATAATTCATTGCTTTTTAACAATAACTGCTGATTATTGATTCATACAGCAAGGTAAGGAAAAAAGGTAAAAACACAGAAAATTGCACAAAGAACTAGGGGGAAAGCTTTTTTACAAGATGCAGTCCCTCAGGGTTGTCCTTGCCCTTGCGTGGGTAGCCCAAGGCCACAATTCCTCAGAGGGGATCATACCCCACCATGGGTTGCCCACAGCTGCAGTCCCCTTGGATGTACCTTCTCTGGCATGGTGCACCTCTTTCCAAGAGTATTTCCAACCATTTTCCCAATGGTTTCTTCCACATGCTTCCTTATTGTCTCTCCTCATGTGTCTTAACCCTTGCAGCTCCCTCCTTAAATATGTTTGAGTATGACTTTTTTGGCACCTGTGAGTTGGTATTGTGTCTCAGCAAACTGAACTCAGAAATAGTGTAGTAGATAATCCTTTAAGTGTGATGGTAAGAGTTTGATCTATGGCTGAGAAGCAATCTGGCTGCGTAAGACTGATAGTAGGTAGATGATATTTCCAGCTATACTAAGACTCATTCAAATCGCAAAAAGGAATGCTGAGAAGCTGTAAAGCATTCAGGAAATCTGCAAAACTGAAATAAGACTTGAGATTCAAACTTTGCAGTGACTCTTATTTAGCTACCAAAAGATTGTTGAAAACTACTAAAAAAACCAAAGCTTTGTCTGTCTCAGGCTAGTTCTGTAGCAAGGCAGGGAACTGACGTTGAGGAATTACTTAGAGCTTGGATTGAGTGCCCATCACTGGATGTCTTTAGATCACTTTGATCTTAAATCGGTCTGTTCTTAAACAGGTTTCCATCTGTATCTCTGAAAGATAAGCTGTCATACAGATTGAAATTACAGAACTGACAGGAAAGTTGTTTAGTTTGTGGTAAACAAAAAGGCAGTCAATGTGGTCAAAATTAATCCCTTCTATTATTAAAAAAATATATTCATGTAGAGAAGAAATTAAATGTCCAAGAGATACAAAATCTCACTTGGTGTTGAGCAGATCCTGTCTGAAAACCTCCTGGAGTGTGTCTGCCTTATGAGCACCATGGCAGCACTCCTGCCCTGAACCAGGTCTGCAGCTGAACTTTGCTAGGAACCACTTAGAGAGAGGTGGGTGATTTATAAGCACTAATCTATAATTTTCAATATTTATTTCTTATTTTACCACCTGCTTTTTTTCTTCCTTAAATCATATTTTTAATCAAGGGACAGTTTCATTTTATTGACTGCAATAGTGAAAGCATGAGACTTCAACAATATTTCTCCAGAACACTTTCTGAGGGAATGTAGCATTTGCAAAGGAATTACTCATCATACACCCTGTAGGAAGAAATAAATTCTCTTCCAAATTGCCAATGAAGGTGTTTTTAATTTTTCTTTTCCTTCTCTCTTGTTTGCTCTGATTTCAAGAGCCAGAGGTGTTTTTGACATTAGATCACTGCTTTGACGTGGTTTCTTCACAGGGGACTAATTTTAGAGGACAATAGAGTTTATCATGCGAAGGAGAATTACTCATTGCTTAGAGAAACTAAGCAAAAGAGAAAAACTTCAAATAGTCAAAAGCACTCACTAGAAACTCAAACTACAAATGTTTTAGATAACTGAAAGTGATCTTCCATGTTGCCTCACAGATATATTAGAAAGGATAATGGATACACTTTCGGCAGCACACAAGACAACAGCTGTAGTGGCTTTCAGGGCTTTCAGCTAGGTCATCAAATTAGAATTAGTTGTAGTGATAGATCAATGGCATCTTGGGATTTATTATAGGGGAAACCACTGTGTTGGGTGTCCCTTCTGCATCCCACAGGACTGCTGTGGTAACTGCTGTGTGAGTGCTTACAGACTCTGTCACAGTCTCCTGGTCCTCAACAGCAGAAACCAGTGACAGAGTTTTGCATAGGGCTGCAGCAAGTTTAGGGTCATATGTTTCACTGAATTTCAGGATTGTGTCAAAGAACTTGGTGCTAATGTAAGTTTTCAGGTTTTGGAAGAAGATCTTTTAACACATATGTCTTGATAAGCCTTTGAAGGCTTGCAGATAATGCAGAGATACCCATTCTTGTTCTATGATGGTCCTGAGAAACTGAACAAAATGCAAGCTATGCATTTTATGTTAATGCACTATAATGGACTGTAAACATGTCAGCATATCTCAGCTGACCTTTCAGCTGACTTCTGTGTTGTCAACATCCCTTTCCAGTTGGGAAGCAATGTGCAATAATTTAAAACTCTTACAAGTAAAAGTGTGATCAATTTCCTAGTATGTGATAGGCAACTCTGAAATAATATTTAATCATCTCAAATTTATTTAATCATCTCAAATTTACTCAGTTGAAACAACATCTCCCATGAAATGTTGTCCTGTTGGTTAGCTGCCTCTGTGGCAATTAAAAGTATCTATCCTTCTCCCTGTTGATTTAGGGCCCTTCTGAATTCTCTCCTCCATGTAATAGAATCACATCAAAGGCCAAAGATGAGCAAATTGTACTCCTCCTTTCCTTATTTGTCAGGAAAAGTGCAAATCACTGAGCTGACCTCCTAGCTAGAGCACTGAGCAACCTGGCAGGCAAACAGCAAGTTTCCACCAGCCAGGCGAGCAGCAAGGCAGAAGGTGTTCAATCTGTCCAGCAGCCAGACATCTCCATGCTTTCTAGGGTCTTTTTGTTCTTGCTGTATCAATATTCTTATATCTTTTTTTCCCTGAAAGGCTGGTCCTTGTATCAATGCCTGCTTGAATTGTCCTTTTTCTAACCTTTGCTTTTCTGTCTGGACGAAGAGTCAGAAGAATATAATATAAACAAAGTACAACAAGATGCATAGAAAAAGTAGCTCAGGGAAACCACACTGAAGCTGTGTATGAAAAGGCAGCTTTAACTAAAATAAGGTTCAAGGAAAAAACAACAGTCAAGTTGAAGCAGCTGTTTTCACTGCAGCGTTTGGGTAGTTGAAGATCCTGGCCATGACCTGGATGAGTCACAGTAGTGGGGGCTGCTCTGTACCAACCGGGGTAGTAATGCTGGTATTGGTGTGGGTCTAATGCTGAAATGAAAGTTGTCTCAGTGGCCAACTGCCTGCATATTATGCCCTCTCCTATGCATCCTGATGCCTGGTTCCCCCCCACGTGCTTCCATCTGTGCAGGTCCCTCTAATGATCAGCCTCTGCACCACCTTCTATTGCAATGTCATTTCTGTTGCTCACACCAAGTGGGTTCTTCTAGTCTTCAGACTTATGGTGTCAATTATAGCATGGCTTTCTGCCAGGGCAGGATCCCAGGACACCTGTTTTTGTCCTATAAACTGTTTTCAAAGCTAAGCTACTTTGCTTGTCTGAGCACAGAGATGAGCAAATTGCCTGGGAGACGCTGCTCTGGACGTGATAAGATGGTGCTATCAGGAGCCAGCTTGCCTGTGGTGACTGTGATAAGCAGAGGCATTCCTCCTCCCTATGCTCTTTTTGCCCGAGGAGATCATGTGGCTTGTTATTCCGGATGAATATGTTGGATTATTTCCTGAAGCATGGGGTGGCAATGCCGCTGTCCTGTAAATGCAGTGCAAGCAAAAGCTGGATAACTCTGCAGTGGGGCTGATTATGGAACTGCCGCTGGGTGTACAGGCTTTTCATCTTTTGCCCTCTCCCAACTTCTGGCTGTAATATAAAAATTTTACTCCTCAAAAAAATTACTGTAGTTTGGAGGTTTTAAACTTTTTCTGAAAGCAGATTAGAGTGGCTTAATCACCCTCCAGTGCCCACAGAAACTACCCCAATCCAAAGTGCAATGCGAGCAGTAAATAAGTGGCATTTGAAAATATAATTTGTGAATTAGGTTAGAATGCAATTGAGTATCATATTTGAGAACAGAAGCGTGGCAGAAATGTTTGTGTATGGCCATGACAGAAGTGCAGGAACTTGAATGCCAGACCAACATGGGCTTCATAACTGTTTTGGTAGTGATTTCCTGAAAACCTATAAACATTTTGCACACATGGGCTTTGGATTTTCATTCAGTCAAAATGGACAGTTTGTGAGATCCCTTATTAACAATCATTTTTCTCATTTCCCTCTTCGGATATCTAGAGTTTTGCAATGCAAAAGTTCAGTATTCAGGGAAAAAGAAAAAAAAAGGTATGTGAAACTGAAAATAAAAAGTAATCTTTATTGGAACGAACAATTTCTGGTAAATAAAGAAATACAGCTGAGAGCAATAGGAGTTCTGATGACAGATGCTGATCACCAAGAAAACTTCATTTATTATCTTGACATGTCATTTTGGTGCTCTTAATATCTTTAATCATTGTCAAGCAAGAACAAGAATCCAAAATAACTAAACAGCTGCTTGGTTCCATTTTTCTTGGTATGGAAATTAAATCTTTGCTCTTACTTCAGCTCCCTGGATAAATACTTTCTTTCATGGATTTTATTTCATTCTAATCCTCCTGGTGTATATGTGAAAGCAATTGTGTGTATAAATACACAGAGCAGCTGTAGCCATATTGGATAATAGGCCTATAATTACTTCTCTGATTTAAAGCCTAATAGTTTATTCCACAACTGTTGTGATGCATTTTTATTAATATTGCAATAATTTTGCTGCCCTTTTGCTAAGTTGTGTACCATTGTCTCCCCAAATAAATGAAGTACTTACAGTAGAAGGGATAATTAGAATTTAGCTCAGTGTGGAAATACTTAACTCTCAAACATCTGGCTCAATCTATTTACAAGAAGAACTTAGGAGCAAAATACTAAAAGGATCATGGATAAAACTGAAGTTCCTTTGTGCCACTTCATTGAAAGCGTGCAAACAAACCAAACCATGGGGTGAAACTGTGCATTTAATCAGGGCTTTAAACATCTCAGGTTTCCTGAAGTGATTTCTCATGGCCCTAGATACGGTTAATAAGTGAAAATTTGTTTCCTATAAAGGTACACGTGTTTCGCAGTGGGCCAGGATTGCCCCATTGTGAATTGATATCTGAATTTCCTAGAATTTCTCTAGGAGTTCTACAGTTTCGGATTTGCTGCACTTCTAAACGGTGAGCTTATTGCTGTAGTTAATAAAACACCAGGGAAATGGAAGACAGCAAGTGTGATGCCAAATTTTATAGGTAGCTCCAGGTAACTACATACCCATAGGATTGAACACTGCACTAAGAAAATAACTCAAAACAGTGACAAAGAATAGAATTAGAGGAGAGTTAGAACTGATTTAGTTGGTAGAAGTAATCTGCCACAAGTCTACTTGAATTCTTTGGAGAAGTCAATGAGGATGTTGTAATGGGTGTCCGGTAAACACGGTGTACCTAGCGTCTTTAAGAAAACTTTCAATATGGTCCTACAAGAAAAAGATCATCAAAGAAACTAGGCTGATGTGCAAAATCAGAGATCCCTTAGGGGGAAAACCTGGTTGAAACATCAGAAATAAAAGATAGGAAACCATGAGTTTTAATATCACAGAGTTGCAAGAATAATTTCAGAAGGCTCTATGATAGAATCTGCGCAGTTCAACCTGTTCACAAATTATTCACAAAAGTGTTGTACCAAAGTGTGCAAAAAATTATAAAATTATTCAGGATGGTCAGAATTTAAGATGACTACAAACACTTTCAGAAATGTTAGATTAAATTTTATGCTGATAAATGATAGGTACTCCCCGTTACAAAAAATAGCTCTAATTGTGTATAGCAGGTTCTAATGGTGCATTTTTATTTAGAAAAAAAACTAGGAGTCATCAGCAATCATTGTGAAAACAAGTTTTCTTCTGAAAACATCAGCTTAATGCTTAGACATTGTTAAAAAGCAATTTGTATTGGGAATTATAAGGAAAGTAATTGAAAATACAGGTAAAAATATGCTTCTTTCTAAATCAATAAAGGACCCTTATCTTCAATTTTGTGTATTTTTGTGGTCTTCTATCTCACATAGGGCATAGCTGAACTGCAGAAAGGACAGAAAAGGACAGCAATAGTAGTATTCCACCATACAGGAAAATCTATATTATGATATAACGTCTTAGGGAGAAATACCAAAGTGTTTTATTATGAAGACCTGGAAGTACTGGAAACATTTAGCACTTGTACAGAGAACATGCTTAGGAAACAATCATTAACTGCTTTTCCTAATACAGAATTAGAGGGACTCAGTGAAATTCTTAAGCAATGATTTAGAAACAAATGGAAAGCAGTACCTTATTTATACAGAGTTAACTTGAGAAACATTTGATTTAAAAAGTTAAGAAGTCCAAAGCATAAAATGTGCTTAAAATAGAATCATATGAGGTTTATAAAGCAAATGTTTCACAGATCCCTTGATGGCTATTTAACTGAAATTGTTTAAAGGAAATCTCTGGTTCAGGAATTTCCTAGGAGACTTCCCCAGCCCTCTTTACTAGTAAGGATCACTACATACTTTGAGTTTTTCTATTTCTTACATTCTTTCTCTAAGCATCTTGTGCTAGTCACCTTCATAGACAGGACATATGGGCTGTTAGTGTCACCCTGTGTTCTTACATTCTAAATTTGCTATGCTATGGAACACAAATCTCAGTACTCCTTTATAATGTAATTTGTATCAATTTCTCTCCAAGAAGCACCAGCTTTTTGGTTTAGCTAAGTGATCTGACTTTGGGTTACCTTCTGTCAGATGACATTTGTCTCACACAAGATTAATTACTACAGTTGAAATCCCAACCCTATTTTTGAACCATGCTCTTGGAATTAGAGGCTGATACGCTCAGTGTTCAACTACGTGTTTTAAGGTGTTTAACAGCTGTCTGGGTGATCAGCTCTGATCTATTAGGTGCTGTAAAACTGTTTGTATTGATGTTCATTTACATTAATTTCCATTACTGTCTTCATCTGCCATCACGTTCTTGGGAAAGGTTCATCTGAAGTTCAGACATAGAGTTCCTGGGTGTGACTGACCTGGCTGGCATGCTGCCAGAATAAATTACAGCTTTCTCTGGCGAAATGGATTCAAGTGCAGCTGTCAGAGCTG
This sequence comes from Sinosuthora webbiana, assembly GCA_013397395.1. Lineage (NCBI taxonomy): Eukaryota > Metazoa > Chordata > Aves > Passeriformes > Sylviidae > Sinosuthora > Sinosuthora webbiana. Next base: position 1,251,650 of record VXBN01015216.1, read on the forward strand.
CCAGAGCTGCTGAAACATCAGGTCACTGCGCGGGGTTGGACGTCAACTCTGTGCACTTTGCACTTGTGCAAAGGGAAGGGATTGCTTTTTGAAGGAAGAAAGGGAACATCAGACTGCTTAACTACAGATACACAGCAAGGTGGGTCTGAACCAGGCACTCAGCAGAGGAGGTCTGGCCTGCTGAAGCTCTTATAATTCAGGGAAAAAGGATCACATACAGCTTTCTGGAAGCTATACAGATAGCACCTGCATGTGTTATCTGTATCCACATCCACATATACATATATACATGTTAACATGCAGGTACATCAGGATTTGGAATAACGGGTGCCTTTAGAGAACAGGCTAGTTAAAACTGCATGCAAATAAACTTCACTGGCAATGGAAAAAACAAAACCAAGAAGAACAACAAACCTCAATCCCTCCCCCACCAAAGCTTAGGGGCTTGGTTTGCTGCTTAATACCCTGAGCCCATGAATACCTGTGCAGTAGTTACCCGTGTGGCCAGAAAAGTGTGTGTGGAGATTATCCTTCAGACTTTCTGAAGCTATCTCTGAGGCATAGTGCAGTTACTTTCAGCCCATGCTGAGAGCTCAGAAAACCAGACTTAAAGTGAGGCATGCTAAACACAGGCAGCCAAAATCGTTGTTTTTTTTTAAAGAAACTAAAACCATCATAATAGCTGCTTAAAGCATAGTAGGGAATTAAAAAGATTTCTGCTTAGGGATGAAAATCTTCTCTGCATTGATAGCTAAAAATGTGTTAAAAGGCCTTTCTGTATTAACACCCACAGTAAATGAATAGGACAAATTGCACTTCCTTACTAGCATTCCAATCTGGAGGCGATGACTAAGAAATATTCATAATTCATAGCTATGACATCAAGCCAGTGAATACTGGGTTTCTAGCCTTTACACTGTGAGTGGCAATCTCAGTCCCTGGGAACAGATTATATTTTTGCATGGAGTGGGACTTTCCACATCGTATGCAGCAAACCAATCTGGTCTCCTTCCTTCCGTGACAGCGTGACCTGCCTAGTGAATGAGGGAAATGCTGTGGATGTTGTCTACCTAGTATTAAAGTCTTTGACAATGTCTCTAGTAGCATTCTCCTGGAGAAATTGCCTGCCTATGGCTAGGACAGGTGCACTGTTTGCTGGGTAAAAAACTGGCTGGATGTTGGAGCTCAGAGAGCGGTGGTGGAGTTACATCCAGCTGGTCACAAGTGGGGTTCTCCAGGACTCAGTCAGTGCTAGGGACAGTTCTGCTTATCAGACGACTACATCATTGCACCTTCCTTTGCCTCTTCTGTTAACAATCTCTGAAAGATCTCACTGTTTCCATTGCAGTCAGCAATGCCCATAAAGCATGTCCAATTCAAGCCTGTTTTAAGGCATCCTCTGCAGTTAGCTTTTCTTGCTTCTTGGTTCTTTGTATTTTTGGTGCTCCGTGTCAAGATGTTGTGAATCAGTCTGTAGAAGTATGAAATACTGAGGCACCTTATTTAGTCAGTGGAGAGAATGCTTTGACTCACTCTTGAGAAGTACCAGAATGTTTTCAGTAAGTGTGCAGGGCAGCTAAGTGCCTCCCTTTCGCATTCTGGGTTTTTGAAAACTGTGATACCTAAGGTTGGTCCCACAGGTATTTAAGTTCGGAAACAGCTCTTACTTCCCTTTTACACTTTTCTTGTCAACAGATGGGTCAAGAGTAGAAGAAAATCAAGTGTATCTCCTCCCTATCCACTCCTGAGGGAACAAGTCTGCTCTGTGTTTGAATGAATGCAAGTGTCTGTCAGCAGCCAATAAAGATGTTTAAGCTATTGCTGAATTTCAGATAAGTTTTTCCAAGAAGTACAAAGCTAAACCTGAGATAAATGTTATTTATAGACAACAGTTCTTGATAAATAAGAACAAAATTAACTGCAATCTCACACCTTTGTCTTATGTCTCATATATGAGTGCCAAGCGCTAAGTGCCTGTGATCATTCAACAAGAAAAAAATTAATTTAAACCTGAGGATTTCTTTTTAAAAAGTGCAGTATTATTCAGGAGGCTAGTTGTCTATAATCTCACTTCAAGCTTTTCCTAGAAGTGTGGATTCAGCACAAACTTCTGATTTCATTATTCTGTAGGATGAGAATATTTGTCTGTGAGGCCTCTTAAATTCCACATTAAGTGAAATAAAAGGATTAAATAAAAGACAAGGAAAAAAAAGTGAATTTTTAGACACTGCAACTACCAAATCCAGTCACTGTGGATTGGTGATGGGTACAAGAAGGCCACTCCTCCGCATTCAAGTAGAGTCTGATTTCAAGTATCTGCTTTGACATTTAAGTAGATGAATCATTAAATGCAACGACTACCTGGAGGCAGGGGTGCACTTCATTGTTTTTTTCTCCTGGCAGCACACTATATTCAAAAATATAAGGATGCTTAAAGTCTTTGCGTCAGTGGATCCTGCTTATTTAAAAACAAAACCAGAATCTTTCTTTTTCAAGTTTGTTTATGAGAGGTTCATAAAATGAGACCCTTGAGTTACCTCACCATCCTTTGATCAGAAACAGATGAGCTTCAGCAATTGCTATTTTTTTTAAGAATATGAACCCCAATTCCAAAATGTTTGACAGAAACAGTTGAAAAACTGAACTGAAGCTGACATTGTTAATACCTGCTTGTACTTCTGCAGCACTCATGGGGGAGAAGGGAAGGAAGAACAAATGTGCAGATATATGTCATTCAGAATTTAGATAAAACAGGTGGCTTATGGCTGATTATTGACTCAGATGTAGAACTAGGAGTTTTACAGTATAGCAGTACACGTTCTTGGCTGAACTGAACCACTTGCATGCCATTTTGACTCCTCAAAGAATAATGTTGTCACTACCATCAGATAAAATTTTAATTTCTTCTTTTAGGTGGTAGTTGCACATCCATCTCATCCCCGTTTCTCTCTAAGGGAACTGCTAAGAGGAAACAAAAACTTTACTTTCAGGAAGCATCTAGTGGGAGAATGTCCAATATGTAGAGAAAGAAGACTATCTCAATTTTATGTCAGAAGCGTATTGGGTGAGATGGCAAACAGGGAAGAAAGCAGAAAGGAGTGGGAAAGCATGGAGAGAAAAATAACTGTGCCAGTAAATCAATTTCTATTCTAGATTTAATAAAAATGATGGTGACTTGCACCAACTTGGAATAATACTGGGAGTAAGGAGGAAACTCCCCAGCTAGAAAGTTCCAAATGCAAGATTTGTTGCTCTGTTTCAGTAAGAGGAAGAGGCAGAAACTTTCACACAGTTCATCATTGGACAACATCAGCCAGGCAAAAGTTGAGCTGGAAAACAGGAGGGCATGATTACATACCCACAGCATAATATTAAATGACCTGGATTTAGCCTTGCTGCACAGAGGCTCAGGCAGAAGGCTAAGAGGGATGTCTTTTCTTTCAGCTACAGATCACCTGACCATAATGCCTAAACTATGCTATGGAACAGCTATGTGTAGGACAAATAGAACACAAAAAATATCAAAGCACACTGAGAATTTTGGCTCCTCTACAGCTGAACTGCTAAGAGGCTGCCAAGGCTTGTTTGAAAGATACTGTCTAAATATGTTGTATCTTAAAAAGCATGATTGACTCAGAGGTGCTTCACCTGCTGCACAGAGCAACCCGACAAATGGGGAAAGCAGTCATCTTACTAAATAAACTGAGTCCATGACCTGGAAAACATTAAGACTAAATGCCCTCCACTAACTCAGGATGACTTCAGTAGGAAAAAAAAAAAAGACTTCTTAGTGCAGGATGTTAGAGAAAAATACTGGTAATTCTAGATAAAGCAAGCAACTTTCTCACCACACACCCTGGACAAGAAAGAGACAGAAGCAGCAAAACACTGGGATCCAAACCAAAGCAAACCACCACATTGCAGAAAACCCTCCAGTAAAACTTGTGGGGTGTCTGAGTAGATGGTATTTCCAGGCAACTGCCCTGAGGGTGGCAATAGCAGTTCATCACCAATGCCTTCCCTGTCTACTGGAAAGCCCCCTGGAGTAAATTCAAGAAGGAATAAATGAAGATAATGCTGTAATTGACTTCAACAACACACATATAATAATATGGAGTTGGAAAATTCCCATACCTTTTTGTTGGTACCCTGATCTGCCATAGTTATCAAGTCTCAGAGAAAAAGAAAACTATGCCATATTTTCACAGTAAATTGCACAAACTGCAGCTCCTGTTTGTACACTGATAATCACTCTTGTGACAATGAGAGGTAACTGGAGGGTATCTAAAAGGCCATTGCACGGAAAGGAGCATAATGTTTCAGGAACCTAAGTGTCTTTATGTGTGCCGTTTTCAGAATGACAATCTCGGATTTCTTGGAATGAATTTGTGCATTTTCCTTGGAAATGAGCACTTAGTCATCACCACTTAGTCACAGCCAGATCATGGCCAGCCAGGTAAGTCTGCACTGGGCAGTTACAATTGTTAAAGGTCTATTAAATAACACGGTGAAAAGAAAAATAAATGTACTACAATGACACTTCTGAACGGAGAAATTTCTCTCCAGAGGCATCCATAACAGACAGGCAGTTCGTTCAGGATACAACCCTACATTCAAGTGCATAACCCATGGGGTGCTGGCAGCAGACAAGGAGATACAGACATACATAGATTAATGCTGTTTATGATAGACAAGGAAAGGATCTCCCAGAATACCAGTTTAGGCTCTCTGCCAGGATGAAATGACTCCTTGAAGGAAAAAAACAAGCATTTTGTGTACTCCTGTATTAAATTCCTATTATTACTGTAAATGACATTTGTCTTTCCTATTTCTTGGGGGAACCCGAAATAATGAGAAATTCATTCCCTCTATCTGGAAACAGAAAAATATATCACTTTTAACACATTGCCTGCGGTCTGTCCTGACAGCTTGGAGTTTATGCTATGGATGCAATTTTCATACAATGAACAGTCAAATCTTCATTCATATCACAACACAAAAGTGTTGCCCAAATGCATTTCCAAGACTCATTGAAAAAGCAGAAGAGAAACACAGGCATGGAGGACCACCAAGTATGCACAGGCTGAGAGGTCCTAAGCAGGATATGGATGGATCACAGGCACTTAGTGATCCATCTCACCCAGCCAAAGAAACTAACCCAAGGTGAAGACCCAAATGCTAAATACTCCTGCCTGTGCTGCCTGTGCTGCCTGTCCTGTGTAAGGACTACAAATCTTTGCTACCACCTCAGGGCATGGCATATGCATGAAGAACTGTCTGTCAACTGCACAGGTGAGCTTCTAACCACGAGAATCCTTAAAAAAGGATTCCTCAACAAGAAAGAGTAGATAAGCTGCTTCACTTGGGCCAAGAGAGAGGCCCTGTGAGTCTCTCACAGTAGAAACTTCATCCTTATCAGTACTTTTTTATGGAAAAAAGGCTGTGGTACTTCACTACTTATGCAGGGCTTCCATGAATGGCTCCAAGTCAGGCTTCCCAATATGCCTTTTTGAGCAGACCTCTGAAAGCGTTACCTTTAGGGACAATCTCTGGGCAAAAGGAATAAATTCTAAACTTTGTCTTCTCCTTTTTTCTTTTTCCATGCAGGCTCAAGGAGTGGAATATTGCAGTTAACTTTTAATGTAAAGTCTTAGAAGCCTGTCTTTTTCAATAGACTTCTAGTCCAGTTCATCAGGCAAGTGAGAATTTTATCTTCTAATAGTATGTCTGCCATGGACAGCACATGGTTTATAGAAGTGCCTTAAGCAATACTGTTGTCAGCAGCTCGCAGACTTGTTAGAGCACCAGTTCCTTATCAAATTCTATTTTCCAACAGGAGTTCCTACATATGCCATTAAACTGAAACTTTAATCTTCTGGTGAAGGCTTTCTTTTGATATCAAAACATATGAAAAACATAGAGGGAAAACTTTCTCCTGGAAGGTTTCACTATGGATTCACCATGATTTTCCTAATTTTCTTATTATGAATATTTTGATCGAATAATCAAATCATATTAAAGGGTTAGCTATGATTATAAGCAGAAAATTGTAAAGTATAAGGTATAGAAATATCCAGAGTGCTGTGTAACCATAGAAACCACACCAAGAAGTTACTGGACCCTCATGTTTCCATCAAGAAACTGTGGAAACAATCATGCTCACCAGTTATGCTGCTTGGAAACACAACCCTTCCCATCTTGATTTTAATATCAAGGATTCCAGTCAGCAGACCTCAGTAGAAATAGCCAATGATTGTTTTAGGATATGAATATTGATGAACTTATTAACCATTAGAACCAATCAGTGTGTAAAGACTAAATTTAAGAGCGGGTGAAGTATGTACCGTATGCATAAGAACTTATGTAACAATGTTTTAGCAGAAAAAGTATATTAAAGGAGTGTGTTTTGTTTGTTAAGTGGGACGTGTTCCAGAGGACTTGTGCCCCACGTCCCCCCAAAAAAGAAATGTCTGCTTATTCCCATCAAATTAGTCTTGGGTAAGTTTCTTTCCTCCTGTTTGGTGACACCCTAGCTAAACCTCTTTGAAGAGCCAAAATGAGGAAAAAATTCTGGTAAAGTGACAGGGCATAGAAGGATGAACTTCTGTTTCTAAGAGGATAGAAGTAAAAGTTGATATGGCTGCTTGGATCCTTATCTCCATTTTCCTACACATTCCTTCTTTTCCCAGGCCTTACTTGTTCTCTTTTCCTTGTGTCCAGCACTCTACTTTCTTTACAGCCCTCTTCTTTTAAACGTGGATTCCGTTGGCCCTCAGTTCTCCTTTGGTGTTCATGACACAACTGTGGCTGAGACATGAAGATGTCCAACAATGATATGCAAAAGGATACTTGGTAGCCCACCCTGGGGCTCATGCAGTCTGTAGTCCATTCCCGGCCAAGGGCTTCCCAAAAGCCCTTCTAGTATTCAGTCCACTGCATGGCCTGCCTTCTGTGCTCTCTGCTGGAAAGGGCAGATTGCATCTGCAAACCAGGCTTCTCTCTCTGTGTTTGATTGTCTCCACCAAGAGCAATATTTACCAAAATGCTAGCAAGTTTGACGATTTTATCAGCAATGCTCAGCACTCAGCAGCTGCTGCTGTTTCCGGTGCCTAAAAGAAAACCAATCCCAACCCTGAGAACCTGCCAGCAGTATCTGCAGGCCATGAACCTGTGAAAAAAGAAAGCTGGGGTGTGATGCCTCCTCCTGCACAGGCTGCCAGCACCATGGAAGCAATGGGGCTTGGCAATGGGAACAATGCAGACATGGGGGTGTGTTTACCAGTAGGGGCTGGGGAGGGGGGTGTCGTTTGTTTTTAATACATATCTATATTGGTGTGTTCTGACTGAAAAGAATTATCAAGGACATCCGCCAAATCCATGAGTTCCCCTTCTTTTATGTACACATGGACAGAAAGAAACCAGACATAGCACAGAGTAAAAATACCATATGTGTCACCCTGTGTCGCACTGGCAAATACAGCACTCAGATCTCTTTATCAAAGGTCGTCACCTCCTGATCATGTACAAAAACCCGCTCACCTGGAGGAAAAGAGCCAAATGCACACAGCTGTGCTGAAATATCACGTGCATGGTTAAAGGAGCTGGGAAAGGCATCTCAGCTGCTGCATAGGATGTTTGGGCTGGCCCCTCCACACACTACACAGGTGTGGGGGACTAGGCTTCCAGGCTGGCTGGGCAGGGAGGGGCTACTGGAGAGAGGCAATTGCATTGAACCAGGAGAACTGGAACGTGAGAATGAGTCATAACAAACCAGGGTTTAAGCCTCTACTGTTGAATTCAAAATACATTAAAGCAGGAAAAAAAGCCTTTCTGCTGATTGCCTTGGTGAATCAGGTTGTGGTTTTGACCTTGGCCACAGTAAAGACTAACAATCAGTTTTCTATCAGGTATCAGCTCCCATTTCTCACTGCAGTCCCATTTTGACCGTTCTTGCTGTAGCCAAGTTGTCTCTCCAAACCATGTTTCTCTTTAACCACCAGCTCCATTTCTTTCTGAAGGTTGAGAGTAATGCACAGGTCTCTTCACAGGTTCCTGGGGCACAGTTTCAAAAAACCTGCATCTTTTAGGGGTTTACTAAAGTACAGTTCTCCCAAGCCAGAGGACAATTGGGTCTCCTGGTGATGACACATAAACCTGTACAGAGACCTGTGGAATGAATCACAGGAATGGAACAACCTTCAAGGCCGTATGAGAAGAAGACAGTGGTGGGGAGGGAATTAAGGGATAATAATAAGCCTATGATTTCTGCATGCCTAAGAAAGGAAAATGGAGAGAGGCAATATGCTTCCTGGGGATCACAGCCTCTAGAGTACTTCAGTCTCACCTGAGTGCAAAGCTCTGTGGAATCACAGCAGCTTTAACAAATTAATGTCTCTGCAGCTGAAGGCAGGATGAAAACAGTCCATTATATAAAGGGCTGCCAATTACGGTTCTTTTATTCAGACAGAGGAGTGATGGGCTGGCGTATGTGTGCCTAGAGCAGGATGTTTCTGATCATAATGTCCATTTACCTCTGTTTAGATCCCTTCCTAGCCCTGAATACCCCTCTGACTTCTACCACCTTTGCTTGAATGACAATGCAATAGAGTGTGACCTCTGTGGTAAATGCAAGGAAAGATGAGGAGAAATGTGCTAGTCCCATAAGATGAGGTTAGCAGCAGTCAGGAAGAGGGGAAAACAGGCTTATCTCCTGTGATGCATAATGTCTGGTGGCACATTTTATTTTAGCATAAGTCTACATTAGTATTCCTATTTTATTTTATCACTAACACACAGGGACTAGTGCAGGTATCCTTATTCCTGGCAAGCAGTATATTGCTATGTAAACTACTCTATTATTCTTAACTGTGCAGCTTCCAGAATAATATTTTCAATTCATATTTATTGTAAGTAAGAGTATAAAAATTTGGGCATGCATAATGAAGTGGGTACAAAGAGCTTTTAAAGGTGAGGTCTTTCATTTCAATGTTCTGTGTAATGCACCTGAAATATTATGACATGTTTAATAACATGCACAAGAAAATAGAACTGTTCTCTTCGTGTTAATGATCCTTTTTACATAAAATAGAAAGTGTCTTAAAAACAAAACTATAAAAGACATTAATATTTTCTAATGTTCTTGAATAACAATCTAATAAAATTAATATAACTTTCTATTAGTGGGGCCATTTTCATTCTCAGGCTAAAAAGCAATGAGCCATGTAGGATCTGCAGAGTATGGAATATGGATATACCTTGAGCAAAGAGGCTTAATTATTTAAAAGATTATAGGGGTTAAAATGAGTGTTCATACTAATTTCAAACCTACTCTCACTCATGATGAAGTTTTCTGAGCATCACAATTCCTCTTTCCTCACCGTCGAGCCAGCAGAACTATAAAGGATGAGGAGGGGCCATGAGTTGCTTTGGTTTGGGATTGAAAAAAGGCAAGATAAAAAAGCCAAAAAGGGCCAAAAAAATCCCAAACACTTTTATTGGCCACTCTGAAGATGTGAAAAACACTTTGGAGCTCTACCCTAAGAATGTAGCACATAGTTCAAAAGGGGTTGATATTGCTCCCCAGTTCCACTAGAAAGTTCAAAGCAGAAATGGCCAAGATCATGCAGTGACTAAAAACAAAGGTGAGTCTCTGCAAGGACTGCAAAGGGTTACTCACCATCATATGTGTGAGCTAAGGACAAGCCACAAGATACACCTGATGCAGCAGCTCCGTTTTAGTGAAAGCTCTGCTTTTCTCAGTAGCCCTGTTACTCTGCGTCCACCCTATAGTCAATCTTCAGATGAGAGTTTTATAGTGTATCCAGCTACATCTAGCAGTTAGGTCAGACTAATATATGCTACGAAGGTAAAGGACTGCATCTATTTCATGCTTGAATACTTACTCCCAAGTAAACATCTTTATGCAGATAGTTTTTTCCAGAATCGTTATGCCAAAATAGCTACTCCCATGTGACTGCTTAGCCCGGAGCAGTTGTGGATGCACTGCATTTGCACTGATTCCCTTTCAGATAGTTTACCCAAACTGGAGCAACTTCTATGGACTGAATCTCTTGCACTGGAGACAAAAATGCACAGGTACAAGCTGTCCTTTGAGGAACCCCTTTGTAAAAAACACATACATTTCAAAGCAAGTCCAAATGTTTAACGAACATTTCAGTCATTGAAAAGGCAGGTTTGGGATGAAGGCCTTTCCATTTAAAATGCACTAGCTCTCCCTCAGACACTCCCAAGGCATCCATGTATTTTGGAATGTGCTGTTATCCAACACAAAACTTACTTACCCTTTACAATTTAGATATCTATATTTGAAAACTTAGGTTTTATCCCCTGAAAAATGTACATAGCAGGTAATTGGTGTAGCAGAGCAAGAAAAAGACACCATAGTCTCAAATTTTGCTTTTCTCCTTTCTTTCCTTCCTTCCCAGTGCATTATTATCTTTTATTATCAGAATTCTGCTTTAAGACCTTGCTTAGAGTAAACTTCTTTGGACATGATGCTGTGCAGACATACAATAACAATTTTATCATAAACTTCAACAAGTTTGCATCTTTGCTTTCTTTGCTTTCCTTTTGGGACTGAGCCAAAATGTCCAGATGCTGATTCCTAAGACTCTGATGGGGAAGTTAGGCTAGCCAGGTCCTCCTCTGGTTAGCATCACTCCATTCTTTCTACCAACACATCTGAGATGGCTAATGTTAGACAAAACACATAATACTTTGTCCATGAAAGCAAATATAAATTGCTAGAAAAATTATGGCATTTTTCTCAATAAGTGCACTTCCAGTGGGGCCAAACTTTTTTTTTTTGTAGAAGAAGATCTAGATAATGTTAATCTGTCTAAGCATCCAATTTCAATGTTGTTGGATTTGGTTTTCTTCAGGAGACGATAATTATTTCTTTAGAGGTTTCATTTGAATTAAATTATATTTGAAAAAAAATAAAATTAGGATTAAAATGTGGGTAAAACCCCCTAGATGATTGAGAAGACTTTTAAACCAAAAAACCTTCATAATTTCTCCTCCCAAAGAAAATGTTATATCTTCAATTATCATTCAAATTTAAAGCTAGTTATTGTTTGCTACATGCTGAAACATTTTTGAGGCTGAAACATTTTTGAGACAGAAACAGCAGCTAGATTATACTTTCTGTATAGAATAGATTTATAGACAGTCATATCAAGGAAAAAAGAGATACCTGAGGTCTCCGTTCTCTGGGGTGTTTTAGAAAAATAAGCCCTGAATAGTTACAAGAAAGGCTCTTGGGAAAGAATAAACTCTTTTCAGGGAAACCCTGAAAAATTTTAGTCTGATCTCATCTGAACCTTCTTGACTTCCATGCTTGAAAGCAATATTTAGTAAAAACACAATTTCCTCCTTTAAAATTGCCCTTAATTAAGACCTGAATATAGCCTTAATTATTTTATGAGACAGTTTCTCCTTTTGAATAACAAACTGAAAAAATGTGAATATCTAATTCGATATCCAACTACCACGCAATTGTTTACTGCCCAGAGGGCCTTTTGGGAATGGTCCCGCGACTTGCTGTGTCTGCCAGGCTCCGCATGGGCATTGCAGGGCAGAGTGCTTGTTGGGACTGATCCAAACCACAGGCCGGATGGACAGGTTATTAGATGTGTTAAAAATGTGCTGGACTGCCAGGATCAGAGGGCAGTAATCAGTGGCTCAGTGCCCAGTGGGCAACCAGTAATGGATGGAATATGTCAGGGATTGATCATCTTCATCAGTTACCCAGGCAATGAGGCAGAACAAAGCCTCAGCAAATTTGTGGATTAAGTTAAATTGGAGGCAGTTGATATGCAAAGCAGTAGAGATTTAATTCAAGGGGACCTTGGTAAATTCAGGGATGGGACCAATAGAAATTTTAAGAAGTTCAGCAAAAAATACAAAGTGCTCATCTGAGGCAGAGTAACTCCACTGTTACAAATATTAATACACATGGGAAACAGACTTGGCTCACTGCTGAACAGGACCCAAGAGTTACGATGGACACAAGGCTCGATATCAACCTAGAGTGTGCTCTCCTCACAAATAAAACAAGCTGCAGAGCAGAGTTATACACGGAGGAGCAAGGCCAACAGGAAAAAGGCAAATAGCCTCATCTCCTTGTTCCTGGTGAAACCACACCTTGCAAAACTCAGTCCGGTTTTGGGTCTTCCAGACCAAGAGGCTGTGGAGAAACTGGAATGAGTCCAAGGGATGACTATTCAGATGGTCAGTACCTAGAATTCCAACAAGGCTATGTTAAGGGATCTGGGATTGTTTGGTACTGTGAAGGGGAGGTTAAACAGAGACCTGACTGCAGTCTGTAGGATTTTCTGGAGAAACTCCTCTCAGCAACAGCAGCAAGAGAATATACAAAAATTAACAACAGTCACAGACTGGGATATGGGAGGTTCAGGTTGGACATTAATTTTTTATCAGCACTGAAACAGGTTGTCCAAGAAGTCTGAAAATTATCCATGCTAAGGTTTTCAAGTCAGCTAGTAAAGCCACACTGATGCTGGTGGTCTTCAAGGAGGAGGCTGGAGAAACACCTGCAGAGATCTCTCTAACCAACACTAGTCCTGGTTCCTACGCAGACTTGCCTAGGGCTTTTACACAACTTCATGTGAATTTTACTGTGGGGCTGCTGATGTCTCCAGCTGCCTGCTTGACCTTTCTCCTGGAACTTGCTCAACAACCCAGCCCAGGCCCCTGACTCCCCTGCTGCCCCACAGCCATGGCATGCAAACTGAGAACTAAGGCACATGGCCATTGCCACCCACTCCAATTGGGAAAAAGCTGTTAGAAACTCTCAAAGAATACAGTAAGTCCTGACACCACCACAGCTGTTAGCTAGGCCAATTTTACCTGACAGACTGGGCTTAGACCCATTTGCAAGCGTAGCTTTTTCAAACCTTTCAGAATGAAGCAATAGAGCTGATGTCCATCCTTCCTACTTGTATGCTTCTAAATCCATGGTAAAGGAAGTAGACCTTTGTGGATTTATAGTGTCTGTCTGTATGTCTGGCAGTAATAGTCACAGAAATAGCTTTGCTGAAAGGATTAGCACACAAGAGGACAATTCTAGTTTTGTACCCAGCATGTTCAAAATTCATGCAAGTCCTGGGACAGTCAGTCATAAAAAAGATAATTGAAAGATTCTTACTTGGGGCAGAAAAATAACCATTTTTCTCAAAAACATGACGGATTACAAAATGTCTGATTCTGCTCTTTATGTGGTAATTCATTGTCTCCTCTTACTAGAAAGAGATTTATCAATTCATTGATGTAAGGAAAACTCACCTTTTCCAATGATACACAATAAATCCTTGCTTGTCAGCTCTACCCTGAAAAATGCAAAGCATCCTGTAAGAAGCAGCCCCACTATGCCCTCCCAAGCACAAAAGCTCTGTTTTTCTGAGCTGCAAATATAACCTTCCCAGGAAATACAAGGACAGTAATTTGACAGTGATGATCATCTCATTAACAGAAATGGTATCCCTTGTTCCATTGTTAGTAAATGTATATTCACACAGAAAATGGCCTGTTTAACTCATCATTATTTCTTGATATAGATATACTATTTTTTTCTCTCAGTGGGTAAAAAAAATTAATGTTGGACACACAATGTAATGTTTCCTTTAAAATATCTTTGGATGGAATAGTAAGCTGATAATAGAGAAGACAGTGTGATTGAAACCCTCTGAGTTTCAATGCTTCTAAAGAACAAACACTGTCATTGAGACCTTCAGTGAGATTTATCAGGCTTCATGAGCTTATCCTTGAGTCAGCCTCAATGTCCAAACAGGCCTGATGTGGCCTGTGTTCCCCTTCAATAGAAGGTAATGTGTTTGCAGAGAGAACGTCAAAGAATTATGCCCCATTGTAAGATCTGAAGTTTACCTCTTTGTTCCAACAGTTCCAAGAGATATTGTGCAGTTCTCTCTGCACAATATACCATGGATTGGAGCCCCAGTGTCTTATTTTTGAGAGTTGCATTTGACCTCAAAGTAGCATTTATGGACTGGAAGCATCTGTATCTTGACCAGCTCCCACAAAGATTTCTGATTCTCTAAGTTGACTTGAAATACTCTTCTTTACGTACATCCCCTATTTGAAGAGTTTTGCAAAATAACTGCTTCTCAGAGGCATGGTGACTCTTCCCAAAATAAATTCTCCTTTTTTTTCTCATGCAAATATACTCAACTTGCACTTTTAAAATCCTTTCTGAGGATACGTTGTCTTGTTTTTCCCTTTCACAGTTTCTAGGATCTTGCTGATCTTGCAGTCCGCTGTGCACTATTCTGTTTTCCTTCTGAACAGTTATTTTTTGCAGCCTGACAAAGTCTGATTGCTTTTCCTCAACTTAAAAAAGGAACTTTAGCATTTCTGTTTCTCCTTTGAGTCCCTGATATCCCATCTGGATTCAGACTGTGCAAACCATCCAAAACTGCATATTCAGCTCTGCAGTTTCAAATCTGTTATAAATGATGCAGCAGTCCCTTCCTTTCTTTCAGCTTCTCCTATCAAGTTGATGCCTTTCAAACGCATCATTCTTTTTAGAGCACAGTACTTTTCAGATGTCTGTGACTGTCTAGCTGTCATACTCTTTCTTCTTCATTTAAATATAGCTATTAAGCCTAGCGTGTCCAATGCATTAATACTAAAATAAAAATAGCTATCTTTGGTGTGTCTTCCTTTCCAGAAGGTCCATTTTCATTCATGAATATACAAAAACCTTGCCATTGATGTTTCCAGTTGGCAGGAATTCTGGAGTGTTTGAAGTGCCTTGGGGTTTCTATGTTCTGCTCCAGTTTCTTAAGTCTTCTCTTCCACTTTTCTTTTTCCACTTCCACTACTATAATGTAGAGTGGCTAATGTGATGACTAACATAAACCTTAACTGAAAGAATGTATCTCTGATGAGGCTTCCATATAACGGAAGATGAAAGAAGAAAAATTGTAGGAAAGAGCTTGAAAGAAGAGGAGAAGGAGGGTTTTTCATGCTAATTCTTTGTCAGATTGTTCATCAATTAACACTAATAAGCCACAGTTCACATTTTCCTTTTCACAAGCAAGTTGAGCCAAACCTCTTAAATGCCCAGTCAGCTGTACAACCCAGAAGTTTCCCTATCTCTATTACAAAGGCAGAGTTTCTTTGGGATTCTTCCTACCTTTTTTCTAACATTTGGGAATTACTGCTACTGGATAAGTGTCAGATAGGATATGCTGGGAAATAGAAAGAATTTTAAACACAGTAAAGGAAAAGCTTGGATGAAATGTGTTATGTAAATCTGACTGTCCAACCAAGAAATTTATCTTTTCCCTGTTTGCTTTAATTCAGAACTTTGTTTCTGAAAAAAAAAAATAAAATATATATATATATATTAAAAAAAAAAATCAAACAACAAGAAGAAAAAAAGAAAAAAGCAAAAAAAACCACAAACAAAACCAAAAACACTCACAAAACCCCCAAACAAATACATCAAACTGATTACTGATTTGAGGGCAGAGGGAAAAGGGAAGAATTCATGCCAATGTCATGGAAAAGTGAATGGCTCTATGGGGCCCAGTTGCCAGCTTGGTTCAAACCACAATTATATCATAAATACTAGGCTGTATGGATTGTATGGATGTGCTTTATTTTCTGTGTAATGAAGAGAGCCATCCACATTGCTGATTTTGCGATGAGCTCTCACCTTCCAAATCTTGCACCTGGGGATGCAGTAACTGATAAAGGATGCAGTAACTGGGGATGCAGGCCTGATAAAGGAGCCTGACCCCCTTCCATGCTGTGGAATTTGTCAGTAAGATGCATTGGGTTGGGGATTAAATCAGCCTGGGTGGTCTTGGCTGACTCAGAAACAAAGCTGATATTTCCAGGAAGAGAAAAACAGAACATTTAGAACTAAGAAGCTTTCTGATCTGGGAGAGAGTTCACAGACATACAACTTGAAAGTCTTTGTTGCATCAATATCCTTAATCGTGGAATGATAGAATATGCTGAGTTAGAAGGGACACATAGGGATCATCAGGTCCAGCTCCCTTAGAATCTTTATAATTTCTTTATAACCTGTCAAATTACCTGCTTATACAAAGATGCCTCCACTGCTCAAATTTGCAAGTAAAATGGTGATTTTCTTTCATTTATTTAAACAGTAGCAGTGATAATAGTATGAAGTTGCAGTCAATATTTTTTTCTAGGATGTAGAACTCTGCATTTCTCAAATGAACCCTCTGAACTTTTAATTTCTGGAGTCTGGAAACTTTTAATTTCTAATAGGCTAGAGTAAAATTCACAAAAATTATTATCACAACAAAGAGACAAAACAATTTCAATGCAAGAGAATAATTATTATCCAAGAATTACATTAACAAAGTGATTTTTAAATGAATTAACACTACTACTACTACTTGAAACATTGTGATTGGTATAGTGTTTTCTTCTCCAAGCGTCACCTAATTGTCCATAAGGATTTGTCCAGATTTCGTGCATCTGTGGCAGCTAATTCTCTCTGCAGCTGTGTTGTTTGGGGCTAGTTGCTTTCCAAACAGATGTTCTGTGACTCTAGGGAGCAAGGGAGCCTGCCCTGCACACAGCATGGTGGAAGCAGGGCTGTGCTGTTACCAGATAGCTCCTTGTACCACATCATGTAGCTTTACTGCCTCAGGTGTTTACTAGCTTAGTATCTCTGCATTGCATTCCAGGTCCTAGTGAGGATGTGTCCATAGAGAACTTGTGACTGGCTATCATTTATCAACAGGCAGTGGACTCAAAGGCGTATGATAAGGTGCCCCCGTGATAAACCATAAACCAGTGTCAAGGCATCCAGCAGATATTCAAGCTGATTCAATCCTATCCATCAAATAAAGCACTAAGGCTCCTCCCTTGGTTCCTCCAAACCATGCACTCACTCTTGTGAATGAGCACAGTGTCAGTTTGCTCACTGGAGCATACTGTGATCCACCTGGCTTGCCAAGATAGCAGAAGAATATCCACCATTTTTACTGAGTGATTAAAAGCTTAAAGAACAACAGAAAAGGCTGGCAGAAGATAAGAGAAAAAATGTGCTCCAAGGAGGGAGAACTGGGACTCTTCCTTTTTGGCAGCAATCAGCTGTTATATTTGCTGCAAACAGTTCTGTTCAAGACTCATGCATGAGAGTAAAGCAGCTGTAGATGAAAAGAGAGGATAACAATTAATAGGTACGCTTTATAAAACTGTAAGAAAAGTCTCCAGAAACAGACCCACAATCCAGACTTGCAGGTTTGTTTCCAACAGGGATTTAGATCTGAAATGCAATGCTCTAGACTCCAGGCCACTGTGCTCCCAGCAGGGAGCAGACAGACTCAGGACCAGTATCATCAGTTCTTCAAAGGAGTGGTTACAAACCTTTCAGATGTTTGGGATAAAAGGGATAGAGAGCAGATTTTGTGTCAACTTGTGCAGTATGGCATGTAGAATGGACTTCAAATATGTTTGGGATCACGAAAGTAAAAGATAAGCTTTTTTATAAACATGTCAATTTTTATGCAAAAAACAGAGCATAGAAAAGAGGGCGTTTGCTGATGGCAATGCTATTGTGGAGACATGAAGAGGCGTGAAAGGTAAAGACCAGAAACGTATCACACCTTTGCCCCACACTTTTTCAAATAATGTAAACCTTTTGTGACTTTGCATAGATTTTGGCAAGACCCAAATAAGCTTTCTTCCTTAATAGTGCAATGCAGTGCATGTAAAGGGTATGTTAGGAAAAGGTATTGAAGGGAAAAGGGTTTCTGTGCTGTGCAGGGCACTCAGCACAGTGATGGCTATCCAGAACTTCTCTCACACATTATATGGGGCAGAGCCATGCTTTGCATGGTTGGACCCCTTGTGCTTTCTGAGGAAGGTACATGTGGCAGAGATGCCCTTCTGAGACGTGTATTAAGGAGGGACTCAAATAATCAGAGATTTTAAAAGGAATTTGAAGGGGTGGGGGAAGCATGGGACAAGGTGTAAAGATGAAGAGATTCATCATTAGGTTTGCATTTCAGATTTCACTGACTTTCAACTTCTATTGATTCTTGGTTGCCTTTCAGCAGCTCCACCTTATTAGGAAGGTAAATTACTGACAAGAACTGAAGAAATTGCTATCACGTACTGCTACAGAAATACTGTGTGATTAGCACAAAGTGAGTCATATGTTTTTCACAGTGTGGGAGAAACCATACCTGCTTGAAAATAATCCCTTCTCATTCCATATAATCCTTTCAGTAGTACACTCTAACACATAAAAGCAGGGTCACAGTGCTCTCAGAAAACTCACATATTTCAGTTGCATCCTAAAAACTCCAACTCCTGGTACTTTTATTCCTTAGCACAGTGCTGGAAGGAGCTGCTTTCTGCAGTGCACCAAAGAGCGTCACCACTGACAAAGAGAGAATTACAGGTACATCGAACAATTATATCTAAGTTATTGTAGGTCAGTTGACTAGAGCTCTATGGCATTCACTACATGGTACATNATGAATTGTTTACAGCCTCAAGCCATAAAATGTTGTACAATCTCCTATGGGAGAACTCTTACAAAAGTGTGGGCTTAGTAATTCCTTCATCAAAGGAATATCCTGCAAAATGAGCTAGCAGCTCAAAGATCCTAAAAGGCTATCTGGTATTGTGGATGCCAGTCCACAATTCTTGCATTAATATTTTGATAGTCTTCCTTCTTGATCTTGCTGCCTATAAAGAATAATGCTTAGTCCTATCTGTTAAATAAATTTTCTTTGGGAAAGGGAGAATTACTTGAATTTTAATTCATTCTTTAATTCAGTTTAATCCTAAAATGTCCTAAAACAATACAGAAAGAATTCTTTATGAGTTCCATTTTTTCATCACCACAAGCTGTGATGATAGCATTCCAACCCTAGACTACCTATGGGTACCACTGCCATAATGACAATGATTGTGAGATGGCTTGAAATGGGTGGCAGAGGGAACTGATGCTTGCAACTTCACCTCAGCATTAGACTATAACATTTAAAAGCTAATGAGCTAAAAATGAATGAATGAGAAAATTAATAATGCTCTTCAGAGTAGAGCATTCAAGAGAAACTTCTCCTCCCCTCCATACCAAGGGTAATTAATGTGATCTGTCCTAATAAAAACAACCCTAAGCACTACTTCTTCATTTTTAACAACCTGTATTACAAGTTAATGTATAAATGCTCTTTGTGAAAGTACAGAATTTGAGTAGCTATGAATCATGACACTTAAAATGACACATTCAACTGTGAAAGAAAATTCAAGGACACTGATTTTTCAAGTGGTTTGTTGTGTTCATATTGCTGTTACGTAGTCCAGGAGGTTGTTCTATCAAATAAGTGCTTTTTTTCACTTGTATTGGTGCATGTGTTCCATGCTTCCAAAAGACTGCAGAAGCTGGACCAATTTTTGCACTAATTAATAGTCCATGCAATCTTACTGAAGTCAAAGGAGTTGCCCGGGATGCAACTGCTAGCAGTTTTGGCCTTCTGCATTAAAATTCTATCAGCAGGCAAGAAATTGCTACAATGATCACCATGGAATACAAATTGACCAACTCCCCTCAAAGGGAACTTTATCACACTAATAAGGAGATGACTTTCAAGTTGACATAAATTTGCAAGACAACCATCAGGAGTGATGAATTAGTGAGTCACACATAACCACTCCCACATTTATAGACACTGTCTTTTTATTCCACCATACAGAGAATCATAAAGCCATAGAATCATTTAGGTTGGAAAAGACTTTTAAGATCACTGAATCCAACCATATAGCTATAGACAAGTCCACCACTAAACCATGTCCATGTGTCACATTTACATGTCTTTTAAATACCTCCAAGAATGGTGATTCAACCACTTCCCAAGGCAAGTGCTTTTATCAGCTTATTCATAAATGCAGATTGTTATGTCCTCCTAGTCTTTCCCATCTTTGCATTAGAATCAAAGAGTCATAGAATTGTGAAACAGTTTGGGTTAAAAGTGACCTTAAATATCTTTTGGTTCCACCCATCCTGCCAGGCGCAGGAGCATCTTTCACCAGACCAGGTTGCTTAAATCCCATCCAACTTCATTGTGAACACTTCCATTGATGTGGCATTCACAGCTCTGGACAACCTGTTCTAGTGTCTCATCACCCTCATTGTAAAAACATTTCTTTCTAATGTCCAATCTAACTCCACTCCATTTTAATTTAAAAATATTGCCCCTTGTCCTGTCACTGCATGCCATGGTGAAAAGTCTCCAACTTTCTTACAAGTCTCCTTCTTATATTGAAAGCCCACAGTGCGTATATGCAACCACACAGTCTCTGAATGCTTCCTAGGGAATGTTCTGAAAAAAAAAGAAAATTGATGAAGAAACAAGTGAGATTCCTAGCCCCTATTCCTCCTTGGGGAAGTACTAGCATTGACAGCTATTTTAACTTTAGACTTCCTATGGTAGAGACCAAAACACCAGAAAAAATGAACAGGGGCATGGTAAATTAGCAACTAATATTTTTTTTTTTCTTTTTTTTTCCTTAGTTTGGTGATGTCTTGAGTAAAATAGTACATGTATACTGCACATGGGTAGTTCTGTACATGATTTTTTCTGTAGATGCAATTACTATAGGTAAAAATGTTTTGGAAATGGGTTGAACGAAATGTCAATCTGCATGGTGGTTGTGCTACTGCTAGTGACTGAGGAATATTAATTATGAGGAGATGCCAGATATTGCTCATTAACATCAGTTGTTCCTCTTTCAATAAGTCTTGCAAACTTTGCATAATTTGACAATATTCATGAATCACCAGGTGACTTTCAAGGCACAGAATTCACAATTACAAAACTCTATGACTTATACTTGTGTTAATTAGAAATTTTGACTGTTAATAAAACTGCTTGTATTACAGTTTATTTGGACCTTCTGTTACAGATGTATTTAAATTATGTACACATAATTTTTGTTATATTTTTATGAGCATTTAAATATGTACACTGGGTATAACCTTTTCTCTACCTTCCTTCTGGGGCAAGCAGGATAAGGAAAACTGGGGAAATTTTCATTCTGTTGGAGAAGATAGAGTGTCCTCTCCAGTCCCACAACTGGAGTGCTGGGGTAGAAGGTTGCAGGAAGGATAGGCAGGACAGGCAAGGTAGGAGGTGTGACACTATATGTAAAGGACAGGTTTGATTGCACACTCCTTACAGTTAGTGGTGATGTGGTTGAGCTTCTGGGTAAGGATTAGAGAGTGTGATGGTAGGAGACTGTATTGGCCACAGTGATGACAAAATGGTTGAGTTTAAAATTTTCAGGGAAGTAAGAATAAAGGACAGCAAAGTTGCTACCCTGGCCTTCTGAGGAGGAAGGTTTAAGTTCTTCAGGGAGATATTTAGCAAAGTATTTTCACTTTTCAGGGCTGGTCAGTCTGTAAGAAACATCTTTTGCAAGCTCAGGAGCAGGCAATTCCAGTGTGTTCTAAGTCAAGTATGTGGTGCAGAAGACCTGCTTGAGGAGGGCAGTCCTGCAGACAGAGATCTGGGGGTGCTGCTTGACAGTGTGAGCCAGCAGTGAGCCCTGGCAGCCAAGAGGGCACATCTCATCCTGGGGTCCATCAGACACAGCATCACCAGCTGGCCAGAATTGTCCTGCTGCATTCAGCACTGGTATCCTCTTACCTTGAGTGCTGTGTGCAGTGCTGAGCTGACAGCTCAGAAGGATGTGAAGGTCCTTAAAAACACCCAGAGGATGGCAACAAAGTTGGTGGAAGGGCTGGAATGAACGTCCTACAAGAGGCTGCTAAGAACCTTGGGTTTGTCTAGTTTAGAGGAAAAGAGGCTGAGGGGCAAGTTTATTGTTGCTTCAGGAGGAGAGGAAGTGGAGAGAGAAGTGCTTATCTCTTTCCCCTGGTATCCAGTGATTAGATGCATAGGAATGGTTCAAAACTGCACCAGGGGAGATTTAGACTGGACATGAGGAAGCATTTCTTTATGAGAGGGTGATCATACACTGGAACGGGCTTTCAGGAGAGGTGGTCCATTCCCCAAGCTTGTCAGAACTATGTCATTTGGACATAGTTCTTCAACTAAATTAGTCAGGCACAGGGACTAGATGATTGTTGTAGGTCCTTTCAACTAAAATTGCCTATTCTATTCTATTCTATTCTATTCTATTCTATTCTATTCTATTCCAAATAAATGTTCATTCACAATTTTATTCCTCTTTAGGTCTGCAGCAATGCCTGCACAGTACAATGGTAACATGTGAAACTAGCATGTCAGATCAGCATAAGGTAAGAGAGGGTTTATCTGTTAGCTGTGTGCTAGTGATTGAACAGATCACTGCAGCCTGCACCGAAGGAGAGGGCCTGTGGACAAGATAAACAGTGATGCCTCTGCCCAGGTTTCCTGTGCTCAGTGTTAATGCAGGCAAGCTGGAGGCAGAGGCAAGAGTAGACACAACTGTAGGGGTATAAGGTAAAATACTGAGTGATACATGGAGCCCTGCAGTGGTGCACAGGCCACTGCATTTCACCCAGCTATGCACAGACAGGCCTTGTGTTAAACCAAAGGAAATCTTCCAGACTGACATCTAGTCCAGAAAGGAAGATATCAGGGAACAGAGGTTCCACTCCTTCCCTTGCTGGCTTGTTCCTTTTGTCAATTACTTCCAATAGAAAAAGTTCTGCCTAATTTCTTATTTGCAAATGTTGCTTCCATCTTTTGATATTGATTCTTATCCCTTTCTCTCTAATTCTTTAAATTTCAGCATTCCTCTGTGTCGTGAGAGAACAGCCTGAAATGGTCTTATAGACAGAAAACAAGTAATTTGTAACGTTTTGTTCTAACAAATTAAAAACATTAAGCTCATTAATTTGGTCCCAGAGAAGAACTTCCTTCAGCCCTCAGATATTTCTGTGGCTCTCTGTTGATCATATATAGATATTATTAAGCACTCCTGAAAGGATGCATTTCTCCAGTGCTGGATTTATTAAATATACCAAATACACAATGGAAAGAGCAGTCTTATCCCAAATACACAATGGAAAGAGCAGTCTGACTATGTTTACCAATTATTGCCCTGATTACAGATTTAGTAATACTAGTTCTTTTTACCACCACATCTGTTTGTTCAACATAGTCTGTAAATTGCTTTCACAACCACTGCCGCTTAGGAGTTAGCCTGCCATTCTGTGTATTCCCTATATGCTGTTACCACTTTGTACTGGTACTTACATGTGTACCTCTGTTGTTGGCTGTGTTAAAACACAGCTTGGATGGACTAAGAATACCAAGCAGCCCTGATCAGTCATTCTGTCTGCACATTCCTGTTTGTTGTGGTTGGTCGGCAGTTTGATCTGCAATAAACTGAGAGACTGAATGAAGAAATTCAATGGCTTGAACTGCTAATGGGCTTATACCTGACAGAACCAGTCATTCATGTTTGAGGTGTGATTAATGTTGTATTTAACAGTTTTACACAGATTATGGGACACCTTCCTCTCTGACTCAGAACTGTAATCTGCCTTCCTGCTTGGATCCATATCAAGGACAGTCATAAAATAAATCTTGGGGCATATTGCCAGTCCTTCCTGGAGGGGTCCCACATACTTTGCTGACAAGATGCATGAATTGGGTAGACAGCTTCCTCTCTTCCTTGACGCAGTGTGGACACCAGACACCTGGCTCACATGATCCATTTTAGAGGTTTTGTGTCTCCAGAGTAGCTGCAAAGAAGCGGATAAGTGAGTGAAATGTTCTCCAGTAGTTTTATGTGTGTTGACTCTGCAAAGATAGCACGTATGTAATCTCACTTACCAAAGGCTTTATCCATTCAGTTCATGTTCTGCAGTACAGTACTGACTTTTAAGAGGAATGCCAAAGCAAGTTAAATGCTCTAAAGATTTCAAGTAAGAGATATCACTATCTTTAGCAGTAGAATGGAAACCTGGATTAGAATGGAAATATTCTTAACATTTCCTTCCATACATGTAACCTTCAATACATCAGCTTTACATTGTATCGTGTAATAATAGGACTTGTTGCTAGGCTTTCATTACTGCTAGCACTCTTATATTCCCCCCTTTCAGGTCTTCAGTTTTATGCATTGTTTATATTTTACATGATTTTGTTTTCCTACTTTCACATTCTTATTTTTCATCATTCTATTTTCATCACGTCCACTGTCTGACCTCTTTCCTCTGCTGAAAAAGGGACTCAACACTGTGGGATTTTACTGTCCTGATTGCTTAAGGGCTCCTGTCTGCTGCACATGGCAGCACTGTGCAAGGTTAATGTTGACAATTTTTTATACTCAGCCAGTAAGGCATATTCAGTTTGGTGCCCACCAGTGAAGAGCAGAACACTGCCTAAGCCACCAAGCTGTCATTTTCTATGCCACCTCTGAGCCCTGCCTCATCCCACAGTGTAACTCTAATCTAAAACTCTTCTACCATTTTGTCTGCTTTCTCATGGCTACCCTGTTCTCCTGATAATTTTCCTTAGAATGAAAACTATGTGCCCTTCAAAACAAAAAATATGTGTCTTAAAGTTGAGAAAATCTCTGTCTTTGCAAGTTCAGAGTAATCAGGTCATGGTTGCTGGTATCCAGGTAGCATTCAGCTTTCATTTCAGAAATTATTTCATTTTCTAAATTCAGCATGGTCCTGTAAATCTCCAACGTGAATTTAGGGAAGAAAGTGGTAACAGTTTTTTACTTAAAAGGAAAACAATAATTCAAGGCAAGTTTCTTCTAATTATCTTGCATTGATGCTGAGGAAAGGCAGTGCATACATCAAATTTCCCAGCCACTCATGCACCACCTACTCTTAAGGTCTTCTTTAAAAATGAGTGAAGAAACCAATAAAGAATTTATGATTTTCAGTCTCTGAAAGTGACTTTCTTGGACTTCATGGTCATTCATGGTCAATGAGGTCTAAAATAATAATTTTCCATGTTTTCCCTATTGATAATATTTTAAATGTGTTAAAAAGAATATGAGATTATACATGCTCCAAGCTGTTTCATTTTCCTTGGAAATGGTTGATTGGAGCTCTGCAGAACCTGCTATGTAATTTCTCTGTTAGGATCAAAAGACTGCACCCAGCAGCAGAGCTTCTGCACAATTGGACCTGCTATCAAGCCAAGGTACAGAAAACAGAGGAGAGAGAACTTTGGGAAAAAGGATTCCTAAAAGTGTCTGGGAAATGTGGTTCAAATAGAAGGGAGCTTTAGTGGAGCAGAATTGACAAAAAAGAATAAGCCATTGATGCATTGACTGATGACTGATTGATTGATTGATTGATGCATTGAAGCCTTTACAAGCCAGATGTTGGTGAGAGGGACTGGTGTGAACAGGCCTGAATGTCTCATTGCACACTAGATGAGACTGAAAGAAGAGGGCTCAGCATCTAATTGACCCCATTTAAAAGGAGGAGAAGTGGGACCTGTATTACAACGTGAACTAGAAGTCAATGCCCAAACAGCAGCTGAGAATGTGTAATGAATGTGTAAATGGAAGGGAGTTCCTGTGTATTAGATTCAGCTGAATCCTGCCATTAGTAATAGGCAGAAGATTGTAGTGCCTGGAGTTTCATCCTTCTTTCCATTTGTGCAGCAGTAGCTGGCCTCCACAGGCTCAGCTTGAGGCTTTCAGTCCAGGGTATTTTGTGGATAACAGTTTCTTATTCTCCTCCTCCATTTTTCTCTCCTTCTTTTATTCATTGTGCTTCAAGTCAAAGCTTGAGGCAGCAGATGGATTTAACAGCATGGGATCAGCAAATTCCTATTATGATGAACTGAGAGAGTGAAAAACCCTAACTTAGCTCTATTCATGCAAAGGGGAATAATTGCTTGTGAGTCAGTGGAGCTAGGATTTCATTCTGTGCATCCAGACTCCTCCTGAGTACTTGAAAGTGGAAGCTCTGGGAGTGTTTGGCACTTCTAAGGGTATTCTTACAGAGAGAGATTACAGAGGATATTAATGAAGTAAAACTTTATCAAGATAGTAATATTTACTTTCCTTGAAAAATCAACTTAACAAGCTGGGTATGATTGTACTTATAAAGCTACTTAAATTACAGCAAGTTCTGTTTCTGATGTATCCTTAAGGACTATTGGGAATACTTTCTGGTCATTAGGATAAGCCTGCTCTCTTGGACAGCATCCTACACATTAACATGTAGGTGTTGAAAGCAAACAGTAGGTGGCCTCAGAACATTAGCATTGCTCTTCCCGGGAGCAGCAGCAAGGCGAGGGCAGAGCCCTGCTGCTCCTCAGCGGCTCAGTACAGCTCCTTCCCTAATTGCAGGAAACATGCTGAGATGTGTCCTGCAGCCCAGCCCTGTGGCTTTCTCCTGGAACAAGGCCACATGTTAAAACCGAATACAAACTCCTGGGATCTAACTTTGCTTTGCTGTTTTAAACCCATTTTGTCCATTGTCATGTCTCAGAAGTTATAGGAAAAACAACTGTTGAGCAGAGAAAATGAGGAAATAAGCAACTCTCATTATTTGATGTGGCATACTGGATATATTACCTACCTATGGTAGTGAAGAAAGACTGGAAAATCCACTTGCTGCCTTACTATGAAATATTCTCTACTCACATGCCTTGCTTTTCAAATATCCAGTGAATGGCTACATCTGGTTGTTTGGAAGATGAGGGCTCATTAGCCACCGTGTGCTACTTCATTATTTGTCTTGCCTTCTTTCAGGAAGTTCTGCAGACAATAAAGAATTCAGATCAGACCTGTGGGCTTCAGCATCATGAGAGGCAGTTCGCAGCCTTAGTCAAGGTTTGGTCCCCTCAAGTATAATTTGTATCATCAGTATCTAATCCTGGCCCTGAATTCCTGTGCTTCAGGGGAATCCCTGATCCCAGAATCCAGACCCCATATATGGTGGAAGTCCATTTGCAATAACCTAACCTGTTCCATCAGTTCCCTTTCAGACTGCCAGATTGTATCAAGAGCAGGGAGAAGGAGCATCTGTTATTCCACCTACTGTTCAATTTTTTTCATTGTTAACTTCTCGGAAAATAAAAGAGAAGCCTTATGCACTACTATGGTAGTCATTCTTTCTCTCAACCCAGGCTGCTAGGGCAGAGGTGTGTTTTCCATCCACCTCCTTGTGGGTTCTCCATGTTCATATACGTAAAAGCACAGGTTACCTCAGGGAGTGTACTCTTTCTCTTGAATGGGGGGGGCACCTGCTTTCAAGCAGAGTTTCTGGTCTGTCCTGGTGGAGCACGGAAAATTTCCTCTTCAATCTCCACTCTAAGTTTCTTTTGGTCCTCTTTAATTTCCTCTTTTAAATTCTGGAAATTCTTGGTCAGTCTGTCCACAGAAGAGATGTAGGCCCTTAACGGGGCAGTGATAGTTTCTTCATGTATCCGGAGCATGTCAGTCAAAGTTTCCACTTTTTGTTCTCTCTTCAAAGACATCACTCCCAATGAGTTGGCATATGACACCTGTTCCATACGAATTTGTGCCTCATGTTTTCTGTGCACTGGATGCTGTCTGGATTATTAGGCAATTGTTCATTATCTGAAAAGATTATCTCTGGCACAGCTAATTCTCTAAGGTACCTTGTGCCATGTTGTTCCACCTTTCATGGTGTACTAAAAGCTCATCTTTGAATGGGTATCTTTCCCTCACACTTGACAAGAGTTGTCTACAAAGGATGAAAGTTTCTGGTTTTCTCCTTATTTCCTGGTCAATACCAGCATCCCAGGAGAGGAATCCCAGTTGTTTGGCTTCACTACTGTCTGATGCCACACCATTGGCCCTGATATCCCAGCACTGGAGAAACCAGATCAGTAGGGGCTCCCCCAGGGATAGGGATCAGGTGTTTATCTCTGGTCCTGTCTCTTCCACTGGCTTTGAAGATCCTGATTCTTCTTCATCACTCCCTGCAAGAATTGATTTGGTTCTGGATTTCTTCTTAACAGAGGCAACTGCTATTGGTGTGGGCTGTTGCTCTGGTTCAACTGCAGTGTCAGTGGCCATGGTTCTTGCTGGTCTGCTTTTCTTCCCCTCCCCTAAAGGTGCTGTACAGTAACAGTGTGTGGTCGGCAGTAGCCAGGGCCCAGCACAGCTTCATGCCTATCTGGAACTGCCACAGAAATTTCTTTCAAATATTCTGCCATTTCATCAGGGTCCTGTATTTGTTCAGGGGTGAACTTCCAAATCATTGGTGCAGAATACTTCAAAATCTGGCCTATTTTCTCTCATCTTTCATGCTGCTCAGGACTATCCACCTCTGGGGCAGGTTTCTGAACTTCCATAGAAATTTCTAAAGACAGTGTAGACCATACAGAGAGACATTGCAGATTTAGCAGCAAGGTTATGCTGTCCTTCACATCCAAAGAAAATTCAAAATTCTCAAAAGCTGTTGTAGTAGACTTGAATGAGGATTAAGAGGGTGAAAGGCTGGGTATACGCCTCTCCTGTTCTCCCCACCAGCTGGGTACTATTATTAATGAACTGCCAAAGGTAGCAGCCAAGGCCAGGACAGGCAAACAACACTGAATTCACATCCCAAATGACCCTCATTGTCCTTGATGTTATCATGTCATAAACTGAGGTCACACAGGACATCAACAAAGCAATCCTAATCCCTCTCCTACCTTGACAAGTATTATCAGGAGGAGCACATCCAGGAATATATACTGGGCTGGGTACCATACCACATGAACAGATGGAGCACTGGAACCAGGGAGTTCTGTACCCAATACACAAATGCTTCAATCAAAATGTTATTTCAACTTCTCCCTTGAGCCCTACATTGGACATCAATTAAATGTGGTGGGTTTAACCCCAGTAGGGAAATTGAACTCCAAACAGGCCACTCCCCTTCCCCTGCTCCTTTCAGTAAGGAAGGGACTATGAATGGGGGATTATGAGTTGAAATAACAATTTACTAAAAGCACAATCACAACTGCACTGTTAATAGAAAAATTATATAAAAGAGAAAATGTTTTATGCACAAAAGGGTATTCACCACTGGGAACAAATAAAAAAGTACTTCCAGAAGATATTTATGTCTCTGCCAGAGAGAAGAAATCCTGCAGAAAACACAGTGGCAAGTCCAGCCTTTGTAGAAAAGATCTCCAAACTAAACACTGCAATGGGAATGCTGCCATGGATATAATGAAACATTTCCTGACAAAGAAGTGTTTTATTTTGCATCTCCATCCATCAGCAGAGCTGCCTCTAAACATCTCATCCATTAGGCAAGGTTGGACCCATACATCCGGAGGGTTGACTGGCATTCCCTGCAAAGCCAGGCTCCCAGGAGTGCAGACAATGTTAGACTGCCCAGTCTGTCCTCAGATACCTCACTTCCCGCAGTGCACAGAGCCTTTCCTATGATGGGGCCCACCCTTCTCAAAGAGGGGTCTGTTCAGCCTGACCGGTTCCTTTCACAGCTCCTGTGACTCTCTGCAGGCCTTTGTCACCTCCTCTGGATGGTAGTTATCAGATCAAATTATAGCTGCATGGCACACGCTGAGTTAGCTCTCAAAGTAACAGCAGCGAGCATGAGATTAGTTACAATTTGACCTGTCTGGAGAGTGAATACATTCACAGTTTGTTGAGGCTATCTTTCACTCACATCCCATGTGGAGCAAAGGACGGGCCTGGACAGTTTTGTGCTGCTGTGACAGCCGCATCAATCTGCATTTGGCTCATCAGAAAACAAGATTTGACCTGT
Source organism: Sinosuthora webbiana (assembly GCA_013397395.1). NCBI lineage: Eukaryota > Metazoa > Chordata > Aves > Passeriformes > Sylviidae > Sinosuthora > Sinosuthora webbiana. Next base: position 1,281,390 of record VXBN01015216.1, read on the forward strand.
CCAAATTTCAGTAATGCTCACACTTAGCTGAAAAGGGAAAATCCTCCTGAAATAACCCAGACCCTGTCCTTCCATTTAAGTTCATCTGCTGCTGGTTGCACTTCAGTGCATGGGAATGCCCAGTGTCGTCAGGACTGATTAGCCAGCAGTGTGAGGCAGAGGGATAGGATGTACAATTTTCCCTCACCATGAAATTATCAGTCATGTGTGAGATAACAACATCCTTCATTTATTCATTAATATGATTTCAAAAGAACCCTGCAATTTCACTTGCCTTGCAGCTGACGCTGACCTAACAATATGAAATGCTGTTCAGTGAGTTATCAGTCCACACAGTTTCAGTCAAATTTTGATTATATTTTTGTGTTTATTGGACTAGATTCAAACTAATTTTAGTTGTTTAAGGCAACTGACTTAGCTGTTACTATCTCAGTTCAAACTGTTGAGGGTTCTACTCTTGTTTAAGTATCCACATCACATTTGCACAGGCTGAAAATGCCTTAAATTGCAAGAAAAGCTCAGAAAGCATGAAAGTATCTCAGTTAAATAGCACATCCTTATTCTTCTAAAAGTGTGATAATATTTTTCTTCTCATCCCACTAGTTTTACTCTCCGAGTTGATTAAATATGGGTCATCTTCAGCAGCTTTGGAGCAGAGCAAAGCTGGGTCAAGTAATCTTCATATGGCTTTTCTCTAAAGAGATGCAATGTTCAGAATATTTAAATCAATACACAAAATTCTGTGCTTTGCTTATATACCGTTGTCTGACTGCATCTGCATCACAGAACACATCTACCTTGCTATATAAAACTGAGGAAGCATCTTGCTGAGAGAGTATCTTGCTGCGAAGCCAGGGAGAAAGGCTACACAGCCCTCGGCCCTGTGTGTCTTCCAAGTTCAATGGGATGAGTCTCTTGAAGACCCAAAACCATAATTCAGGCTCAGTTCACCTGGGGTTTTTCCCTGTTCAGATCCACAGATGTGAGGCTGTAGGTTTCAGCCCAGCAGGAAATGGTTTCCACAGTGGAAAGCCCAGGGTTTGTGTTGCACACCCTGAGACACACCCTGAGAGGGGAGTTTGGGGCACAGTTGGAGGTCTGCGCAGGGCAGAGGGCAGCAGAACTGCAGTCATGCTCATCTGGTCAAAAAGGAGGCAGCCAGGCCATGTGCTGCTCCTGTGCAACACACAGCACCAGCCCAGCCTGTAGGCACACCGGCAATGCAGCACCAGTCTTCTGACTTCGAACACTTTGGCAAGGGACGCATAACCAAATTCTTTTTAGTCTTCCTTCTGCCTTAAGAAACTTCCCAAGTTTCAGTAAGGACATGGCAACCAACACTGTGATTCATTTGACCTGACTTCTATTATATAAATACAAGGCTTTGATCTAAGTCAGTGTCTCTCTGCACTCAACAGCGCATCCCAATCCTGAAATTACTTCTGAGCTGAATCTCACTAAAAGTTGCTCATAAGGAAACAAAGGCTGTTTGGGCTAGGCTTTAGTCTGGTTGTTGACAAATCTTCAGTAAAACGTTGAAGTTCAGTGTCTTTCAGAAAGCAATAATCAACTACCTGTCTCTTAAATGGAGTACTACAAGACTGCAAACCTTTTTGCTATCCATGGCTAAGAGATGTTGCTGTAACCAGAAGGTAAAATAGCTGCTTATAACTGTGACATGCTGCCATGATCATTAATGAGAACAAAAATCATATTTATCAGAGGACAGAAAAAAGGCACAGAGCTTAAATTTGTAAATGATTCCATAGTGTTATAAATTTTCCCACTTCTCCACTCCAAGTTAAAAGACAGGGTCTGGGTCATGATAAATGTGCTGGCTCATTCAGACAATTATAATGCACAAGAGGAATTCAAACACAAAATGTTTTTGGAAAAGACACATAGCAAAGCCTTGAGGGAAGATATGATTTAAGAAAAACCTTGCAGCAGGAGGGAGAGAATAAATGAACCACAGAAGTGGGAGGCTGATGGGGGAAAAAGGATAAGAATGGGACAAATTTTGTTTTCAGTTGCACTGGCATAAATTATTTTTACCCCAGTAGTACCTGCCTTTGGAAGGCCTAGATTTTTTATTGCTTTTCTCTTAATAACCTGGAAAGGAAAACCATATAGTGTGGTCAGTATTCTGATGTGGGCTTACAGAATTTGTTGCAAGGAGAATGGGTGTGTTCATTTTTTCCCTGTGGGATGGGATATAGATTTTCTTTTTCTGAGCAATTAAATAGCTTGTTGTTATATACAGATTTGGACTTAACAAGGAGGTTAAGGAATAAGGTCGATTTTTTATCTTTAGTGGACTAGCTGACCTGAAAATTATTCTGCCCTTAGACTTCATGCATATGCCTCTGCCCTGCAGGTAGAAATATGGCAGGTCCAAAAGGCTAATAGGTAGGTTCTTGGAAAGCAAGGACATAAAGAGATAATAAAAGGACAAGGGATTTATCACCAATACCTTAAAACCACTGACTGCACAGGCCAGGCTCACACGCTCTCTTGAGATGCAGGATTAGGTCAGATGGACAACAGGACAAGGTAGAACATCTTATGTTCTTACCCTCTGCACCTTACTGATCACACTTTCAAGGCTGAACGCTCCTGCATTCTTAAGCAAAGTTTGCAATCACAGGATCTTGGCATACATGTGGGACACCACGTCGGTTGCTCATGGTAAGGTGAAGGCCAGGCATTGGAAGGAAGCTGGTGGAATGGGGACAGCAGTGCTCTAACACGACCCTGATAGAGGGATCAAGGCACCACCTGCAGAACAATGAGACCTGCAGGAACTTCACTGGATCAAGTGAAGATTTAACAAACTTGGAATTTTGCCAAAAGGGAAATACTGGAATGGCATTCAGAGAAGTGTAGGGAGTGCAGAGAGAGCAGAACCAAATGCCAGTTGACTGAAAGTTTCTCTGTTGTCTCATCTAATGTTTAGTACCCTTTTCAAAGTGTGACACATACCAAGCAAAGTGTGGGAGGTAATTCTGTATCACTGGCCTGGGTTTCCTCCCACACAAAGCAAATGCTTTTCTTCGGCCTGTGCTCATCTTTCACTGCGAGGATACACAGAGTCAGTTCTTCACCTTTTGGAAGATGTATTTGTAATTCAAGAATGTTCTTATTGCACGCATTTGCATTGAGCAGGTATAACAAGCTGTGCCACCTCTGACTCCTGAAAACTGTTGCTCCCTAAACATTAGGATATATCATTATTAACAGAGGCCTCATAGAGGTTGGTAGACCCTCTCCCAAACTACATTTCATTGCAATGTCATTACTTACAAGCAGAAATCTAATTGCTCTGACTACTTTGACAGATGCCAATCAATCAAGAAAAACAAGCCAAGATACTCTTCCTTGTCTTTAGGTAGTTTTTCAGGAATATGTAGGTATGCTATAGGTACCATGACAGAGCTCCATGAACACATTGTGAACACGGTGCAGCTGGGACTAGCTGCAAGTACTCAAGTCTAGATGTGAATATTTGGACTGCCCCTCCTAGTGGCTGATCTCTACCAAACTGCCTTCTACTCTACTCTTGATTGTACTGATTAGTGTAGGGATTCATATACCTAGAAACCTGCAGACCCATTTGAGCCTCCAACCACCTCTTTAAAAATATTTGGATTTCCTATAGGCTCTTTCTCATGGTAACCAACCCTATGCAGGTGTCTTTCCCAGGAAACTCCAGCTACCTTACACACTATTTTAAGGCAACTGAATGAGGATTAAGGTCTCCATCATCTGTAGCAGCATTTTAAATATCTGCCCTATAACTAGTTTTCAGTGTCTAAACCTCAACTGAATGTCAGTAGGAGATGGAAAGTGTATTTTTCACTACAAGATAAGCCTAACACTCTGATTAAGCCTCCTCTGGGCAGCTAAAATACAATCTTTCCGAGAACAGGGTGTTTTTCATTGTGGACAAAGCCTTTGAGTCTGGAAAAAATCACTATGACATGAGGAGGATTTGATACAAATGACCATGGAATTTGCCACATATGTCCATAGGCAGCAGCTCTGTGAGATCTTTATATGGTAGCATTTTGAAAAAAAGGTTCCCAGATTTTCACAGAAGCACAGAATAGTTGAGACTGGAAGAGATCTCTGGAGATCATCCGGTCCAACCCCCATACTACAGCAGGACTAACTACCGCTAGTTCCCCAAGTCACTCATATACAGTGAGCTTCTGAATAATTCCAGAGATGGAGATTCTACAACCTTGCTGAGCAATCTGTCAGTGCTCAGTTACCCTCACAGTAAAAAAGTGTTCCCTGATGTTCAGAGGGAACCTCCTGTGTTTCAGTTTGTGCCAGTCACCTCTGATCAGTGGACACCACTGAAAAGACCCTATCTCTGCTCTCCTCTCTATCTCACCTTCCTTTAAGGTATTCTTTGAGCCTTCTCTTCTTCAGGCTTGACAGTTCCAGCTCTCTTAGCCTTCTCTTATATGTGAGGTGCCCCAGCCCCTTAATCATCTTTGTGGCCCCTTGTTCAACTTTCTCCAGCATGCCCATAACTCTCTAGTTCTGAGGAGCTCAGAACTGGACACAATCCTGCAAGTGGGGCTGAGTAGAGGAGACCAACAGGCTGACAATACTTGGCCTAATGCAACTCAGGATTTCATCTGCTTTCTTTGCAGCAGTGACATATTGCTGGCTCATGCTCAACTTGGTGTCCACCAGGACCCCAAGGCTCTTTCCTGCCAGATGCTTTCCAGCATATACTGGTACATGGAGTTTTCCCCAGGTGCAGGACTTTGCACTTAATGGGGATAAAGTTTAAGTTCATGATGGAATAAAATATCAAAGGTAGAAGAAATATAAGTTGACAAATATTGGTAAGGTACTCTAGAAATTCAGAAACCATTGACTAAATGGTTGGTGCTGAAAAGAGCTTGGGGTGCTGGCATGCAGTGACAATGGTGGCTTTGGCTGGACTATTCAGACGTACACTTTTCTAAGGAAGTCATGTGAGTATTGGAAGATGTTTGTCTTTATCCTTGAGTTTGATGCAGTTTGCCCATGAAGCCTAAGCAGTGGGAGTGTGAACTGGAGTTCAGAAATTATCACAGGCACAGAGTTACCCTCCTAAGTGGTGAGAGGCAAGGGCACTCCCTAAAGTGAACTCACTGGCTAAGTCTACTTACAGTGATTCAAACAATAGGTAGGAATGTGATGGGGCCCTGGACCTTTGGACTGTGAAAGCTCTGGCCAAGACCAGTGAGCACTCTCTTAATCAATAACAATTCTGGGTGGTACTGGCCTCAGCAAGAGCTCAGGATCTTTTTTTTTTTTTTTTTTTTTTTTTTTTTATGACAGGCAATGATTATGCCTATCAGTCTTCATCCTAGAAAACAGTTCTGGGAACATCAGAGATAGGGAAGATTAGGGCTGAAAATATAGCAGCTGAAAATCCTCAGGTTTTGAACATGGCAGCTATCCACTGTGTTCTGCCTCCCAAGCTGAATTCTCAGCTGGCCCCTTCCCAATCTAATGATATTTTCCATCCTTAGCCTAGTGCCTATCCAAATAAAAAAGTCCCACCATCCACAATAACCTAACGTAAAAGCTCTGGGAAGACACCTCTTCTTGCTAGTGTCTCTTTCTTTCAGCACAGATTGTTAGATAACTCAAAGTCAGAATGAATTTGTATCAGAGCTTGTTTGCAGGTTGTCTTTGCTCTGTCACAGTTAGTATGGAAGTTAGATATCTGGAAATTGAGAACTTTGGTGCAACAGAGTTGAGTATACCTTTCTTTGAGGTGACATGAGGGAACATATGTGAAAGAAATCTGTTAAACATCTAGAAACCTTTGTGCATTGCTGTAGAGGCAGAAAGAGCTGCAGATTAAAACTTAACCAACTAATGTCACTTCAGACAAATATTTGCAAGCAGGGAAATCTTACTTTTTTTTCAGGCCTTGTCAATCTCTCAAGGCTCTCTAAAAAAATGAAACAACCCAACAAAACAAACAAATAAACAAAAATACCAAACAAAGCAAACAAAAAGCCCAATCAGAACTGATAATTCCATCAATCATTGTTGCATTTTCTCCTAGTAAATATAAAAGGCAGCCCATTCATCCTAGGCTTTTAGAGGTTCAATACTCAGATCCTGAAGGAGCTCTATCATTTTTCTCTGCCAGATCTCAAATTCCAAGTTTCTTCCTTAATCCTCAGGAAAAACCTACAAAGTAAAATATGCTTGTTAGCAAAACATTTCTCTTCTCATTAGTCCCCATTGTTATTAGCATCACTTCATCTGCCATATGTTTTGCATTTAAGCCTTGCTTTAGAAACTCCTAAATCTTGCCTGGGAAGTATGAAAATAATTATGAATTCAATAAAATTTGAAGTTTAACATATTCTTGATAAATTTTTCATGTTTGACATCTTGACAGATTGGTGTACTAGAATTTCAGTTTTACTGTCTCCTATTCAAAATAACATTAGCTCCCCTGGAGGAAAAAATTAATGAAACTAAGACATTTTAAATCTTCAAAATGTGAGATTCTTTTTGTCACAGGATGTCATGTGCATGAAGATTCACAGCTATTCTGCTGAGTCACTCTCACAGCTGCACTGTGTTGATTCTATCAGTTCCAATACAGAAAAACAAAGCAGCACATTTCTGAGGCAAAGTAGATGGGAGTCAAGACACAGAAAGGAATTTCCTAGCAGCATCATGCTTAGTTAGAAGATACTTGTGGCATTTAAGTTTGAAATAAAAGCATCATGTTGAACTGTCCCCACGCAGCATTCATATATGATTTTCACGTGTAGGAAAGAGGAATGTTATAGCTCAAAAAATACCTGACTACAAGGTATTGCTATGGCCTTCAAGGCCAGGGTATATCACTCTATCTGTGCTCTCTGTGTGTGCTTCAAAGGACAAGGGAAGTCCTGGTTGCATCACGGAGATGGATCATGCACCATGCACATACGGAAGGAATGAATGGCAATTCCTTACTCTGGTCTCTACAGCACACACAAAAACTGAAGCTCCAACACTCTTTTAACTGGGCCAAGTTGAAGAGGTAGTTAGAGAGATTTCAAACAGCACAACTTTGTTGTGAGACCACCAACTAAATTATAGGCAGACTCAAAGCACAGACTTGCTGAATGAATGAATTTTTAAGAGAATTTATACTAAAGCATACTAAAGCTTTTTTTTTTTTTTT
>VXBN01015216.1:1288606-1309542 GCA_013397395.1 Sinosuthora webbiana
TTTTTTTTAATTGGGACTGCTGATAGTTATTCCAAAATGTCAGAGCTGAACACACAGAGATGCAGGTTTCAGACCAGGTCTTAAGTTTGACATAATTTTAAGCATCTAAAAGTCAGATGAGAATCCAAAAATGTTGAAAGCTGAGACAGTGAAACAAGGTAGAAAAAAATGTACAATCCATTAAGCCTGTCATGTATGCCATGTAGGGATGCTAAACTGTGGTGGGTTGGCCATGGCTAACAGTTTAACTCTCCCCCAAGCTGCTTGCTCACTTCCCACCTCCCTAGGACAGAAGTGGAAAAGGGTAAAAAATAGGAAGAACAGGAATAAAAAAGCCTGTGGATCAAGATAAAGACAGAAGGATTGCTTACTAATAACTTCTCTGAATTAAACACAGTCAATTTGGGAAAAATGAAATTAATTCACCCCGGAGGAGGAGGTGCTGCAGAATCTGTTCCCTCTGCTCTGTCAGCTAAGACTCCTCCTAGAGCAAAATCCTATGGAGCAGCTTAAAAAAAAAAGATGAGATTCAGCCAGAATCATAGAGTCATGAAATAACTGGGGTTAGAAAGGACCTTTAAATGTCATCTAGTCAAAACTACCTTAACTACAATGAGCAGGAACAACTTCAACTAGACCAAGTTGCTCAGAACCCTATCCAGCCTGACCTTGAATGTTTCCAGGGATGGGGCACCTCTGAGCAGTCTGTTCCAGTGTTTCAACACCCTTATCGTAAAAAGTTTCTTCTTTATATCTAGTCTAAATCTACCTCCTGTTATTTATGTCATGCTTCAGTAAAATATGTTTTGATTTATTTGTCTTTCCTAACTGTGCTTCTGTTTTGTCATAAATTGGCCAAACTCATCTTTGCAAGAACACACTCAGCTTCTGCCCTAATCTTGCTTGTGCTTGAAGCATATGCTTGAAGCTTCCTACCATGTCCCACAATCTCTGTTTTTATTGGTCTCCTCACCTGAGGCACTGCTGATTCACCCTTAGCGTATGCTTGTCAACATGTTTTCAAGCTCTAAAGGGCACTGCACTGGACTGTGAGAGTAATTCTGGGTAGCGGTGACATCAGCTGTCAGGTAAATGAAGAAAAATATGCCACAACCCATGGTGTTCAGTGTTCTGCAACATCAGGAGTTGGGGTGGAAGAGGCAGTGATACCTGCACTGTCTGGTATCGGCACAGAAAACACTAGCTTGTAAAGAAATGTTACCAGCTTGAGGTGGTGAAGATTTATGTAGACTCAGTTCAGTCTCCTTTCTATGTGGATCTCTTTTACCAGAGTCATTTCTTTTTCAACACCAATCACATCTACACTGAGTACATGTGGAACTTGTTCAACAGCATGGACAGCAAACCTGCATAGTGGGGTCACCGGTCTGCTTCATCTTGAGTTTTGTAATACATACATGTCTGGACATAGTTGTCCTGACTAGAGCCAGGAGTGATACATACATACATTAGAAAGTTATTGTTTCTTGAACCAGCATGAATGATAGCAGCTTTTCCTCAGACACCCATCACATCTCCTGAGGTTGCCATATGGTGGAGTTCCTGCCAAGTTTATTCTTATCCACACTCTAGTAACAACCCCGTTTTTATATCTCTATTGGTCTTTTAAGCCTTCACACTCTTCAGGAAAGCAGACGTTGGGGTACCATCCCAGTGAAGTATCATTATGATTCTTCCCCTGCACAATTCATTCTCCCTTCCCTTCGGAATTATTTGATGACACATTTCCTTGTTCAAAACTATGGAAGCCAAAAAGAACATATGGTCCATAGTTTATAATAAACTCCTGGCAGCCTGCCTCTACGGATGTTTTAGCACATTGTGGGGACTTGATAGCTTGCAACGTTTCCTTCTCAGACAGATTCATTTCCTGGTAGTTAGTGTTGGCTGTGTTGACAGCTGCAAGTTTGTATTGGGACAAAGAAACATTTACATGTAATGAATAGCAATAAAATGCCTGTGTGATAGAGCTTGAGAGGTATAAGGGCTTTCTCTAAGAACTGCTCTACTGGCCTTCTTGAGATGGCAAATGAAGAGCTTTTTCTCATCGTAAAATGCAAGTTGATTTCCCCTTTCCAAGATCATTGAAAAGCCTTTTTCTTAAATGCAGTGGCAGCCTTCATGTAAGTCCATCTTCAGGATAAAGGATTTCCAGTTTCTGAGCTTGTCTAAAGAAACCTAGCATAGATTTTCTCCAGGGTTATAGAAAATATGAAGTTTCTTCTATAGTCATTTTTTCTTGCCTCTGAGTCACAACTTATTGCCCTATGCACAAGGCTGATGCAACTGCATTCTGGTTTTCCTCTGGGATAAACTGGGGCAGTTCCACAAGGGGTTGCATTGAATGGAGGGGCAGCTGAACTGTGTCAGAAGAAACAGAATCTGCTTTATATGAGATTGAAACCACATCATATTCATCCACAGAAAGCATCACTCCATTCATAGATATTCTTCTCTGTTCATATGTCCTCAAATCTGTATTTTCCTTTTACCTTTACAGAGTTCCTACCTTTACCATGACTCAAATTATGGTTAAGTCATTTCCCCCATCAAAAAAATGAGGACTTAGACTGGAGTCAGGATTAGTTGCCTAAAGAGAAGTGAACCAGAATCATAGAATCATAGAATGGTTTGTGTTGGAAGGTAGCATTGAAGTCCAAATCCAGTGCCATGGCTAGCAACACCTTCCACTAAAGCAGGTTGCTCTAAGCCCCATCCAACCTGGATTTGAATATTTCTAGGGATGGAGCATCCACAACTCCATCTCATGTCCAATGTATATTTATCCTCCTTCAGGTTAAAAGCCCCTTGTCCTGTCACTACATATCCTTGTGAAAAATCTCTCTTCCTCTTTCTTGTAGGCTCTCTTCTCTTCTCTTCTCTGGACTGAAGAATCCCAACTTTTTCTGTCTGTCTCCACAACAGAGGTGCTCCAGTTCTCAAATCATTTTTGTGACTCCTCTCTGGACCTGGTCTCACAGGCTCATGTCTTTCTTATGCTGGGGCCTCCAGAACTGGACACAGCACCCAGGTGAGGTCTCACAAAGGCAAAGTAGAGGGGCAGAACCCCTTCCTTCGATTGCTGGTCACAATCCTTTTCATTCAGTCCAGTATACAATTGTTTTTCTGGGCTGCAAGTGCACATTGATGACTTAAATTTTATTTTCACCTTACTAGTAAGTTGCAAATAGAATATCAGAGCTACAGCATATCTGTACCAACACAGCAAACATGGCATAAATCTTATATAAGACCCATGCTTCTCTAATTGAGCAACGGGAAGACAAGCAGAATAGTCTGTTGTGACTTATAAGTCCCTGAACAGCTATTCAGGCAATAGAACAACAGCCATGTGAAATGTACCTCCCAAGATTACTTTGGTCTTGGTCTTGCAAATTCCTGTTCAGGGACATGAGCCTTTCTTTTTGCTGTTCTTATATACCCAGCCACATAATATGGATAGCAAATAGAGTTCAGAGGTCTGTTTCCTCAGTTCATGGAATAAGACTAGAGGACAAAAGAAGCCCTATTCTATCTTTTGCACCTGGCTCAGCTGGTTCCCACCCTCAACCCATCCCCACCCATTCATTCCCATTTCTGGCAAATTATCTTGGTTTTGGAAAACATCTCTCAGAATTTATGATCAGGATTATCTAACACTTCCAAGTGCAGGCAATTTTATTACCATGAAAATCCACAGAACAGAGTGAATTGTAACCTCTGATGATGGAGAGGGAGAAACAAAGGACAGAAGTTCATTCCTTGGTTGGGGAATGCTGAGGGCAGGAGCCAGGAACTAGCTCTGAGCACTATCCTTGGAGAGCTGCTTCATCTGGGTCATGTGCTGGATGCCTATACTTCACTTGTTGACATAAATTAGCTTGGAGCAGTTTGGACTTTTGTTGCCTATTATCCACAGATGCTAAGCATAGTCTGAGGGAAACGCAGACAAAATCTGCTACCTGACCTTTACCTTTTAAGATTTGTCTTCATAACCCAGCCTAGAGCAGGTTGTCTAAACTTATTCTGGAGTTATTGTCCTCCAAGAATAGATTTCTTTTTATCTTACAGCTACTTCCTAAAAGTGACATCAATGTTCCTCTGGCAAGTGAAATGGTAGACACCTAATTTGGAATCTAACATGTATGTTTTGCTAAGAGTATATATCCATATTTCAAACAGTTGAAGTTGATTGAATTGATTCAAAATATCAAGCCTTTTTGAAAAATGAACCTAATGGAATTATTATTTTTGTCCTCTGCTTCCCATGGAAGCTTATTTCCCTTATTCCAACACTCTCATATAGGTCTCAGTTCACGTTGTTCTCTGAGAACAGGTGACTTAGGCCTAGACAACAGCACCTTCCTATGAAAGTCAGCATTAATTTCTTCAGGACTCAAGCTAGGATATGGGAAACCCAGCTTCCCCATACAGGGGCAAAGAATGGAAGAGAATGCCCGTGAGGAATCCTGCAGGCAGAAAGCCAGTCAAAATCCCATCCAAGTGATTTGCTGACTTAGTGACAAAATAATATCTCATCTTTAATGTCTCATTATCCAGAGGATCTCATAGCTTCTCTCATGCAAAAGGCCATGACAAAGGTGCATGCAAAAGGTGCTGCTTGCTCTGATGAACACAGTCAGCACTGCCAGTGCCAATATTCTCCTGATCCTGATACCTGCTGGAGTAAACTGGCAGGGCTGACAAGGGGCTGGAGCAGTTGCTCTTGTGTAGGTACAACATGCTGTGAGTTTATTAAGGCAGTCTGCAGCCTACTGCACTCTATGTCCCAGGCTATGACAGTACAAGATGCTGTTAACTGGCTCCCTGGCAACACTGATCCCTGCTGCTCTGCATAGCTGGGTGAGTAAGAAGTCTGGCCATGAGGATCGAGGTAGAAGCATCCATCATATAAATTGGGTTATAAGGTGGAAGCTAGATGCTAATAGGTATTTATTAAACTTTTCTCCACACTGCTGTTTTTTATCCTTCTGCTTCCAACAGGTCACTAAAGCTTCTGAGGACATACAGTGTGACAGATAATTGTTGAAGAAATCAAGGCATTTATTTATAAAATTTTCCTTCATTTTCAGACTGAGCATAAGACATTCAGGTAAATTTTGAAAAGACATTTTGAAGAGATGGCTGGGTATAGTAATGGCACAAATTGCTTGCCAAAGAGCAGGGAATTCCAGACAGAGGAAGAGACACAGTCTGAGAGTAGTGACATACTGTGATAACAATAACTGGGGGTGAGGGCCTCTCTAACCCTCCTGAAAAATCAATGTGTGTCAGTCCTGGGAGCACAGGCCGGTTTAGCCACTCCTAGGAATGGAGAGAATCAAGGAATTTTTTGGGTTAGAAGGGACCATTGAAAGTCATCTATTCCAACCCCCCTGCCATGGGCAGAGGCACCTTTTGCTACACCAGTTTGCTCAGGGCCCCATCCAGCCTGACCTTGAATGTTTCCAGGGATGAGCATCTGCCACCCCACTGAGAAACCTGTTCTAGTTTTTCACCACCCACATTTTTTTCCTTGCATCTCGTCTAGATTTACCCTCTTTGAGATTAAAACCATTACCTCTTGTCCTATCACCCTGTTAAAAATCTGTCCCCATGTTTCCTATTGACCCTTTTTTAGGTACTGGAAGGCTGTTAAAAGGTATCCCTGGAGTCTTCTCTTCTCCAGGCTGAACAATCCTGACTCTTTCAGGCTTTCTTCACAGGAGAGGTGGGCTGGCTCTCTCATGGTCTTTGTGACCCTCATGTGGGCCTTCTGTAACAGATCCAGGTCTTTTCTGTACTAAGGACTCCAGAGCTGGATGCATTATTCCTGCCCTCCTTAGGACAGGCACCTATTCAGTGTGTGTTAGTACACAGTACCTTGCTGTCTGTGGAGTGGGGGTCTGCCCAGTCCTCTATGGGAATAAATACATGTTTCTTTCCTGGAGCAGGGACTTTGTCACCCTCCTTAAGAACATGTTTCTTGGATCAGGGGCCTATTCACCCCACATTTCCACATAGGGCATTTTGATCTGTGGAGCATGACAGTTCAGAATGATCTGAACATTAAGGTCTCCCAAAAATTTTGTCAAAGAATTTTGGTAGTGCCTCAAAACATTTTCCTATCATTTCCATTCTAAATTAATATTTTTTTCTTGTAAAGTGAAATAATCAAATTTTATCTGATGAATTGGAAAGAAGATTCTGATAAGCTAATGAGTGAGGAGGCAAATGAAATGATTTAGGAGAAAGCTCTCCTGGGATGACCTGGCATGGACTAAGGATGACATGCCTTGGTACAGACTGGAGAACAGAATCACTCACACACTGACACATTAGTTATGCAAGCAGCAACCAGCTCTGATCACAAAAACAAGACCTAAAGAGTGGGTGATTCTGCAGTGGAGGAGGGCACACCACTGAGGTGATCTTCTGTCTGCAAACACGCCTGTGCGATCGCACGGAAATCAATGCGGTTGCATGGCTACCACTGAGGACAGCCTTTGGCACAGCATTCCAAAGAGGTCACACGCACAACCAGAGCAGTTACATCACGTGTATTAAATAACATTTGGATAATTCAGAATCAAAGGAGCAGCTTACTCAAAAAATGCCAGTCTTAATTTCTGAGTGCCTCCTTTGCATGTGTCCTCACAGCTGTGCACCTGAATTAAGTATGCAACTAGTATGAATTAAGTATGCAATATATTTACATGTTTCTTACTATTGTCCATTACTGAGTATCTCTTGAACATTTTTTGTATAAGTTGAAAGGGAAAAATGTTTAAACATGAAGGGTTGGAGGGAGAGGCAGAGAATAGAATTTGTTAGGGCCGTGTTGCAAGATTGTGGTGGGTTAACCCAAGCTAGCAGGTAAACTCCACCCAGTTCCCTCCCAGGAGGAATGGGAGAGAGAAGAACAAAAGCAAAAAAACCTTATGGATTGAGATAGAGACAGTTTAATAAGTAAAAGGTAAGGCAGCACATGCTAGCAAAGCAAAACAAAGCATTCTTCACTACTTCCCATCAGCAGGTGAATGCAGCCATTTCTAGAAGGCAGAGCTTCACTGCATGCAATGGTTGTTTAGGAAGACAAATGTCAGACATCTCACTTTCTTTGTCTTTCTCTGAGCTTTCATAGCTGAGCATGTCAACATAGGGTAGGAACAGCCTTTGGCTGACTTGGGTCAGCTGTCCTGGTTGTGTCTCCTCCCAACTTCTTGTTCACTGCTAGCCTACTGGGGAAGGGAGTGTAGGAAAAAGGAGTCTTTGACACTGGAAAAACACTTCTCAGCAATAGCTAAAATACGTTATCAACAATGATTTGGTCACATATCTAAAACTGTGTTCTCCAGGCTCCTATGAAAATTACCTTCATCTCAAGCAGACCCAGTACAAAGGTTCATTTTTTTTCTTCTAACACAGTTGGTAGCAGAGCTAATGCTATAAAACACTGCTGATAGGTGCATTGCACAAATTCTACCAAAGTGTTCTCCCATCTCTGCTCACACTGATCCCTTTGCAGCCAGGAGTCTGCATTTTTATCCCCAGAAGCTGCAAGAGCAGAGAGACTAAGAGTGTATCCTTACTGACAAGTAGCTGGACAAGGATCTGCCTCTCACTTCCTATATTTTTCTTTCAAAATATTTTCGTTACTTTACCATCCTGTTTACCCAAACTCAGTTAATCAAAAGTCTTAATTAAATAAGGATTAGTTTTACCCTCAGGACTTGACAGTACTATTTCCTGGATCCAGAAAACCAGAAGTCAATATCCCTTGGACAGCTTCCCAGCACAGCACTTGGAGAGAGCTGCACTGCAGCTTGCTGAAAGCCAGTTATGCTCCAAGATCCCACACATCCCACACATAATGAGGATAGCAGAGCTTGCTTTACAACTCTGGTTTCTCGTCAAGTGCTTAATTCAGCAAACTTCCAGTTTACTCCTTAGGTTATTTAAAGGTGTATCTCAAAATGCCCTTCCAGACTTCCTGCATTTTAATGCACTTGAGTTCCAAAAGACTGTATTTATCAGAATGCTTTCTTGCCTTCCTGTATATCTCACCTGAAAAGGGAGCAGCACATGCAGTATCTTCAGTTAAGGCATCTTTCACTACTTGCACTTTTAAAGCACAGAATAGCTTCCAATACTGAATTTCCAGTAACATGTTGTGGCTGGGAAGGTCCTTGCTTTCAATTTGTTTCAGTATACAGGAAATAAGATGATTCAGCAGTAGCTTCTGCTGGGAAAATTCATTTGAAGTGACATCCTTTCAGTTACAGTACTTCTCTTCCTTGGAATGTCATTAACAAGGTTCTCCTGCAGACAGATAGCGAGGATTCTTTTGCAGACTTTTTATAATAAGAGTGTCCAAGTTGTATCCAATTTTATGTATGATGGAAACCCTATGTTTATAAAGGCATAATTCTCAGTTTAAGCTCCCACAGTATCTACTTTCCCCACAATGTGATGTGGTTAGGTGTAATTAGCACTTTCCCTGGGGCTTGAGTAACTCATGTATTGAATGCATGAAGTAAAAATGAACACGAGCAAAAGTTTTAACTAGAATTAAAAATGGCAAAATATTAAATATTAAAATAATAACCAACTGAATTTCAGAGTTGTCCTGATTAAAAANCATGATTTTGAAAGAAAATTACTTATAGGACAGTTTTACTCTTATTATCAGACATTCTCTACATTACCTTCTGTGTGGACAATTGCTGCTTTTTACCTAAAACCATCACAATGAAGTGAATACCATACATAAATCACATTTAAAAATATCTGTCCAGTGTGTTTGCTTCTCATTGTTTTGGGTCTTCTTTTCTTGTCTTCTTTGCATGAAGAACTCCATTTAGGCAAGGTTAGAATTTTGTCATGGTAGATGATAGCTGAAATATTCAGAAATTTTGCCAAATAAGCACACACTGAGAAATGTTAAATTCAGATGTTTTGGAAACAAAATTTTGAAGCTTATGAAGCAAATCTCAGACTGCCAAATAAATTTAGCTGTTACACATATGCTACCTAGGTTACAGAAAAATTATTTTAAATGTTTTACAGATATTTTTTGTGCTTAAAATATTAAAAACATGTGCCCTTTTAGACATGTAGCTAGATGCCTCAGTTTTCAATAAACCCAAGAAATTAAGGTTAAAAAGGATGCATAAACCCTCCTCGAAAGTGGTGTTTCTATATTGAAAATATGACTTTCCAGGATGATAGCCTGGTATCTTCAGTTTCTAAAAAATATAATATGTCCCCTTCAGCAACTCAGGTTCTCTGATTCAGCCTGCAGAACACTCTCCTACCTTATAGGACGATGAGCCTTTAGACCTTGAAACTGGTTTACTGGAAACATGTTACTGGCCCAAAAATGAGTGTTAATCACCTTGCAGCAAAGCTGATCAAAAGAATAATTCACAGTAGGGAGACGTTATTTGTCCACAAGGACAAATAGAACACCTTTTTCTAACAGGAAGGGTTTTTAAAAGGTGTTTTTTTATTCTGCCCAGAAGACTGGAATATCAGAAAAGAAATGGATTAGCAAACAAATATAACTGGAATCCAAGGGAAAGTAATTTTCCTATTTGATATGTGACTGCTAATTTCTCTTGGAAAGTCCCTGCCATTGTGGCACTTCAGAGAGTTCCTCTGCTTTTGTCTTCTGGTTCTAGAAAGTTCCTTGTGGAACTCCATCAAAGAAGGAAAGTAACATAAGCACATAATGAACAATACCAAGAAAAAAGGAGCATGAAACTGCTATGTGATAAATGCATTATTGGCAACATTAAAATGCATTTAATACAGGAGAAAAGAATCATAAGGGCTTACAGAACACATGGATATTTTAATTTGATGAGCATTTAATGTTTTAAACCACTTTCTACAGAGGCAGTGAAAAAAGATCCAAAAGCATTTATGCAGAGAAAACTTTTAAACCTTGCCAATAATTATTACTTAAACCAAAAGCTGGCCCCACTACTAAACAGGTATGTATTGGGAGAGGGTTTACAGCTGCATGTTTGTTTCAAAAGACAGGAACAGTATGAAACTGGATACTGCAAATAGCAACAATGCAAAAAAGTTAAAGATGTGTCATTTTTCAAAGACCAAGTACTCAGATATGTTCTATTTCATTGGTTTCATCAGAAGAGAGTGAAAGTAGAATAAGTGGTATCGCATTTGAAAAGGGCACTTCAAGTAAAGTCTTTTTCTCTGATATTTTTAAAGAAACAAGTGGCATTTCTTTCAGTGAAAATTATTTGTTTGCCCATAATTAACAGGTGCATTCCTGCCAGAAAACAATAAGATTAACATTAATGCTTTACCTTTCTTCATTTCACACCCACTCATGACTTGCTTCTGGCTCCAAAAGTTATCAGCAAAGTGACTATAATGTTGAATTTTAGCAACAGCAACTAATGTCTGCCATCATCACACCTGATAGCTCTGCAGTAACAGTGGACTACAACTCTGTGGCCCGTAATGGTCCAACAGGTTTCAGGGTTTTTGTAAAAGTATTTATAACTGACATGGATTCTGTTCTTGGGGATCACCCAAATGCCTGCCATAAAAATACATTGCCTGGGTTGACACTGGGAAGTATACATAAGGACCATAAGAACATGTTTTTCTTCATTTGAGCTGGTGACCTCACCTAATGGGATTTATAGTTGTGCTGAAGAAATTCTTGGCAGGAAAAGAATAAGAATGGGCAGAGACCATAAAGTACATCGTGATCTCACACTTTGTGAAGAAGATTATCCCTTAACAGGGGATGTCTTAGACCGTGTGTAGAGCTTCCTGTGCAGTTCTGATGCAAAGGAAGATTTTGCAGGAAAATATGCATGAAATGAGTAATCTCAGTTCTATCCACTGCACGCTGAAAAGCTCTGAGGGGAGCTATTGCATCTAGCATGTTTCTGCCAGGCTTAGTTCATTGTCTTTTCCTCTGACAAGTCTCTGTTGTGGGGGACAGCAGGATTTTCCTAGGGCAAAAGCACTGTTGAAACTGTGAAACAGGTTGTTCAGAGAAGTTGTGGGTGCCCCATCCCTGGGAGTGTTCAAGGTCAGGTTGGGCAGGGCTCTGAGCAGCCTGGTCTAGTGGAAGGAGTCCTTGCCCATGGCAGGGGGCTTGGAACGAGATGATCTTTGAGGTCCCTTCCAACCCAAACTGCTCTATATCACTGATACTATCATCCTATCATGCCTTTAGTGTTTGCTTTTGGGTATGATCAGCTTGCATGAATAGAGAAGAATAAGCAGATCCAATGTACCTGAGTGATGGGATTAATATCTGTCACATAACTTTTCTTTGCTGTTTTGATTTTACAGTTTTTCAAACTACAAAAAGCCATGGAGATAAGACATCTGGGTGACATCTAATTAAAGCATCCCAAAATCTTCAGAATGGATGGAAGTCTTTACATTTGAAAAAAAAAAAATACTCAATTTTTTTTTACTTGATTTCTTACTTTTGAATGTAATTGGGTTATGTATTAGAGGCTTTTGTTTTCTTTCTTGCTTTTTTCACCTATAAGTCTTCTGATGAAGAAACTAAGATTCTATGGCATTCATCTGACTCCAAGGTCTAGGATTTTAAATAAATGAGCAGAAGCCATGACTGTAGAGAGACGGCTCAGCATAATCAGCTGGTTTAACTGTGTTCAAGTAATTTGAATGCCACAGTGTAGATGGATAACAGGGTAGCCAAAAAGCAACTTGTGTTGCAGTTTAACCTGATCTGTTTGAACTGGGTTTGTACCATGTTGACAGTTGAAGTGGGCTACTTTGGCTAAGCTGACAGATATAAACTGGTTAGGGTGAGGGTAATGTTTCATCTATTGCACTCCATTTATACCAGTGTCAGTATGGCAGCAGCAGAGACATTTAGTCACTGGTTTAGTTTGCTGCAATTGCAGACATTTGTTGCACAGAAACTTGTTCATAAACAGAGCAAGCTTCTAGAGTTATACCAGCTGTGATTTTGTCTCTGAAACACTGACGACTGAAGTGTCGAATCTCACTCAAGTGAGTTTCTTAGCAGTGGAAGAAATGGGTCCAAACTGGAAGATAACAAAGCAAATGCTATCTAATCTGGGAAAATGTATTGCTCAGAAATTCCAGGACTCATGCCTGATTGACTAAGGAAGTCCTTAGAATTAATGTATGATTTTACCAATAAACAGGAACCTATCAAACATCCTGGATGCATCCTGGGAAAGTTGGAGGGGGAATAATCAAAGGAATAAAAAAATACATTGCTTAAACAACAGTGAAAAGAGTGCACTCTGTGTCAATTACATTATTTCTAGAGGGAAAATGATTTCCTTCTCTTTTCTTCCGTGCAAAATTTTTTCACTTTTTTTTTCTTTATGAAACTACTATCCTCTAAACTCCTTTCTCTCCACATGTCAGAGCAATTTAAAATAATAATAATAATAATAATAATAATAATAATAATAATAATTTTAAAAATCTAACTTCATTTATTGCATCCCATAGATATTCTAATGTACTGGAAATTTTGCTCTGTGCTGCTAGGTTTAAAATTTGTATTTATTTGAAATGCAGTGCATTTCTAAAAATTAAATCTGACAAACTGCTGGAGAACCATGGAATTTGTATAAGCAAGTTACAGCTGAACCAGAGCATCACATGGCCTCTCCCATTGCCTCATGATCTCCTCTTAAAGCCAACAGTGTTATAGTCCCACACAGGTGTTAAAGGGTACAGAGGAAGTGGTGACAGAACTGGTAGACGTATACAGAATCTCTAAATATCAGTAGTAGTGACTAAGTGGGATATCCAGGGCCTCATCCAAGCTTCAAGTGATACAGAGAATTGCTTTCCTGATGGCAGGAAGGAGGCTCTACCCCTGGAAAGATGGTAGGGAGGCTTTTCACATGGAGAGTTACTGTGGGAATGCTGGTGGGAAGCAGTTTTTCTCCAGCTGGGACAGAGATCACAGCTGTTTGGAAAGAGGGGGAATAAGGTTTAGGATAGTAATATAGGATCCCTGCTTGAAAGGTGGGGCAAGTAAAGCAGACAGTGATGAAGATGGAGTTCAGGTTGGAGGGGAGGAGAAGTGGTTAGGACACGAGATGGGTACTCAAGCACATTGGCATTTTAAGGGAGGCAAAAGGAGATGAAAGCTGTCTGTAAGGCTCTGTGTATCCGTCCCAATTCATCTCTGAGGAGAGGGAACATGCAGGAATCCTCCTTAGACTGCTACTGAGAACACCTTCCACCCACCAAAAATGCCTAACAGCTACTCCAGCTTTTGAGGGGAGCACAGTTTTGACGGATGGTTTTGTTTACCTTCCTGAAGAACTGAAACTTTTATGGTTTTACCATGTCATTTTGGCATTAGGTCTTACCTCCTTCCTTTTCCTTCCTTCCTGTATAGTATTTATAGAAGATTATGCAATTTTGACTTAAATACATGAAATGATGGAAAAGCTACTGTGCGTGGGTTCTGTCTGGACTACCAGTGATTAGAATGATAAGATTTTGCGCATACTAAAGTTAAATTATTGGATATACACATATTGATAAAAGATGTGCTTCTTCACTCTTAAGCAAGATTTTGGGTGCTCATAGTGGAAAAAAGTAGAAAAAGCTACAGATGATTTTGGGCTTGATCCCTGTGTGGGCCCTTCACTTAAGAGTTGGACTCAATCATCCTTGTGGGTCTCTTCCAACTAAGAAAATTCTGTGGTTTTGTGAAATCCCTGATCTTACCTTTACTTCTATCCAAAACCAACTGGTTTTGCTCTGCATTCTGAAGCCAAATAGGATATAAAGTCACCCACATTTTTCCTTTTTCTTCACTATCACTAGCTTCAAGACTTATTACCATTAGCTCCATCCTAGCCTTGAGGAATCAAAATGAGGAAGGAGACTGGAAACAGTGACCTGAGATCCCCAGTAAACTGGGCTAATGGAAATAAACATGCTGAGAAGTCCATCATCCTGTCCCTGACAATGGCCAGCACTGAGTGAGTTGGGACAGTGAGCACTACCAAGACACTGACAAGGGATAATTTACCATCTTGTACATGATGAAGAATAGTCCTGCCTGTGGACATTTTTCAAACCCTTTACTTAGTTCCTGATGTTTCTTTCACTGTCATGCTGGTCAGAAAATCCTCTGTAACTCACTGAAGTCTGAAGTACACCATTTTGCAGAAGAGAATAGGATAAAGAAACCAAGCATTTCATCTCAATTACAGGAAAGAAAGACTGAAAAACAGAAAGGCAGAAAGACAGAAAGAAGAAGTGATATTGATATTTGTGTCACTAACCATTCTTGGACAATAACATGCAGGGACTGCTTAGGGTGATCACGGTCATTACTGCTTTGGAACCGTAATAAAATTATCTAGCCTTAGTTTTTATTCTGCAATTACAAAGTACAGGCTTGTATTCATAATCCATCAATGTTGTACTTACTTTTCACTGAAATTCGTTAGAAATAGATTTTTTGAAATCCCTGTCAGCATTATCAGTATTTACTTTCTTCATCAGTCTTTTCTGAGAAGTGGCTAAACAGCTCAAGACACACAGCTAACAAAAAATTTTAATGATTTTTGTCAGATTTTAGGGTGAGCACAGAAGTTCCTCTTCCCACATATTTATTCTGCAAACTATGTACACACTGCAAATTACTCATGGACACTTTGATTCTTTCAAGAATAGAAAATATATGTAGATTTACATACTGCATGAAAGGTAAGCAAAAGACTACAAGAGTCATTACTTTTTCCTCTTTTCTGCTTTAATCATACTGAAATTAGACTTCAGACAAAGTCAGGATGAAAACTTGTCTTACGTTTTGCTGGACAGCCATTATCTTAATGTATATTTAAAATCAATAGAAAAGTGCAAAGACATTTGTTGGACGTTTTAATTGTAGTCAAATCCATGTAGTAGGCATAATTATTCATATGTATGAAAAAAATCAAATTCCTCTCAGGTGTTTGGAAAGAGCTTTGGTATTGTAGTAGTCCAAAAGCTGCCACAATCAAACTGCTGAAGATGCAATGATCACAGGTGTTCTGGAAGAGGCATCTTGTAAGAGAGTGGATTTTCAGACCACTCTGAGTAGAACATGCAACTGGGTGGAATTAGATTAAAATAAATGTGTACTTCAAAGTAATGACAGACTTTCCTGGATACCTTATTCCATTAGAGAAACTGCTATTAAGCAGGGAGACTTACTAAATATTGCAGTGCTTATTAAACTTGTCAGCCCACACAAGCCTTCTTATCTCATACAGTCATCTGACGTTTTAAATACCCCTCGGACTGCCTACTCTCATGTTCTCCTGAACCTCACTGATTTGTTTGGAGGGAATATTTAGTGTTTGATTAGCAGATGTATTAAAAAGTGGAACAGTGCTTTTATTGCCCTATGGGAAGGATTACTGTAATCAACTTGAGATTTAAAATTCTTCCAAAGAGAACATTAAGACATCAGATATTCAAATTACAGACTTTCTGTGTCTATCACTGTGGAGAGACAGTTTATGTTATGAAGCAGTCCTTAAAATAAGGTTTCTTAAGAGACTGTAAAATCTCTGTCTGTAATTAGAAGTTTGTGAAATTAATTAGAGGAAATTGTAAATTTTAACGAAGAGATAAGTTTTACACCAAGAAGGAGCAGTCAATCAGGGGTAGTCATCTTCATATTAGAGGAGCTACTTTAGCAAAAGACCTCATCTATCACAATTTTTTATACCCCTTTGATAGAGTTAGAAAAATCAACAAAATGGTAGAATACTTTGGCCAAGGAATTACACAATTTTCATATGTACCATATATGGAATTATAGTTCTGTGTGCTCTATTCAAGGTCCTGAAGATCCATTCAAGATCTGTTCAAGTGGGAAGATCCTCAAGCCTGTCTTATACTCCTCACAGCATCTCACAGGCCTGCGGGGATGTTTGGAGACCTGAGGAAACCACTTAAGGGGCCTAAGAAGTAACAAGAAATCTTTGTTTCCCATGGGAGGAGTTCTAAAAAGCTGTGGCAGGATAATTATCACTTCAGGTTGGGTAAACCCAGTAAAGCCTGAGAAAAGGTTGTATGGTTAGAGCAGTCTTCCCACACAGTTAAGAATAAACACCATCTGTGTGTTCAGACAATGCAAATAGGTCAATAAATGGGTGGGATTCGGCGGGTGGAGATTTGTGTTTGGAGATGAGGTGAGAAGGGGAGGGAATGGGATGGAAGGGATGCAGAGGGAGAAGGCAAGCAGCTCATGTTCCTGTGAACATGAGATTCTCCACGCTCCCCACCATGTGTTCTATCGTTGAGCCGGTGGACTGCACCACATCATTCTGCTTCCTCCACTCTCATCAGAATTCAAAGTTCTTGATCAAAACCGTCCTGTCTTCTTTTCATCCTGCAGCTGAAACTTATAATTTCTCCCGCTGACTCACTAGTATCACCAGCCCTCCAATGTCCTTTTCCATGCTCCTTCCCATCCTGTTAGATCATCCTGACTCCTAGCAGAATTAGACCACCTGATCTGCACAGACGGTGATGTACAGATGGGAGGGTACAGTAAGCCCCAAGGCTGATAAGCTCTCCAGCACATACGGCTGCTCACTTTCTTTGCATTGCAGTTCCCTTCTGCTGAACTAAAAGTCATACTCCCTATTCTCTTTCCCACCCTGCCCCTATGTTTGCACTTACTGGTCTGATGCCTTTATTCTAGCTCCTGTGGTCCTCTTCTCACATCCCACTAATGCTGGTGCAATATTTTTTCATGATCTTTGGCACATTCCCAGGCATTTACATTGCTCCCTGTACTTATCTCAGGCATTTTCCTTCTTCCCTTACCATCTTTCATCAAACCATTTTTAATTGGTGAGTATCTTTAGCCCCAGGCTACATATGCATGCAAGATCCAAGTGTTCAGTTTTTACTAGTTATCTGTTAGTCTGATCAGGATATCTCCCAGTCTTCACCACTTCATCTATGTCAGGCTGCAGAAACCTTGCAGCAGACTTCAGTCTTTCATCATTCATTTAATGGGCTGCAGGCAACTCTTTCATTATCCAGCTATTTATCAGTCACAGTCTCAAGCTTTCTATTACTTTAGCTGCACAGTCATAAAAAACAACCTTTGTGATTTCTGTGCCTGCATGACATTGTTACTCTTCAACTAAGCCACTGGGACACTCCTAGAAACAGATCTGTTTCCTTCTCCTCATTCAAACTTATAAGTCACTCTAGTCTCACTGAATCTAATTCTGTCTTCACTTTCTCAGACAAAATTTTCAGATTTTACTGCATCATTTTTAAATTAAGTGTTTTCTTTCTTTGAGTTGCAGCAACTGAGACATATGATAAATATGCACAGATAAACCAAAAAATTGCCTCTTTTATTCTCCATTCTCTGTCTGTCTGTCTGTCTGTCTGTCTATCTATCTATCTATCTATCTATCTATGTTGTAGCAAATAACATATATGCATCTTCATTATTTCAGTCTGATTTTTATCTTTCTGGTCTATCCACATTCTCCTTTTAGGATAAACAGTACTTAATATTAGCTCAAAGAACTGATCTATAATAATACCCAATTATATCAGTAAGGCCTTTTAAAAACTGGAAGAGTAAGTAAATAAGTAAGTAAATTCTCCAGTAGCACTGGAGAATTTCTGTCATAAACCACGGTCTTCTTGTGAAATAGAGGGGCTAGTCACTGCACAAACATGCCCAAAAAGCCTAGTACCCACCTCCCTCCTCAAAACAGCAACTAATGATGGGATTTATCTTCTCTAACTTTACTCATTCTAAAAGCCAAGTCTCAAACTAAGGTAGTAAAAGAGAAACTAGCATCTCCAGAGGAGAGTTCATTCTATTCTAAAGAGACATCTAAATAGAGATGAATCAACTGTAAGGTAAGACACTGGTCATTCTCCTTACCAAAGAACAATAGATGACTAGAGGACTGTCCTGAATGACACACTCAAGACCAAGGTGGGTAAAGTTAATTGCATGAACAGTGTCTCAAGATCTGAGAATCTGACATCCTGATCAAAACAGGGCACAAGCAGTCCAACAGATTTCTGGAATGTCCTGAGGATAACTTCCTTCTCCAATTAATATAGAAACCAATGAGGAGAGGTGTTATGCTGGACCTTGTTCCCTGATGCTATGTTGAACCTTGTTCTCACCAAAAAGGAGAGACTGGTAGGAAGCTCAAAGGCAGCCTTGGCTGCAATGATCATGCAATGGTGACTTCAGGATCCTTAGGGCAGTGAGGAGGGCACACAGTCAGCTCATTGCCCTGGAATTCAGAAGAGCAGACTTATGCATCTTCAGGTCAAAGCCCTCAAGAGAAGAAGGGTCAAAGAAATATTCAAGGATCATGTCCTGTAAGGTCAGGAATGATACATCCCAATAAAGAGGAAATCAGGCAAAAATGCCAGGAGACCTGTGCAGGTGAAAAAGGAGTTCCTGGACAAACTCAAAGCAAAAAAGGAAGCCCACAGAGGATGGATGGATGGATGGAAGGAAGGACAGGTAGCCTGGGAAGAATTGTCCCGGAGATTGTCCAAGCATTCAGGGGTGAGGTTAGGAAAGCTAAAACACTGAGGGAATTAGATCTGCCCAGGGACAGCCAGAGCAACAAGAAAAGCTTCTGCAGGTACATGAGAGATAGAAGGAAGTCTGGGGAAAACCTGTGCCCTCTCTGGAAGGAAAATAGAGACCTGATTACTGAGGATATGGAAATGGCTGAGGAATTCAATGATTTTTTTGCCTCAAGCTTCTCTGGCAAGTGTTCCAGCCACAGCTCAAGTCATAGAGAGCAAAGTCAGAGACTGGGAAAAACCATACACTGTAGGAGGGTAGGTTTGAGAACATCTAGGGAACTTGAAGGGGCACGAGTCCTTGGGACCTGATGAGATGCATCCACTGATCCTGAGGGAACAGTGGAGGAAGTTCCTAGGCCACTATGTATCATGTTTGGAAAGCTGTGGCAGTCTTGCGAAGTTTCCACTGGCTGGATAAGAGGAAACACAGCTTCTATTTTTCAATTGTCAGGCCAGTCAGTCTCACCTTGATGCCCAGCAAGATTAGGAGCAGATCCTCCTGGAAACCATGCTTAGGCATATGGAAAATAAGGAGGCAATTTGTGACCAACAATATGGATTCATTAAGGGCAAATGATGCCTCACAAATCTTCAACGTTGGCCTTCAACGATGAGGTTACAGCACCGGCATTTTACAGTGCCCCACATTACATCCTTGTCTCTAAACTGGAGAGACATGGATTTGACAGGTGGAGCACTTAATGGATTAAGGAATTGATCACAATCAAAAGTTTTGTGGTCAATGACTCAATATCCACAAGGAGAGACCAGTGATGAGAGGCATTCCCCTGGGTTTTGTACTGGGACTGGTGCTGTTAAACATATTTGTCACCAACATGAAAGGTGGATTGAGGGCACCCTCAGCAACTTTGCAGATGACACCAAGCTATGTGGTGCACTTGACGTGCTGGAGGGAAGGGGTGCTGTCCAGAGGGATCTGGACAGGTTTGAGAGGTGCAATTGTGCAACCTCATGAAGTTCAACAAGTACAGGGTTCTGCACCAGGGTCAGAACAATCCCAAGCACAAGTACAGGCTGAGCAGAGAATGGATTGAGAGCAGCCCTGAGGAAAAGGACCTGGGGGTGTTGGTTGATGAATAGCTCATCACAGCTTGACAACCCCAAAATCATAGAGTAGTTAAGGTAGGAAAAGACCTCTAACATCAAGTCCAACCATCAACCTAAACCTCAATCATGTTCACCACTAAACCTTGTCCTCAAGTGACATAACCACACATTCCCGTATCTATGTATGCTTGCATCCCAGACAGCCAAAGGTATCCTGGTCTGCATCAAAAGCAGTGTGGGCAGCAGGCAAGTGAGGTGATTCTGCTGCTCTGCTCTGCTCTGCCCTGCTCTGCTCTGACCCCTCCCTAGAGTGCTTTGTCTAGCTCTGAAGACCTTCAGTACAGGAAAGATATGGACCTGTTAGACCTGTTTCATGACCTGTTAGAGGGTCATGAAAATGATCAGAAAGCTGGAGCATCTCTTCTGTGGAGACAAGATGAGATTGTTGGAACTGTTAAGCCTGGAGAAGAGAAGGCTCTGGGACCTTGTAGGACCTTCTAGCACCTAATGGGCTACTAGAGAGCTGGGGAGGGACATGTAGTGATAGGTCAAAGGGGAATGACTTTAAACTGAAAGAGTGTGGGTTTAAATCAGATATAAGGAAGAAATTCTTTACTGTGAGGGTGCCTAGAGAAGTTGTGGACGCCCTGTCGCTGGCAGTGTCCAAGACCAGCTTGCACAGGGCTTTGAGCAACATGGTATATTGGAAGGTGTCACTGCCCACGGCAGGGGGGTTGTAACCAGATCATCTTTAAGGTCTCCCCCAACCTAAACCATTCTGTGATTCTATGAATAAAGGAGATTTTATTTTAAAGTCATTACCTCTTTGTTTGCTCCCTGACTCTAAACATTAACATTCTTTGTAGCTGTGGTACTCCATAATATAAGGGCAACCCTGCTTTACAGAACAGTGTAGTTTGGCTTTGGCTGTTTCACAATCAAATTCACAGTGACTCGTCTAGCTAACAATAAAAGCATCTGCCACCCACTCCAGGAATAACATTTGACCAGCTTTATATTCCCTAACAAGCAAGGGTCTTCTGATATTTACAGAGTTTATTATTTCATTTGTTACAGAGGTTATTTATCAACAAAGAAGAAAAATGTTACTTTACAGTACAGTCACCTAAATAATACTTAGTTCCAGCTGGTTTAGTCCTTTTTTTTTTTTTTTTTTTTTTTTTTTTTTTTTTTTTTTTTTTTTTTTTTTTGTTAAAAAGTTTAAAAAG
>VXBN01015216.1:1316505-1345792 GCA_013397395.1 Sinosuthora webbiana
CCACAAAACACAGAGAAACACAAATCCTGTTTCTGTTCTTCCTGTTCTTGACAAATTTTTACTTTATGCTCTTCAGCCTAATTTCTTAATTTTTTCCCACCCAAGGCAATTCCTGAGGTGTGCAGAGTTCACTGTTTTGGAGTCTGTTGTTCAGTGCTGTGTGTTGCTGAATGCTTTGTTGGAGAATGCCTGGCCACAGAAATGCCCCTTTTGGTGACAGCAGAAAAGGCAGCAGTGTTTCCAAAAGCCATGTGCCCAGACTGGAGATCACTCCACAGCCTGGAGGACTCCCCAAAGAACCCTACACCTTGGTGCATGAGCATCCCTCATGGCAAAGGACTGAAGGGTGACCACTGAGCAGGCATGAACACCAGCACTCCTCCAGTATCTGGACTTTTTCTCCCAAAGCCACTTCCTCTAGTCCGGGAGATCTCCCTATTCCCTCTCAGTGCTGACCACATCCTTTACTCATCTCCTCACCAAGGTTTCACTTGAAGAGGATCTGAAGGTGTAAACAGACTCTTGACACTATCTTGTGCTAGATATTCCCACCAGCTGTAAGGGAACGCAAAATAATTTCAACTCAAAGTTTTTAACATAAATCTGCACTAAATTTGATTGTTGTTGCTCTTCTTCTACAGAGGACTCAGTCATAATTCTGGTAGAGAACATCTAAATGACACTAGGATTTATGAGAAGAGAAGAGAAGAGAAGAGAAGAGAAGAGAAGAGAAGAGAAGAGAAGAGAGAATACAATAACTATCAAACCAAATTTTGGAGCTCACATTTTTAGGGACTATTTTGATGAATACAGGAATTATCCCATACATTGCTCCAAAGGTTTAGGGTTGAGAGTTAAGTTCATTGAGGAATACAGAAAGGAAAAACCCAAGGACATTTTACTGGGAAAGAGAAGGTATTCATGTGCCTTAGGTCTTCCTGGTGTCAGAATTTTCCTGTTTATATGGCAAGGAGTCATTTGCTTACACTCTTCCTTCAGCCAAGCCTGACTGCATTGTTTAATGATGGATTTGTGTGCTGTTCTAAAATGCATTTTATGCTGATACCACAGACTGCACATAGGACTCTTTCTAATCTCTCTTCCAACTTGAATTATCCCGTGTTCCTGTGATTGCATAAGGACTTTGGCGGTCATCAAGCAAAAACTGCCTGTGGTAAGATGAACTTCAGATGCAACCTGGGATATTTATAGAGGGCAAGTCACTAGAGAAGTACAGCTGTCTCTGTGTGTGAACACTCCAATTTAGCTGCATTGGCTCATGGCACTTGTGTGTTCACACAGGCAAGTGATTCTGTCTGGTGCTGTCCTTTTTACAGTTTCGAATACAAGCAGCTGGGAAAGCCCGTACTTAGTCATCTGTCTGCTTGTCTCCTTCCAGGAACTCCACAGAATGCCCATATGTTACCCTGTGAAAAAAGGCACTGCTGTTATCCGCTGAGAGCAGGGAAACAGCAAGGGGGATGTTCAGAGAGCCCAATGCTGAACAAGTTCTTCTTTAAATAACCCAGGTTCTAATCTGTGGTATCACTCTTTATTTAGGTATAACAAAATGATATGACATTTAGATGAGCTAGAATGTATAAACTTATTTTTACACAGTTAGGCCAACAATACTTATGTGTAAAGACCATATAAACTGTAATTGTTGGGGCCTTTTAGTGATGCCTATCACTAAATAAAAGACAGACCAAGATGCTGGTTAGTGTCAGCATCATTACAACCATGGAAGAACTATGAAGCCAACTGAAGATGTTTCTGGATCAGAGAGAATTTTGGGGAGGTTGGGGTTTTGTTGGTTTTGGGACTTCGATACAGTTTTTGTTGGAGATTTTTATGGTATCTTTAATATCCTTGACATCAGCTGGAAAAGCAATGCAACAGATTTAAGGAATCCAGAAGATGGCTACAGGATTCCATGTCTCTGGAAGAGATGACGAACACCTGGATCTGCTATTCACTATCAAAGAAGAACTGGTGACAATCTTGGCTGTACTGCCAATGAAATAGTGGCCTTCAAGGGCTTTAGGGTACTGGGAAAAGCAAGGAGCAGAGCACACAGCCAGGATTTCTGGTCAGCATACCTCAGGCTGCTCAGGAAGGCCAGAGGTGGGTTTCCATGGGAAACAGCACTGAGGAGAAAAGTTGTTCAGGGTAGGTGTCTAAACAGAGAGATAGATAAAGTGATTCAAGTCCATCATAGCACCAAAATATTCAGAAGATCACAGAATCATAGAGCCCTAGAATGTCCTGTGTTGGAAGGGACTTTAAAGATCATCTCATTCCAGCTCCCCTGCCTGGGATAGGGACACCGTCACTAAATCAGGTTTCTCAGAGCTACATCAAACCTGGCCTTGAACACTTTAAGGGACAGGATATCTACAGCTTCTCTGAGCAACCTGCAATTGTGACTCACCACCCACACAGTAAAGAACTTCCTTGTAATATATAATCCAAATCTGCTCTCTTACAGTTAAAAGCCATTCCCCCTCATCCTGACAGCAAATGCTCTTGTGAAAAAGTCTCTCTCTATCTTTCTTGTAGGCTTCCTTCAGGCACGGGAAGGCCACAGATAGGTCATCCCAAAGCCTTCTCTTCTCCAGGCTGAACAGTCCCAATTCTCTCAGCCTATCCTCACTGGAGAGGTGCCCTATCTCTCTGATGCCTTGGAGTGGCTACCTAAAACAGGGGCTAGACAAGATTAAGAGAATACAAGTAGGTATTTATTAAAGGTCTTCAATAGATACACCCTGGGCAGTCAAAAGCCTCTGAGAGGGGCTACACTCAAGATGGGAGATGGTCATGAATTTTTTAGGCAGATATAAGTTTAGTTCATTTGTAAATCAGGGGTTAATCCTCCAATTGCAGCTTCAGGTAATGAAGTAATATTCCTCCAGTTTTCTTCCCCCCACCCAACTCACTTTTGGTTATATATTTCAGAACCTGAGGCAGTAGAGTGTCCTTTAATTTCAGGCTTAGAGGGATTATTTTGTCTGACCCAAATGTGAAGACAGTAACTAACACTCTATATATGAAATTTAGAGTTATACAGTAATCCAGTACCGGATTTAAAAAAATATAAAAGCTAAAATCCTAAGGCATCACCTCTAATCAGCTTGGTGCCCCTCCTCTGAACATTGCTCTAGGTCAATGTCCTTCTTGTGCTGGGGACCACAGAGCTGGGTGCAGTGTCCAGATGGGGTCTCATGAGAGCAGAGTAGATGGGGCACTTGGCCTGTGAGGAGACACTGAGGAAGTTGGACTTGTTTAGAAAGGACAAAATACAGCTTCAGAGGGACTTTATGGCAACCTTCCAGAACCTGTGGGTAGGTTTTCAAGAAGATGAAGCCAAGCTCTTAACAGTTGTAAGTGGCCTGAGGACACATAACAATGGTCACAAAGAAGAAAGGTTCTACTTGGATATAAGAACTTTTTCAACATCTAGACAGACAGGTACTCAAAAAGCTGGTTCATGAAGGCTGTGGAATTTTAATCCTTGAAAATTTCTCTGGGTCCAGCTGGAAAAAAACCTGAGTAACTGAAACAACTTGGTCTGATGTCCTAGCTGACCCTTCTTTAGGCAGGGGCTGAACTAGTGATGTCTGGGTCCCTCCCAACCAGAATGATTTTGTGATTCTTTTTCTGCTGTCATGTTTTCATGCAATCAACAAAAATTTCAGTGTGTGTTAAACTCTGACAGCTATGAAGTACAGTTCTCTGGGATCATCCAAGAGTAATATGAAATACTGAGATAGATGTACCAAGGTAAACCATCCTGTTGAAGAAGGAAAATACAGAGATTGTTATGATTGCATTAGAGGTCTTTAAAATCTTGAAATTCAGTAGGGATTCATACCAAGTGGATTTGCAAAGCGCAATGATGACAAGGGATAAAGAATGACATAAGATTATCTGAATAAAATCAAAGCTGGAAAAAATTAGTTTCACTTAGAATATCATATAAAGGCAATTAAAAAAAGTTTCCTACAAATATGCTTGAAATGCGAAAACAAAGGAGAACACAGGTACAATAAGGGTCATTATTATTTCCAGATCATATAGCAGATGATGCAGAGAAGGCTGAAGTATTCAGTAGTTTCTTAAATTTTCATTTGGAAAGAAAAAGCTTGCTAACAATCCATGTGAATTTTAACAAGATAAGAATTTGGCTAGAATGCAGAAAGGACACATTAAATAATGAATTTGAGTTGGCAAGGTCTGGTGGATTTCACACTAGAAATTATGCAGAGCCTGTCTTCCCTCATCCCATTTTCCCTAAAAATGAAGAGGAACAAACCCAGTACTTATGTCATAAAAAGGAAAAGGACATGCACATGAATAAAGACCCACCATTTAGAAATAATTTTTGAAACATCTGACTGCTGTCAGAGCTGCAGTTGTGTAAGTTGAAAATGTCTAACTTTGATGGAAGTATAGAAGTAAAGAATTAGCCATCCGGTATTACTCATAACTTGAGGCCTGATTAAAAGTAACCTATGGGAAAAAAACTCTTATTGAATTCAGGTTTTTTATAAGCCAGGCCAATCCCTTTAATATTTAATTTGAAAGACAGCTTATGAAAAAGATGTTCACTTGTCAATTATGAAAGATGATTAATACAATTTTCTGTAGATCTGCAGGTCCAAAAAGAGGCAACAGATATACTTCAGTTTAATGAGCTGTTAGGAAACATCTGTGCCTTAGTGTACCTCAAGTTTAGAGAAGTTCTGCACCAGGTACATTTTTTCCAAAGCTCAGATCGACCTCTATTTTAAACTTTAGCATTAATAACTTGCTAATTTTCTCCTATGGGGCCTAAGAACATATCACTCTGTGTGCATCCTACTCCCAGTTGATCATGCATGATTCAACATAGAACGTTTCTATGAGTTACATTCATTTAATGATCTCATAACTAATTAAATGCTGGGACTGAGAAGCATTTGCAGCTCCCCTTAATAAAGTTCAGAGCACACAACACCTGGTTGCCTTTTGGTGCCTAGTTTTGATAGTGATCTCAGTAAGTGATTGACCAAGTCCATTCACATGTTCAGTTTCCTTAACAAATTCATTACTTAAATGAAGGATTTGGGCACAATTTAGCATAGATTTGAAACCTAGAATAGAAAAGGGCTTCAATATAGACATTTTATTTCAATTTCACCTTAATTTCATTTCAGAATTGATCTTGCCAAGTCCAAAAGTTAAGTCCTTTCTCCAGCTCCTACAAAAAAAAAAAAATCAGTAGACATTTAAGGTTATTACTTAATTTCTGTTTATTCACGTTGTCTTGAACTGAGACACGCATCCTCTAATCCTAAGCACTATAAACCAAAAACCACCAGCTGTATGTAAATCAATTAGGCTGCAACAATTTATGCCAGCAAAGGAGCTAGCATTCCTTTTTAGATAATATAAATTAAACAAGTGGGATCAGCTCATAGCTCTGAGTCTTATTATGAGTTCCCAGCAGGTCCTGCTCTTTGGAATTCTAAGTGCTAAATGCCTTTAAAACCTCTGCAACAGTGTGGGTTTTAGGTTTTTCCCAGCTCCATGGAGAGAGGAGCTCACACTGGAGCAGGCTTGCTGGTAGGACGTGTGACCCCAGTGGGGACCCACCTTGGAGCAGCCAGTTCCTGAAGGACTGCAGACCACTGGGAACCCAAACTGGAGCAGTTAGTGAAGAACTGCAGCCTATGGGAAAGACTCACACTGAAGACATTAGTGGATGACCGTCTCCCATGGGAGGGACCACACGCTGGAGAAGGGGATAAGTGCTGAGTCCTTCCCTTGAGGAGGAAGGAGCAGCAGAGACAATGTGTGATGAACTGACAGAAATCATTTTCCCCATCCCCCTGCACCATTGTCAGGGAGGAGGTAGAGAAATCAGGAGAGAAGTTGAGACCAGGAAGGAGGAAGAGGTGAGAGGAAAGTGATTTTATAATTTGGTTTTATTCCTCATTATCCTGCTCTGATTTGATTGGCAATAAATTAAACTAATTTTCCCACTTCAGGTCTGTATTGTCCATGCCAATAATATGTGACTTCTCTCTCTTGCCCTTATCTGAACTCAAGAGCATTCCATTCTATTTTCTCTCCCCTGCCCAGCTGAGGAGGGCAGTGACAGAGTGGCTTTGGTGGGGACCTGGTGTCCAGCCAGGGCCAACCCACCCCATTTCAGTGAAAGCAATTACAGGCTGACTTTTACTCTTAGGCACTTCAGTGCATCTCTGCACACAAAGTAAGCTTCGCTTACAGTATTTGGGCTTCCATGGCTAATGTTATTTGTATAAATGTGAAGCTCTAGTGCTGTTGCAGACACCCTGTGTTATTTAAGGCACCTGTGTGGGATTTGCTAATGCAACACAGAACCTGTGTAAAAGCTGTGCTGTTCTGGACTTGTAGCTGGCACCAAGCCAGCACACCTTAGATACTCAAAGGTAGTGAACCGTCTTCCAAAAAGTGAGCTGAAGTCCTAGTCAATGCTGTCAGTAGACCTTCCTGAATGACCAAGATCTACATGCCTGCTTCAAGATGAAGTGAATTGTTCTATCCCTTGACTTTAATGAATAGGCCTCAACTGCCTAGGCAGATGTTTCTAGTAATATTTGAGGTGGTGAAGGGAGGTGCAACTCCAAAAGGGCACAGGTTTGGTGTCTGACCATTGTTACATCTGCCCTGAGCAGAGGTTTTAGGCAACTTCAAGGATGCCTCGTAACACTGATGTACTGAACTGCAGTCAGCTGAAAGCTATAATTATAGCCTAGACAAACAACTAACATATAGACATCCATGTGACCACACCCTAGTTTAAAGAAATAAATTTCAAACTGAATCCTTCACGGTTTTGTTTTAACTCTGGTGCATACTTCACCAAGCATCTTGTACTCAGGTGTCACAGATGAGATCAGCCAATTTCAGGAAACTATGAGATGACCTGAAGCAGTCAATGATGCTTCAAGCAAGAGAAAGCAACAAGTATCTGTGTGGGGGACACAATGAGATTACACTAGCGCCCATTATACAGTATAATGAGAAGCAGTGACACTCACTGTAATGAGCAGTGGTGGTTGATCACACTCTCACTGACAGTCTGGGAAATAGAGCATGAAATACATGATCCCAGAGACCTAGAGATCTTGAGTCGTGTCTTGCTCATCATTAACACCTAAATGAGTCATTAGAACATGGTGAAGACATTATATAAACTTTTGTTCACTATCTGCTGCAAACTCCATTGTTTAGCTGTTGTTCTAACTATAAAACTCATTTCTATCAGAAGCTATGGAAAGAAAAATAAAAAAGAAAAATATGAGTGAGAAACATTTCTGTTTGTTGAGGATAAATTGCCAGTCAGACACCCTCTACCCTGTGATACATATCTGTCAGCCTGGTAAATTAGCAAGTCATCAAAGAAAATAACTTTTCACCTTCCATAAAGCTTCAGTTATAACTATGACTTGACAGGATGGTCTTCAGTTTAGTCATTTTTGTGATAAACCAGGCTATGTTGTGCATGAGATTTTTCTCATCATCATTTGAAAGCATAAATTTTACTGGGGCTCTAGCTTCAAAATCCCATGGACCATGGTGAAAATGCTTACTGATTTGTGTCAGGTATAGACTGACAAACTCTTCCTGCTCTGGTGAATCATCCTGGACATATTGCATTTTTTTTCTGGGCAGTTGGTCTACTAAAGGATATTTGCAGCTTGGCAGAGAAATACTGTTGACCAAAGGGTTGTTGTAGGATCTGGGATCTTGTGTGTTTAACACAAGTTACATGGATGACCTCAGTTACAAGAACAGGATTTGATTTGATGACCCCAGCTCTGTGTTTCTATAAAACAGTATAGCCCATGTATGCGTATTGATCAGCATTTGAGCACTGGTCATAATCTTTTTTAAAACTTCTTTTCTAGTCTACAAAATACATCATCAAAAACTCCAATAGCCCCTGGGGAGACTTGAGAAAAATAAACAACCCTTTTGTGAGCAGGGGCTTGTGCCTGGGTGTAAGATCACTGCTATCAGTCTCCCTAAGATACTCTTTAAGTTTGAGACTGTGGCTGTGGTCTCTGAAATGGGAAAGAGCTGAACTACGCAGAGCTGTGTTGTTGTTTTCTTTTAAGGGAAAAAAGAAATGTGGAGATTGTATTTGTCGCATGCTGAATTATGACGCAGATATGTTTGATACAGTATGTCTCCAGAAAAAGTACAAAAAAGCCTCCTTGGTGTTGGCGGCTGTTGTGTCATCAGATCATGGAGGACTGCAGCTGGAGCACCAATCTGAGCTGGCAAAGAGTAGATGCATCTTTTTCCCACACAGTAGTTATTTGCCTTCCCCCTCAGCCTGGCCAAATGCTGCCTTTCCCACCTTTTCTGCTTCATGTCTGCCTTTTCTAACTTGAATTTAATCTTTGTAGTCCAACAGGTCTTACAAATTAGCAATAGTGTCTTAGCACTGTCTGAGCCAGATTCACTTTGCCTAACTTTAGAGATAGTGAGAATAGACTTCCTTTCAAGAGACAAACCAATTTTGAAAGTGTAGATGTCAATCAAGGCAAAATGTTCTTCACTCTGCATTCTGCTCTATTAGATACTAGTCATTCTGGGTTTTGTATCTAGTACCTGTACAAACAATTTCAAAGCAGCATATCTTCAAGGCATATTATTAAATATAAGAATTTCTGCTACGTAATTATTATTATTAGAAAGCCAACTAACTTCCCTTATCTGCTTCTTTAAAGGCCTGTGTTGTGGACAGGACAATTCTTGCACCTGACCAGAACAAACATTTGGGCATGAAGGAGGCCAGCAAGGATCTAATGCAACTCTACTGTAGATGTCTTTGGTGAAAGCACTCTTGAGATGTGGTTCATTTGAGCTTTATTAAATATCTATTTCAGAAGAAAACCACCACCGCAATTTCATCACAAAAACCATCTCATCTGCTTCACTAATTTACAATTACTGGGATTGTGAGCTAGTAGTTCAACAGCAGTTGAAGATATCACAGTCAGATGAATCAGCCCTAAGTTTCTCTGGTACCTTGTTTT
The DNA here is from genome assembly GCA_013397395.1 of Sinosuthora webbiana. Lineage (NCBI taxonomy): Eukaryota > Metazoa > Chordata > Aves > Passeriformes > Sylviidae > Sinosuthora > Sinosuthora webbiana. The sequence goes on from VXBN01015216.1 coordinate 1,325,583, forward strand.
CAATGCAGAAGACACTCACCTACTACGCTAAAGAATGAATTCTAAAAATAGAGAGAAATAGAATTACACAGTTCTCTTAAGCTTTATCGTAGTTTCATTATATTTATCCTTACTGCCCTCAAGTAAAGGGTCAACAAAAACTATAGAAATGAATATATAAAAATTGTGATAATTTTTATTCTGGAGTTTCATAGTGAGATTGCACCTTGCATACCCGTTTCCTTTAGAATTTTAATTTCTAACAAGAAGAACTATGTTTCATGTCTTAATCTACCCTAAATGCTGTCAGTGTTCAACAGACTCTGATGGCCTTTGCAAGACACTGGGACAGCACAATGATGATACAGCAAACTGATCTGCTTCTCTCAGCTATTTAGCATCAGCATAATTACAATGAGCAATAAACCTTCTTCAAATATTCATAAATACTACACATCACCTTGCAGATATTCTGGAAGAACAGCCGCTTGAGGCATCAAATAATTAGCATGACAAAGAGGAATTAAGATAAATGCCTTCTGGCTTATTCCCTGTGTTTATGTACAGCCTACCACCAGTTACCTGTATTTAGGCTATAGCAGGTGGAAAAGAATGTAATGAAACTGAAGAATCATTCTGCTTCTTGGCTTAAGTTTCAGTCCAGAAACTAATAGTTCAGGAAAGAGATTACTCATGCTGACCTTAGATTTACTGGCCATTCTTTCTCTTTGCATGGGCATTCAAGCATGTTGATGTTGATAGATAGGCTTTGGGACACAGAGAGACACTGGTCTGTTGTAAACCTTCCTTCTTAGCTTTTCTGATCCTATTAATTAAAAAATAATCTGTGAACTTTTTCCTCTGGAGAAATGTGTCAATACAACTCTCATACAAGCAAAAGGAGGAAGAAAAAAACCACTTTGTTGTAAACACATTAATTCCTTTAGAAGCCTAAATTATTTCATGAATTCACTGATAAAATTATTGGGTTCATGAAGGCACTATGTTCTGCAATGCATGAAGATAAACGCCAATGTACTTTTCTTTAAATGAGTAACTTGGATGCTTAATTAGTTTTTAATGTAAAGAGATGTTAAATGACACACTCTTATTCCCTGCTCTTTACAATAGCTTTTAATGCAGTCTACTTACCAAAGAAAATGTACTCTTATGCATAAACACATGGATATTTATAGACACACAAACCAGTCAGTTCTGAAGGGAATTTCCTTTTAAACATATAGGCAAGATTCTATAAACTTTGCCAATTCTTCAAGCAGTAACTAAATCCATTCTGCACATGAGATCTGCATACCTGACTCACAGGGATGTCAGTCTTCACCAGGCAAACCAACGTTTGAGCTGATTGGTTTTTTTATTTATTAGATGTACTTATATGCTGTATTTCACATTTCTGAAGACTCTTCAGGCAGTGAGCTGCTCCCCATTGAGCATCAGATGTGTTTTTCTAATACAATTATCCATCCTTGTAGAATATTTCACAATACTGTAAACTTCATGCCTTAATTATCTTCTCCAACACCTGCTGTTCTGTTATTACCAAATGCAGTTAACCTGGGTAGATAAGAGAGATTGTTTCTTCCTCCTCTGCTCCTAGATCCTTTCTTTTCCCCATAAACCCAGACATCTTTTGTCACATAAACCTCCTTTACAGTAAAATTTTATCCTTAGAGGCTTTCATAGGCAGGCATAGGCCTCATGCAAACAGCCAATTGAACAAAATGAGAACATAATTATAATGCAGAAAAAAGCACTAGTGATGTTAATTTATTTTTATTTTATGTTGGAAGGGATATGCCATCTTGCAGTCTGCATTTCCATTTGCTGTCCATTCACTGTTCAATATAAATTCTGTTCAATTTCAGGCTTCATGTTTCACACAGCTTGTCATTCCTTATTCAGTCACTCTCTTCAACATCAGCATTGCCAGGCACATGAATAAGTAATTGCACATTTTAAGGCATGTCTGTGGGAGGGCATGAATGAGTTACGACCTTCTTTGATTTACAGTCAAGAGCCTCCAAAAATTCTGCTTTTAGAGTAAAAATTCACCCTGTTGCTAGGACTTAGCTCTCTGGTAGCAAACCTTAAGCCTCCAGTCTGAGCTTGGTTTACCTCCCTTAATCTAGATTTTTCATTATCTCCACACAGAAAGCTGTCTCCAAGCCCCAAATAAAATCTTTTCTTAAAATAATTACCCATTTTTCTTTACTAATAAATCAGATTACTTCTCTCTGTCTCCCCCAATCATAGCACATGCAGAGAACAATTGCTCATTGTCTATTTTATAGCAACTTGTTACAACCAGAATGCTGTCTTTATACTTTTTCTCATGTTTTGTTTTGGTTTTTTTTGTTGGTTTTTTTTTTTTTTTCTAGATTAAACATATGCAATTTCTTTAGATCTTCCTCTTAATTCATGTTGTCTAATTATTTAATTATTCTTGGAAAGAGTTCTGAGACAAATCAGATTTTGTCTACATTTTACTTAAACATAATGCTCAAACTGTATGCAGCATTTTAGTAAGGCTTAGCTTAGCTAACTGCTTAGTAGATGGGAAAAACCCCATCTCTTCTCTATCTTATCATTTCCTCTTCTATTAATGCACAACACAATGGTATTTCTGGAAAAAAACATTGCACTCTTCCTCAATTTCTTTGAGATGGTAACTTGTTGGGATGGTTTCTGATTTATTGCACTCCTAAATCCTTTTTCTGCTTCTCTTCAGCAGGGTTACTACTCATTTTTAGGTTTGTGCTTTTGATTTCTTCTTCCTAACGGTCGTTCTCCATGATTACCTGTATTGAATTTAATCTTGTTGATTTTAAATTTTTTTCTCTGCAGTCTGCTGGGATCCCTTCACTTACACAAATAATTGCAGGCAATTTTTAATGGTTAAGATCTTTAATGACTTTAGAGTGAACTTCAGTAGGCCTGAACAAATGTTATCCATCTAACTTATCTAAATGCCTTAAATGTTTCTCTACTCTATCTGGCTCTGCACCTCTATATTGTCATTAAAATTAATTTAAGTACCTGGTGATGGCTGACATTGCCTTTTTTGCATTGGCTCAAATGAAGCACTGCATACCTTCATCATTTCTACCGTATCACTAATATACACCTCTTCAATGTTCCCTCTTTTTTCACTGCAACCGTGGTGAAAATACACAATAAAGGTAGCAAGCAAACATCCTTCCCTTTCAAAATGAAATTTACCCCTGTTATCACAATGAGACATGAGCAAGCTGAAAAGCATTTCTTGACTCTAGTATGCATAAAATGTAAGCAAGGTCAGACAAGAAGATATATAATAATGGCACTTTATTACTTAGCAAAGTTATTCCCCCCATTGAGATGAAAGGATCCTAACTGGGCAAAATATCTTCTTTTTCTAACTAAGCGGCATTAGTTCTGGTGTACCAAGGAAGAGAGAGACGCATTCAGCTCTTCTTGACTAAAAACAGAATTCTAATGAAACTTTTTTTAAATGCAGATAACAAAACAATAAGAAGGCAATCTCACTTTTCCTTTTTGAAGATTTTTAGTTTGTTGCTAGCAATCAGTTGCATCATTTGAAATCTGAAAAACATAGGAGAAGTATGAAACAGCACACAAGCATATTATATGGATGGGCTCTTATGCCCATTCCTGTCCTGAGTCTGTAATGAACTAAACATGGGTGCATTTTTATACTTGAAAAATTTACATTTTTCAAGGGAAATAGCTGTGGGTTAGAGCAACAAATCAGAGTACTAGTTCCAAGATAGTACTTACTGTAGGACATAAATATATGAGTCTCATGACCTCATGAAATAATTCAGGTTGAAAGGGACCTCAGGAGGCCTCTAGGCCAACCTCCTGCTCACAGAAGGATCAGAACCAGGTTATTCACACTTTTATCTCACTGACTCTTGAAAACTTTTGACAAACCACATGCTTGGACTCCACAACTTCTCTGGACAGCCTGTTCCAGTGCTGTCATCATCACAGGGAAGTGTTTCCTGGTGTCCAGAAGGAACCTCATGTGTTTCTGTTTGTGTCCATTGCCTCTGGTCCTGGCATTGGGCACTACTGAAAAGAGCCTGGCTGCATCCTCCAAGGCATCACCTCTCTTCAGCTATTTATTGATATTGGTGAGATCCCTCTAAGCCTTCTCTCTCTCTGAAGACATGCTCATTCCTTCCTCATCCCTTGATTGGACTCTCTCCAGTGTGTCCGTGTCTCTCCTGTACTGAGCAGCCCAGCACCCAACAGCACTCCAGATCTGGAGTGACCAGCACCGAGGGAAAGATCACCTTCCTCTCCCTGAATACATTCCCTCATGCAGCCCAGGATGCAGTTGGCGTTTTTGCAGCAAGGGCCCATTGCTGGCCTACATTCAACCTGGTGTTCAACCTTTCTGCTTAGTTTCTTCTCGACTGGGTGGCCCCCAGTGTATAATGGTGCCTGGGGTTGCTCCTCTTCAGGTGCAGGACTTGGCACTTCCTTTTATTGAACTTCATCAGGTTCCATTTCTCCAGACCATCCAGGTGCCTCTGGGTGGCAGCACAACCCTCTAGCATATCAGACACTCCTCCCAGTTTAGTGTCATCACCAAAATTTTAGGGGTACATTCTATCCCAGCATCCAGTTAATTAATAAAATTGTTGAATAAAACTGGACGAGTGTTGACCCGTGGGGTGCATCATTAGTTATGGGCCTTAAACTAGATTTCCTGCCATGATCACAATCCTCTGAATTCAGCTGTTCAGCCAATTTTCAATCTACTGTATTATCTGCTGATCTATCTCCTCTCTATGAGAATGTTACAGAAGAGAGTATTGAAAGCCTTTCTTCAACAGAGTCATACTTTCACACCTTCTCCTGATGTTTCTTCTCCAGTAACTTCTCCTGTTTTAAGACACTATCAGTTTGCAGTCACTGCTCCTAAGGTTTTCTTGTGGATGGTTGGGGCATTCAGTTGTTCACTGTCATCTTCTGTTTCGTGGAACAGCACTACATTTGAACTCCTCCATGACTTTACTATGTAAGGTTTACTATGTAAACCTCTTTGGTTTCAGATGAGTCACTCCTGTGATGAGCCTATGCACATTACAGCATTGGTTCAGACTCCATGCAAGAAGTCTCCGGCTCTTCGCCTTGTGTTTTCTGGACTGCACTTGTGTCAAGTCATCCAATATTTTCTGCAGTCATGTTGCACTTTTGCCAGCTGCTGGATTTGGAAGTCAAGACTTTTGTAACCTCATGCCTTTCCAACCAGTGGCCTAGAAGTTTTATTGCAAGTGAGGTGTAAAAACTGCATGTTGGCAAAGGAATGAGTGACAACAAACACTCTTGAAGGAAGACAAACTGGAAGGAGATTAGAGAGGATAAATACACTGACATGATCACAAATTGAGCTGGTATTAGCAGTATAGAAGATAAGATACCAAGGTACAGATGAAGAACTGGGTGGTTCAAAATATGTTGAACGGTGAAAAATGGAACTCTGGGTACCAACCATCTAACGAGAATTTTGTCTGAAAGCTGAGAAGTCATCTACTGGAAGCAAATGAAAGAGATCAAACTGATTATTTTTCAGGATAAGCATAAGCCACGAAAGTGAAAAAGGGTATCCTGCAGGAAATCAGTCCAGGAGTTTTCCATATGGAGCATGAAACATTGTGTAAGACGTGACTCACGCAGAATGCTGTATACACTCACTATTCATGTCCAAAAATGAATTTGAATTTGAAAAGCTATAATAAAAAGCTAGGATAGTGGAGGAAATACGAGGACTCTTAAAAGTGGGTGTTGTGTGTGACATGAGGTATTGAAATGTGACAACAGTGATATAAAAATGAGATTATTTTTGTTTAACTTTTGGGGTTTTCCAACTTTCATTTTCAGTATTACCACATTCTCAGAATTATCGATTATTAGCATTTTTAATTTTCCAATGATCTCTGGAAAATTCCATGGAAAGAAATAAATCTCTGAGAAGTAATCTTAACTATTCCTCTAAAGACATAAAAGGTTATGTAGTTAGGAAAGGGAGACATATATGCTAGGAGAAAAATTACTACATTTTTTTTGCACGTTCAAATCTTTTAATTATGTGGAGTGACTGTCTAGTATCTCCTACTCAATGGTAGTTGCTTCACTTTTTGTAAGAATGGACGTAACTTTTAGGGAAGTACTTGAACGAAGAGAGATGCGTATACTGGTAGGTAAGCTCAGAAATGCATTCCTAGGGCAGTAGAGATAGAACTTTCCAAACAGCTCTGCTATGCAACCAGAAAAGACAAAACTTAACAACCGAGGAGATAAAATATCCAGAAGTGACAACATGATGCAAAATCCTAAAGTTGTAAGAAGAATGACAAACTTCATGTAATGAAAGGGAAGAAAGATAAAATGGGATTTTGCAGATAACAAGGCATTGCTATTTTAGAAGTTAAAATATGACTTGTATAACTACCAACAACCACAGATCAGGAATCCAGATATCACTTGTGCTCTTTATTCCTGTTCTCATTTTATCAACACTGAAGATTCAATAACTAAAATCCCATCATTTCCTCTCTGACTGATGAGGACAATGAGAATCCAGCTCAGTCTTCCAAAGCACTAAAGAGCCCATACAGTAAAAGTTGCTGGCTTGCTGCCAGATGAAAACAAAACTGGCCCAAAAAACCCCTATGGTGGGTGTTAAAAAGAATATTCGTAAAGTCAACTTTTTGGTCCTGTTGCAGTCTTGAATTATTTTCATGTGCTTCCTTGTTGGCTACTTTTTCTGACACCTTTCATCACTCTTGCTTTCTCATGTAAATTGCACCAATTTATTAGACTCCAATATTCTGTCATGTAAAAAAGCTCACTAGCTTCAACAGCGCCTCTGAACTTAATTCTGCCTGACAAGAAAAAGTCGCGGGCACATTGCGTGTGGTGGAGAAAGAAAAAATAAATGCCTAGAGCAGCATGATATATCACGTGGTGATAAAGAAGAGTTAACAGCTGCTTGAACCCTCTGCAATGAAAGCACAGCTATGGCCTATCAATTTTCAGAAGACCTTGGGAGTGTTTTTATGTCCACAATCAGCAGTCCTACAGAGAGGAAATTTTTATCTATTTGGTTTCACACAGTTTTTGGAAAACCTTGAAGCAGTATTGTGTACACTAAGGAAACCTGCAAAACCATATTAAATGGAGGAGGTTTTGGACTGTTGTGTACTGCAATGCTGGGAGCAGATCAGAATGACAAAACTCAGAGCACAGGGAGTTATTTGCCTCTTCACAGAGTGAATTTAGCACAGTAAGCCCTACAATACCCTTGTGATCTTTCTATTGTATGCTCAAAAAATTAAAGCTGGAGAAGAGTCAACAAGCAGTAATAAACTCCCACTCCGTGGTACCCTTTAAAAACATGGGTTTTTTAATTAAAAAAAAAAAATGCCTTTCAGGATGCATCCTAATAGCCATTTTGTGGAAGAGATGCTTTTGAAGAAACAGGAATTCAATTTTTTTTTCCTGAATCCAGCTGCTGTCCAAACTCTGCAGCTAATATACAGGTAGTGTACTCCCTTTGCACCTCCTACATGTGGGTGCACCAGTTTGTGAAAATGGTTTGTGCTTAAATAGATGAATTGCACTAATTCTGCCGGTGAAAATACTGATCTCTTGTCTAAAGGTAATTAGCTAATTTTTTAAAAAAATCTTTTTAGCTTATTAAAGCACATATGAAAGAGCAAGCTTGAGTATGTAATTTGGACATCTTGTCTCTGCTCTGAGGGATTAAGGTCAGTAGAAAGAGGACCATTTACTTCTTGTCAAGGTATTCAGTCACAGTCAAACTAAATCATATTCAAAGACAAATACTTCTTTGCTGAATTAGAACTGGTGCTAAATTAAGTTAGGTACTAAAGAAATCTTCAAGGTGACAGAAGTTCTGCATTTTCTCTTTCAGTTAGTGCTTAGTTCCAGCCTTTAAAAACTACGGGATTTTTAAACTGCAAATCCTATCTATGCAACAGGGGTTTTGGAAATCAAAGTGAGGTTTGTCCTGGCTAATCACAGTCTGAAATAATTTCAGAAATGCCTTTATGGGAAGACAGGGGACTGTCAGAGCAATTTTAGGTGTAGTGAAAAGAACACAGCATGGTAATGATAATTTCAAAGAGTTTTCTGTATTAGCAGTGCTGATAATTATAAAGTCAAGAGCCCCACTGACTATCAGAGATGAAATCTAGCTTGCAGGATTAAAAATCAGATTTTTGCTTGTGAATTCAGTAGATCTGCTGCTGAGTCACTGAGACATAGAAATACAGCACCTCTTTGTTTTTTTCTCATAGACATTTTTTCAGCCCATGCATTGTAAGCACTTAATGGATTTGATATAATGGCACTTGGAAAGAGAACATAGATCAAAACCCTGTTGCAATCTGTATATATCCTACCATTATCTTACCAAAGTAAGTTTTGCTTCTAGAGTAGTCAGAAAGTAACATATGAGAGTAATTGTACCATGCAACAAGACAGGTGAGACTATTATTAGCATGGTCAAAATCGAAGCTAAAACATTCTTAGTGATGGTTCAAGCCCATTAGGGGTGATATGATCTCATTTAATAATTAATAGCATGGTAACCAGTTTCACTGAAATCTGTCTGCAATAGTCTGTGAAACTAATAAAGGAATTAATGTACCTTCAGCCATTCATGGAAACTTATAGATTTTGTACATTGATACTCCCTGAATACTGATCAAACAACAAAAAATCGCTTTTTCACATTGGTTGTGCCACTGAAGTCTCACAACACCTCTTCAGATTTGTATTGCACTAAAATACAACCTAATCTAAAGTTAACCTTCCTGAGTTGTTTGTGGACACACTACATAAATAATGTGTAAAAACATGCCATTTATAACCAATCAGTTACACTCCCAAAACCTGGGGATCTCTCCCCCAGGCTACATTCCTTCTGACAGCCTGCTGCTGATCACACTGACAGGAAAGAAGCAGGTCAGCAGCCAGCTGAAGACAGAACCAGCCCTTTGGTCATTTTTACTTCCCTTCTCTGAGATCAGACTCTAGGGCCTCTTTGCAGACCTTCTGCCACTCAGCCTGGTTCTGTTGGGATGTATTTTTCAAGGCAAAAAGTGACTGAGAAGACATCAGTGGCAAAGAGTAGCATTTGCCAGTCCTGGCTGTGAGACAGTGTTCAGGCAGGACGGAACATTTGCCTGAAGCTGCTGCACAATTCAGTGTTGCACGTGCATTTAGGTTTGAGAGCATCCCTGTAGTGCTGTTGGACTGGAACAAGATGAGCCTCATTGTGAGGATACCAACACTTCCCAGAGGCAACCACTCAAGTGCATTCAAATGACCCTAGTCTGAGGGTTGGAGTCCCTTGGGTTGGACTAGATGATCTCGGAGGTCTCTTCCAACCTAGCAATTCTGTGAGGAGCCATTTTAGAACAACAGGCTTAAATTTGGAAGAATTTACCAAAGAAGTGTCAGATTAAGCAGATAGGGATGTGGCTGTGAAAAGCAGGAGGCTGTTTCTTTACCCTGTAAACTCAAATGGTGTAAGGTGGCTAAGTAAATCTCCTGGAATGTCCAGTGAGAGGTAGCAGAATGAGAGAAAACACAATGACAGTACCAGAGATGCAGGTTTTAATTCTGGAACCAGAGAGGCTACTGACCCCCACTTTTCTTCTGCCAGGGCTGACCTTAAAGGATGAGTGAAAAACACAGTGGCCCTGTAAGCACAGTTTCAAAGTCAGAACAGGTTTGCCAGAGATCTTTGGGACACCTGAAACACCAGGATGAAGACAGACACAGTGATCCAGACCAGTCCAGAGTAGGCACTGATAATAATAACTGTGCTGGGAAAGCTGGAGAGGAGCTCACCACAGCTGCATTGTTATTCACCACACTGTGCATTATTCCAAACCCAGCTCTGACAGACATGCAGAGGAAACCAATAGCTCTTTTAAGCAACACTACTGTAGTAAATCCGAGGGGATGGAGATGGCAAAGTGAATTGCTATCACAAGGAGCTGAAATTCCAAACAAATTAAACCAGTTAGAAAAACGGCAGTGCTCTTAAACAGGCATACCTTCATGGAATAATGGGTTAAATGGGGGAAATTCATTAGGGTAGCAGCAAGGGAACTGAGCTAGAGCAGCAGCAACCACTGAATCCCTCTGGGAATCACTTCTTTGGCTGATTTAACATGGAGGTTCCAATGAGCAAGGAAAATTTTGAGAGATGAACAAAAGGCTCAAAGAGATAACAAGCACAGGAAGGAGCCAGAGCTTTAACATTTGCTAAAGATGACCTGCAGCAATTCCACTTAAGAAAGAGGGATAAGTGTGAAGCATTGTACAGGAGAGCCAAATATGGTTCAGATCCTAGAAGCAGAAAACAAGAAAAGAAAAGGCAGCATCAGCTCCGAGACTCCTCTAACACTCATTCTGAAAAGTTTTGGAAGAAAAACAAACCACATACAAAAGAATATCTAACTGCTAGAGTAGCTAAAATGTTTAAAACTGCAGAACCAGACAAGCAAATACAATACAATTAAAATGAAAATGAGCCATTCAAATTCACAGAGAGTATTGTTAAATCCAGTGAGGCATGTGAGGAGGTGCATGAAAGAAACCTGGGGGAGGGAGGTCCATTGTCTACAAAATCAACAGAAAAATAAAAAGGACAAACACCAACAAAGTGCTACATAGCACATGTAAGTAATTAGCAGTTGAAAGGATGGTGTATTAGGTGTGATCCTTCAATGGGAGAGAGAGGGGTATTAGCTATTTCATAGAACTTGGAGAGATCTAGCTCTTGAATACTGAAGTTAACACTATAATGTCTGATTTTAAGTGACATGTGAAAACCACTAGTTTTTTCAGAGTACAGACAAGGAAATGAAAACAAAACAAAACAAAATGTGCCCAAAAAACCAACTAAACAAAAGGAAAAGGAAAAAGAAGGTTGTAAAAGGCTGTGCATATATAAAAACTATTAATTTAAGATAAAACAAACCTATCGGTTATAAATAATACATAAGAAATGGATAATAAAAGTTAATTAAGTACATATAAAAATAGTACAGCCATATTAGCTGATGAATTGTGAGAAATAAAAAAGCAAACATGCAGCTAATCAGGCCTTTAAGATCACTTGAAAATCCTATGGAGAGAGATACTTAAACTGGAGTAACTCGGATAACTATTAATAACACCCCTTAAGCTGGAGTAACTCGGATAACTATTAATAACAACCTTTAAGCGGGAGTAACTTGGATAACTATTAATAACAATCTTTTCTGTTTTATCTGCCAGATGTAGCACAGACAAGGAATCTATTCAAACACTACAAATATATTTAATTATAAGTTGCTTGACTTCATTTGACTTGATTTTCATTTCATTTTATTATCATATCTGAAATGGGGTAGATGTAATACTTTTATAGGTCAGTTGTCTTGTCTGGTGTTCTCACTGATGAAGGATACATCTTATTCTATTAATATGAATATGATTAAGAGATCACCAACTCATAAAGATGTGTATGTAATATAAAAATGCACATGGGTATGATTTTTTCTTTTATAGGACTTACTATTCTGAGTGTTGAAAAGCAAAGGTGAATCAGTCAGATATGCAAATGTAAGAGTTGTGTTTTAAAAGACTGCATGCTTATGTAGTGCTACAGCCAAGACTTTTTAAAACAACTATGAAAAAAATCATGGACCTGGGGTAGAACAAAAGATGGAATTTTCTGGGTAGTCTCTACAGAAGGATGACAGCAAACATCAAGGCAAGGCAGGCATTACACATAGGAAGATAACAGCTTTCTGCACCAAAAGTGATCAAGAGTGACTCTGGAATTGTCCCATCCATATTCAATCAATCTGTAACTGCCTAAGCAGGCTGCAGAGGTCTTTGTGTGTGTTTTATGCCCAAACTACCATAAGCTAATTTATATGTATGTACATGAATATTTACTGCAAATTCTATGGAAGGATATTATTGCTTAATACATTTTAAAATAATGCTTAGGAATTAAATTATTGCAAATGTGTGCTATAATAGGCCAGTAAATTTTTGGGGTGAATTTTAAGCAATTGCAAAAAATGCTAAGGGTATTCGGAAGGCGAGCTGAGTTGGACTTAATGCCTGAAGAATGATCAGGGTGATTTTGGTGACTGTGCAAATTGTGTGGACTACAGCAATTCAAAGCATAGCAGGCTGGTACATAACCAGAACAGAAGATATCAATGGGCTGCCCTTGGACTTCTGCAAGTCCTCACATCACAAAACCAATAGGAAAATGTGAAAGCCTTGTAGAAGATCCATTGCCCTGTCCTGATTCTGACCTCAAGTGCAGTGATTTAGAGTCTCAATATTAAAAACTATTGGTGGGAACTTTGTCTCAGTAAAATGTTTACTTTATATAAATGTGAATTTCAGAAAGGCTTTGCTGACACAAACAAAAATTTTAGAGGCACATCCTTTATTTCAGTCTAACATTTGAATCTTTTTTTCCCCAAACAACTGAAGTTCTTAATAATTCTGCTTTAAACTTGCTATGTGACGTGAGGTAGCAGTAGCAGAAGCATAAGTAGTCTAGAACTAGCAAAATTCAGATTAAGGCTCTTTTACTCTATTACTATTACTGAAGTGCCAAAACCTCATCACAACAGAGAAGTATTGGTGTACTCCTGCAGGCATTACAAATGTCAGTATTTCTGCAGGAGTTACAAAACCCAGAGACTCCTATAAAACAGAAGTGTTAGGCTATTTTTTCCTTTCTTTTGAAGCCTTTCCAGTCTCATGGAAGACAAGATTTTATGTCAGTGAATAAGAGCATATCTTAGACTTAGGGGTGTTGGTGGATGGCAGGCTGGACATGAGCTGGCAACACAGAGAGCCAATCATATCCTGGGCTGTAGCAAAGCAGCATGGGCAGCAGGGCAAGGGAGGGGGCTCTGCTCTTCTGCTCTGCCTTCATGAGACCCCACCTGCAGTACTGTGTCTGGGGTTCCAACACAAGAAGGACATGTAGGAGAGCCATGAAGATGATCAGTGGCCTGGAGCACATCTCTCATGAAGACATGCTGAGAGAGATGAAATGGTTTAGCCAGGAGAAGAGAATGCTCCAGGGAGACTTTACTGTGGTCTTTCAATACTTAAAGTGGTCCTACCAGAAAGATGGGGACAGACATTCTAAGCCCAAGCCATGAAATCCTGACAACTGCATAACAAAAGACATGGGGGCCTGTGACCCATCCAGGTGACCAGACACTTAGAAACACATCTGAAGGATCTGAAGGATCTGAAGGAAGAACTGAGACTTGGACTGTGAGGGTGTAAGAGCCCCAGGGTTTCCTTTGTTCACGGTCCCTTCTTGAAGGCACCAGCTCGGGTTGTTTCTGTGTCGCTGCACCATGAATAAATTGCTTTATGGAATAAAGAAATTTATGGGACTCTGCTATGGAAAACCTGGGGTCAGTTCTGGGGTTGAAATCCGTGGTAAGGAAACCTGGTCTGCCTGTGTGTGAGTGTGGGGTATGTCTGGAGTCAAGCAGGGTCCCATTGCGCCACTGGAGCTGCCTGCTCTGAAAGGGCTTCAGCCCCAGCCTCTGGTGTTGCGAGTGTGACTGCCAGAGAGCCTCATGAATGGCCAGACTGGGAAGTTTACCAGCATCCAACCCAAACTGTTCTATGGTCTTCCAGCATGCTCCTTAAGCTTTCCAATTAGTTTTACTTTTCAGTGCTTGGTCATGTTTCAGTGACACAGTTTTAGTTAGGATTGCACAAAGTAGTAAAAGTGCTGCCATTCCTATTAGACCCATTAGACTATCCTCCTCCAGCTTCACCTACTTGGTCCCATGGTCTCTGAAAAAATTCAGCCTCCACAATCATAAAGGCAAGACTGAAACAGGGAACTTATATAAGAGTGTGAGCCATCATGTTTCAAACACAGGGGAAAAGACAGGAAAATGTTTGTAATTTCAATGGTCTCTGAGGGAGTCTTTAAAACAGCTTTCTAAAATTATGCTAGTGTGGAATAAAAAAAAAATAAAACAAGATTGGAAAGTTTTTAATAAAGGAAATTCCTGTAAAATTATGAAAGCTTCTTCAAACATTGAGACACAAATTCGGGAATGAAGAAACTCTACAATAAATAGAGGTAGAAGGACTGTGATGCCAAGAAATGGTAATCATAGCTACTAAAAAAACTGACTGAAAGAAAAGGTCTAGTTTGTCCCAAAAGGTGGCCAAAAAAGGAAAAAGACAAAAAAAAAAGGTTCAAAATGGCAAAGCAGAAAGACATCCACATATATGGATCTTAGACTGAAGATCACAGATGTGGTTAGGCAGACACTTGGAAGAGAATGCTCTGGAGCTGCTATTCTCTTCTACTTTCTTTTCCCAGAAGATGCAGTAAGTTATCCCAAAGCTCACCAATGCTTCTGCTACAGACCCTCAAGAAGATATCCAAATCCCACCATGCCCCCTGTTGCTGATGCATCCTGTGGAACTGAGCTGCTTGGACCCAAATTTTAGGCTGAAGTCATGTTGTCTCCAAAGTTACAGGGCGATCCTGTCTGTAGCTTCCATTCTCCTTTAAGATGTATGAGCTTTTATCAAGTTCTAATGCTGACTAAAATGGGGAAATCCCATCTGGGAGAATCCCCCCCAAACCTGCAGAGATTTTTCTCTCTCCACTCTGTGACTATTGCAAATACCACCTAAGCAGAGTGGTTGAATGTATTTCATCCCCTCCATACAGCTCACACTGACCTGACATGGTTCAGCTGAAAGCTGCTTCCCAAAGTCCTCTGTCCTGAGAGTGACTGGACTGGGTTTATAATGAAATGGGGAAAAAAAAGGCCCCTAAGTTCTCATTTCCCTTAAACTGTGTGAAGACCCTTACAACACACAAAAGAATTTTCCTTTGCTTAGTCTGGAGAGGACAAAAATCTGTCCAATGCAAGTCAAAAGTAGAACATAGCAAGAGGAGCCAGTCAGTTAGGACAATCTGCCTGGCAAAGCTGGTAGAGGGCCCAGCCTGCTCAAGAAGCCTAGGCTAGACTTTCAGAAATGAAAAGCGAACAAAGCAGTAAGACAAGATAACATGAGGTACAGATAGGTACCTGAGGAGAGAAAAAAGGAGCAGCAGCAAGGGAGAAAGCAAATGCAGGAGTAATTGATATTAAAGCAGGAAAAGGGTGGTGAGATTGAGAAGACATAGGAGTTGGGGAAAGGGTGAAACAAAACCTCCACGGTTTGGAAAGGAGAGCTAGGCTTTGTTAGGCATGGAGACTGCCTGCACATGAGGAAAGGGAGGTCCTGGGATCTCAAAGAAGCTCCCAAAGGGGATAAAAGGACTGAGAAAGCAAATAGGAATGAAGCAATGAGGGGGAAGAAAAAGAGATCAAAGTATGAAGGAAGTGTGGATAGAGCAGAAGGGAACATTTATGGGAGAATCAGTTTGCAAGGTTAGAACCCTAAAAACATAGCTTTTCCACACTCTAGAATGAAACCCAGGTTCCTGAGCTGCTTCTATCTTCTGCTGAAATCAAGTGGGCATGAAAGTCAGTAGCTTCAGATTAATTTAATGCTGACAAAAAAAAGAGAATGACAACAAATTGTGACGTCATAAATTTGAAGAGAGCTTTAGAGAAGATTTAAATACATAATGTTCACTATCAGTGATAGCCCACAGGAAGATCAGTAATCCTGCATGACAGAGTATTCAATTTTGGGGTTTTTTTCAGAAAAAAAATCTAAGACATGACAAAAGAAGAATTCCAGAAAACTGCAGCTTAAGGTTGCCAAGTCATACATCAGACAAATAGTAGAATCAATGTTGGTACAGTCTGAATTCAACACTTTTTGTGTCACCCTATGTCACAGTTGTGGATGACCACTTGCTATATCTAATGGACAGATGTGTTCCATAAGTGGATCAAGTTTTCCTTACACCAGTGGGTGGGGAAATGACTATTAGGTTTCTCCTGACAAAAGAATGGTGTATTGTCAATTCACATATCTCAGTGGTATACTGGTGGGTTTTTTAATTTGGCCCCTCTGAAATTTTGAGTGGAAAAGACTACATATTCTATTGTTCTTCATATCCTACTTTAGAGACCTTAACTTTAAAAATTGGAACTGGTATTGGTTTTCCTTCCCTTCTGCGAAAGCTTTAAAGTATGATTGTGTGAATTGACTAACCCTTTATGATAGAGGTGCATTTTTCAAGTATCTTGTTTTCAGTAATGTACTAATTAAAATTGAAAAGTAGGAAAAAGAGGCTATTTTTGTTATGTCTTCCTTTCCAAATTTTCATCTATGACCCGTACCATTTCTTCATAACCCATGCAGCCCTCATCTACTGCCAGCCAAGTTTCACTTCGTAAAGCAGATACACTCCTTTCCTTTATGTTAGTTTTAAACATAATGATGCCACAGCATGTTCCAAATTGCTTCCTGAATTCCTCCTTTGTTGTTCTGCTTCCAGTTATATCCTGCATGCCAGCCATACCAACCCTGACACTATTTACTTTCTTATTGTTTGAGCTAATAATCATACTGAGTTAAAAAACAATTCAGAGCTACTTCCACAAACGTACCTCCAGGCATTTTGTACAGTTAATGAATTCCAGTCAATGCATGAATAATTAACATTTACTATAAATGTAGCTTTGTCCTATATGATTTTGTCCTTTATGCTAGATGAAAGACAGAAGAAAAGCATGGTTATTACTGCACACAGATGAAAAAGTAGTTGGAGATGCTTTTGAACTTGACACAATAAAATCCTAAACTAGATGTATATTTTCAACATTAAGAAGAAGACTAGTGCAGTGAATGATTTAATATACATAAAACCACCTCAATAACTTTAATAGATGAAGCTCACCTGGAATGAAGGCCAACACAAGAGCGCTGCACCTCTTAATCTATTACAATAATGTTTTCCTCTTAAACACTACTAGTGTAACTGAAGTGATGTTTAGCCTTTATGTTGTTTGCCACTGAAGACAGGCACATAGCTTTGCCCCTAAACAATGGCTATACCTCGGGTGGTAGATCATTCAGAGGGTCAGCTTTTATTATTCAAGCGAAGCAATGAATCAAGACAGTAAGTTTTAATTTACACCATTACCTATTGTTTGGTCTCCCACTCCTGAGAAACAGGGTCCATCTTACATTGCAACTGGATGGCACCACTAAATCAGCTACTGCTGACTTGCTGGTGGTCCTGTTGGTTTTCAAAGTCAAAGGGCCAGACTCTTGCTGCATTTGGCTTGCATGGCCATGTTTTTGTAGCAGGGAGCAACAGGTTGGCTTCTGTGAGAAGCTGCTGTAAGTTCCCTCCATATCCAGCAAAGCAAATGCCAGCCAACTCCAAGATGGATGTGCCACTGGCCAGGGCTTGGCCAATTAGAAATTATGGTAACACCTCTACAATAATATATTTAAGAATAAATAAATAAAAAAAAAAGGTATTGCACAGATATAATTGTGGCCAGAGAAGAGTGGAAGAGTGAGGCAAGAATATGTGAGAGGAACAGCCCTGAAGACATCAAGGTCGGTGGAGAAGGAGGGGAGGAGGTACTCCAGGCACCAGAGATGGGATTCCCCTGCAGCCCATGGTGGGGCAGCTGTGCCCCTGAAGCCCATGGAGGTCCACAGGGATGCAGAGATCCACCTGCAGCCCTGGAGGAGCTAGGCCCCAGACTGGAGCAGGTGGATCCCTGAGAGAAGGCTGTGAACCCATGGAAGACTCGTGATGGAGCAGGCTCCTGGCAGGGACCTGCAGACCCATGGAGAGAGGAGCCCATGCTGGAGCAGGTTTCCTGGTAGGACTTGTACCCTGCGAGGGACCAACACTGGAGCAACCTGTCCTTGAAGGTCTGCACCCCATGTAAGAGTGACCCACATCACAACAGTTTGTAGAGGACTGTTGCCTGTTGAGTGGACTCACAGTGGAGAAGTTCATGTAGAACTGTCTCCTGTGGGAGACACCCCATGCTGATCAGGGGAAGGACTCCTCTCCCTGAGCGGGGGCAAGAACAAGGTGTGATGAAGTGACCATAACCCCATTCCCTGTCTCCCTGAGCTGCTGGGGTGCAGGAGGTAGAGCTAGGAAGGAGGAAGGGGTGGGGAGAAGGTGTTTTAAGGTCTATTTTTATTTCTCCTTATTCTGCTCTGATTTTGTTAGCAGTAAATTCAGATAGTATCCCAAATTTGAGTCTGTCTTTCCTGCGATGGTTACTGGTGAGTGATCTCTCTTGGTTCTTACCTGACCTAATGAACCCTTCATTATATTTTCTCTACCCTGTCCAGCTGTGGAGAGAAGTGATAGAAAAGCTTTGGTGGGTGTCTGGCATCCAGCCAGGGTCAACCCACTACCTATGAATCATAGGTAATAGTGGGAAAACAAATTCAGCTCAGGATGTAATTTGGTTGGTGTGATGGTGGTTATCAGAAAATTATATATTCTAATCAAGCAATCACCAGGTATGACTCATATTTTATTTCCATAGGTCCATCATGTTCCAGTTCCAGTCCCAGTTCTTATTTCCCTGGCAGAGAAGAACATATGTGAGAGGAACAACAAATGGATACAGCTCGTCATAATCTTGATGGAAGTGTCCTATTACAGAACAATTGGAACCTAAACTTCCCATGAAAATTGGACTTAATATAATGAGACCCTCTATTAACATATCTGGCCTATTTTTAGCCCCTCCCAGCAACTTTTAAACTTTTGCTAAATTGCACCAGATTTGAGTCCTGCCCTCAAGCTTTGAGGTTATTATAATTTCAGATATTTTGTGAAAATTGAAAGCTGGGTAGAGGAGCCAGAGTTCCACTCCTTTGAGAAAAAAGCAGTTTTAACTGTGTTTTGTGTATATTGTATCAGCCTCCTGACTGATCTCAGGTGATACCTCACGTCTCAGTTGTTACCTGCACACCAGGAGAAAGCCCAAGACAACCACAGTTCATATGGTCTTGGGGACAACACCGGTGGGAACTGGTGGGGAAGAATGAAACATGACCTCTATCTTTATAAAAAAGTTGTATTGAAGTTTTGAACTCATTTGATTCACCAAACCAAATTATTCCTTGGTTCCAAATTTCAGCTCATGTCGAATGCGTGGCCAACCCTGTGAAGCAGACCATCCGTTACTGCTGGTATTGGCAGAGAGCTGTGGGCTTGTTTTTATGCAGCTTAGACCATTTGTGACAGCTTTGCATTAACTTTAAAAAAAGACAATAAGCTGCATAGCAAAATTAAATTTATTTTAAAACATTAACAAATTCACTCTCAATTCCCTTCCAAGAAGTACATAACACACCTTCCTTAGCCTCATTTTAATGAGACAAAAGAGACAAAGAAACAAAATTAGTTAGTTAGCCCCAGTCCCATGATAGATTCATGGGACAGTCACCACCAGGACTTCAGTGCCTCCTGATTGCCAGTGCATCGCTCCCTCCCCAGCCTGTCTAGGCCTTCTGGCTGTGACAAAACTAGCAGCTGCTTGCAAAAAACAAGCTGAAGGACAGAGATAACAGCACCTGAATGCTGCATAAACATAGGGTTTGTGGTCGCTCTCTCTAATAATATAAACCAATTATGTTCTTCTGGCTCTGGTTTCCATCTTAGAAAGGATTAGTCATAGGGTTATGCAGAATAAGGGAATTAGCCTTTCACCTCTGAAAAATGTAAGTTCAAATATTAGTTGGGGTCATGAATGAAAATCAGTTTCTTCCTCTCCAGCTTGTAGCTATATATTAGGAAAGCACAACACAAATTGGCAGAACAGTCCCAGGAGAGGAATAGCAACAGCAGCTTGTGGAATACACAGTGTGTGTGCACATATATTGTATACAAAGTACATATATATATACATCCACTTACACTAAAGAATGGGGAAGGTGGAATAGGAGAGCATGTTTAGAGATAGGATGGCCTTGAAATGTTTTGAAATTCGACACTGAGTCAAAATCAAGAGATCTGATGTGGAGTTTTAGTCCCGCGTCCTGCAATGACCCTTGGAGTAATCTTCCCCAGGCAAGAGTCCTCTTTAATCACCTCACACTGCAGTACCTCCTCTAAGCTAGTCCTCAAAGCTCCTCTTCAGTTTTGGCAGAAAGACGTGCACAAGGTTATCTATTCCATCTGTTGGGGAAGATGAATC
>VXBN01015217.1:3179-34265 GCA_013397395.1 Sinosuthora webbiana
AAAAAAAAAAAAAGGAAGAAAAGTTAATAATCTTCTGCTTCAGGAGTGATTTATAGATCATTAATGTCAGTGAAAGAGTCCAACTGAAGCAATGCTAGGAAAGGACCATGAATTCCAGTTCCTGCAAAGCTCAATGCATGCCATGTGTGTTTAGCTTTTCAGAACTGGAGGTGGCTTACCTCCTTGCAATCAAAACTGTTTTCCATGTGCAGGTGTTACCATCAGGGAACTGGAAACAGCCCTGACACTACTTCAGCAAGTGGGTCCCTGTGCTCCCTCCCTTAGCATGCTGGTCTCCACACAATATTCCATTAAAATGAGCAGCAGCATTGCTGGTCTTTCCAGAAGGTGCAAGTTGAGCTAAAGCCTCCAATGTGTTTATACTCCTTGGATGCTTTTTCAGTGATGCTGTGGATAAAAATGGTTTGCATTCCTGGCACTGCTGCACTCAGGTGTCTCCTCATCTGTCACAGGACAGTACTTATTTCAGAGTGAAGCATTTCATGAAAAAACATGTATTCCTGAAAAGAACCCACTCTGGATGATCTTAGGTCTCATGCAACCTCTACACAGATGATAAGGATTTAACCTAAGATGCCAGAAGAAGGTCTGTGATTGCTCTTGAGGGAAAACTATGGACTCAAGAAAAATGGGGTGAATGAGCAGGGAGTGTTTCAGGGATAAGGGTCTCTATGATGCTCTTCCATTTCAGTTCAGACAAGAAAGAGCTGCAATTGGTTTTGTAATATATCGTCTGTGGCATTTGCTTGGTGGCTTGTCCCTCTGCATACTGTGATGTTCATTCCTTTCACATTTGTCTTGTGCTTTCTCTGCTGGGAGCTGAGAGTGCACTTCCTTGCAATGATTCATCAAGTGTTTATTTAGGGGTGTCTCAGTTTGAAAGACAGGTGTCTTCTAGGGAGGGGCAGAGCCTCCCTTGGAATGGAGAATTCAAACCCCCTCCCTGAAAATTATCATAATTTAGAAAATTAAAGGGCTCTCAGGCAGAGGTATGGGGATAGGAATAACAGTTCTTTGCTAATATGTATAACAAGGCGAACAAACAACCACTACAGCATTAGCCATGAACAGAACCGGGCACCCAGTAACAGCTCCCCCGAGCGCGGGCGCTTTCCCCTCTGGTGCAGTTCCGGTCACGGCCGGCAGGGGCGCTGGCAGGCTCCCGGCGGGCAGGGCAGGTGCGATGATCCCCAAGCGGCCGCAGGGGGCGCTGTGTCGCGATCTCGGGGAGCACGCGGTAATGGCGGCTCGGCCCAGACAGGGAGAGATAGATCAGGAACTCCGGAGCTGAGGCTGACGGCAGGGGAGGTTTCGGCAAGCAGGGGGTGTGAGCTACAGAGTAGCGAATAACTCGGAGGAGTGCTGAAGAAGCAGCAGGGGGGCGGGATAACAGCGACCCTGCTCCCAGCGGTGCGACAGGCTCCTCTTTAGTGAGGCAGGCGATAACAAGGTCCCAGTTCAGTGGCTGCTCCCAGGAGCAGAGGCTCACCCCACACCAGAAGAAACAGGACCCAGCTGGACTTCTGTAGCAGGATTGAGTTCTTTTCCTCAGGCCAAGCAGCTACACCGCTCTCCTCCGAAGGCTCAGATGGAGAGAGAGAGAGTTTCCGCTCCCCTCCCTGTCTGAAGCACCCAGCCATCAGTGTCTCTTAGCAACACAAGGGGAAAATTTCCACTGATGACAAGTAAAGAAAAAAAGGAAAGAAAAAAAAAAAATCCTCAACCCCCAACAAGGGGCTGCGTTGTATTTAGGCAGAATCTTTCTTTATTATATTATATGTGTCTGAGGAATTTACATAAGTCACTAGATTAGCTTCTAGGCTACTTTAGTCTTCAGAGCTGACCACCAAGAAGGAAAAAAATATTTGTAGGGCTCAACTTTTCGAAAATCAGGAAGGATATCTTCAGCCAGAAACACAGAAACATGCAATTTTGTATGAAGCATGGACTGAATGCCAAGTTTGGGCTCTTGCCTCTGTTAAGAGTATTTTGAGACTGAATGCTTGAAACATGGCCTTCTTTGGGAGGCCCCAAGGGAAACCTATAAAGCCCAAGGTCACAGCCTAGAAGAACTGCATCTTCTAGAGTTATATTCAGTGGCATTTTGCTTCTCAAAGACAACCCCATTATGGAAAGGATTTATCTGGCAGAGAAATAACATATTTTTACCTCAGTTCATTCAGTGGTTCATTTTAGCCAGAGATACGTGGTCAGTTGAGTTTGGTATGAGTTAGTGCTACCCGCTGAATGGGCAGCGGAAGTTTTTTCCAGTGCTGCTGATGCTTTGGACTGGCTACCTAGAACAGAGGCTAGACCGAGCTAGAGAATAAAGTGGGTGTTTATTAAAGACCTTTAACAGATACACCTTGGGCAGTGCAGGAGCCTCAGACAGGCTACACCCAAGATGGATGACAGTCATGAGTTTTTCAGGCAAATAAAAGTTTGGTCTGTTTGCATATTGGGGCTTAATTGTCCAATTACAGCTTCAGGTAATGAAGTCACATTCCTCCGTTTGCTCTCCCCAATTTACTTTTGTCTATACTTTTTGGGCCTGCGGCTGTGATGATGACTTTGATTCTCAGGCCTGGAAGGGTTGTCTTGTCTGACCAAACTATGATGAGAGCTTACTAACACTATATGAAGTTCAGTGTTATACACTAATGCAGTACAGAATCTGAAAAATATAAAAGCTAGAAACTTAAGGCATCACTGCCCTTTTGAGTCACCTGGCCTCTGCTCTGCTAGCACAAGCACTTCTGTGAAATGCCTGGAGGATGCCCTGTCTGGGGATGAGGTCCCAGCTCTAAACAGCTTAGGAAAGTCTAAATTTTTTCACTCTGCCCCTAAATGAAATGGAGAGGAGAGTGCCGCTGCTATTTTTGTTTGTTTGTTTGTTTTTATTGTTATTTTTCAGAAGCTACAATAAATAGGTATGATTATCGTGTTAGGAGCTGTACGGTTTTCTGCAAACAACCATTTAATTCTCTTTCATTGGCTAAGGAACCAATAAAACAAAGATATTCCAGTGAAGGAAATATGGCAGCAGAGGATGGTTAGCTCTCAGCTCTCCCAGTGATGTCCTAACAAACTTAGAAATAAAACAACATGCTTTCAAGACAATCTTATTATAGGAGGTAATATAAATGTTGGTCTTTATTGGAAGCCTCCAGAGGCAAATATGGAAAATTTCCATAAAATGCCCACCCCTGCACAGGGTGAATACAGTTTTATAAGTTTAGCAAATTAGCATAACTGACAAAAATCACTAATTAGAGACATAAGTGATGATGCAATTTCCCTCTGTTCAACATTCTCTGAATCCTCCCCCCTCAGATGGAAACTAAACTTTGTTTATGAAAATGTGTCTTGAAGAACTGTTTTTCAGCTTTGGCTCCCAGAAAGAACCAAGATAGGATAGGGGACCTTGTACCCCCTGGGACTTGGAGCTCTGAAATATGTTTTGTCTTTCTGCTTAGGGAAAAGATAGGGAAAAGTACTGGGAAAACTAGCCACAAATACAACAATAGGCTACAGAACTACAAATACATGTGTGAAGAATACAGAGAACATATAAAATGAAAAGGCAAAAATCATGTGGCATCACCTGCACCAACAGCTCACGCCACAATGCTCGCAGTAGTGGCTGGTTGGCACACAACAGGCTGTCAAGGAAATGGTTTTATGTGGAGAAAATGAACTATGAGAAGGACCACCCTTCATTATGCAAAACTTTGCAACTGAAGTTGATTGGAATGGATCGAGAGCTGTGAAACAATGAAGACAAGATATCTTGCTTGTTGAAACAGCAAGAAAATGAAGGGCATCTCTGAAGATGTCCTGGAGCATGGCAGAGCTCTCTATTGGTTTCCATATCTAGCATTTACTTCTGTTGTTTACCCATTGACTTAGAAATCTTGGGGAGTTGGTCTTTTTTATTAGAGCCATTGCAGTTCTTCCTTTTTAAAAAATCAGTTAATCTGTGTATCACTTGCATCCTGCCTTGGTGCAAGTGTTAAAAGCCCCATGTCTTGACCCTTTCCCTTAATGTATGCACAGTTGTCTCACTGACCAAAAATCAGTCATCTTTGTGCAGAATACTCCCTGGCACATCAAAATCATGCAATCTATGGCTGTTTTCAGGATTTGTTACAGGTGTAAGGCAGGCAGCAGATAGGCCAAAAGGTTCTGAACTATCGTTCTTTCCAGTAACTGTGACTCTACAGGTTTGGCTTCAGGCTGGGCAAAAATACCATATAGATATACTCCTG
Source organism: Sinosuthora webbiana (assembly GCA_013397395.1). Lineage (NCBI taxonomy): Eukaryota > Metazoa > Chordata > Aves > Passeriformes > Sylviidae > Sinosuthora > Sinosuthora webbiana. The sequence continues at coordinate 7,469 of VXBN01015217.1, forward strand.
GGTAAAACCATGCAGGTTTGGCTGTTGATAGGTCAGAGATTTCAGGATCTAACTGGTAAGATGTCTAGAAGTCAAAACAGTAACTTAGGCTGCTCCAGAAAGAGCTCCCCAGAAGGGGAGCTGCAGGATTCACCTGCACTGAGCTCATGGAGTTTGTAGAAGCTACTGTAATTAAAATCAGTGTTAGAGTAGGTTAAGAATTACTAGAAATACCATGACCCTGTGATTCTCGTAGGTGTTTATACTCAGAGGTGCAGCTGCCAAAAGTGATCTGTAACTGGGGTTTAATAACTTTTTGGTCGTTTTGGAAGCCCACTGTGTCATCCTGACTTCTCTCATGCTTTGATGCTTAGGGGGATGGAAGTTAAGCAGTAATTTCAGATTCTCCTGCTGTTGTTGATTCAGGAAGTATTTTATCTGGCAGGGTCAGCCAGCAATGCAAACTGCAATCATTAAAAAAAAAAATCCCTAAATTAAAGCAAATGCTGTATTAGATATAGTTGAGTCATATTTTTCTATTTAAGTAAACATCACATTGGGCCTTGAATTTATGAGCACAGCAAGGAACATTTTGGAAAGTGAGAATTGTGTTATGGCTTCTCTTTCCTTTCCAGGGAAGTATGTAAAGCACATTAAACAGCAAGAGGAGGTCATGACTGCAGGGAACAGAATGTCTGAGAGGGAAAGGTGGGGCAGCAGGAACTGCTGAAACAAAAAGACAGAGGAGAGCATCAGGGTGAAAAGTGGTAACAGGAAATCTTGGAACATCTTAATCAGAATTTTCACATAAAAGATAAAAAAGGGAAGGTTTCTTCTTCATTACGTGTGTATTTCTGCCCTTTTTTAATCTCTTGTTTTAATTCAATTTTTTACATTGTTTTTTTTGCCATTCCAGCAATGTTCTGAAATTTTGGAAGTGCCAAGACAGATAGATTCTCTGTTTCAAAGCCAGCATCTGCATGTGTGCACCTGTTGGTCTGATGAAAATGCTGGACAGGGTGGGCTGATTAAAATGTATTTGGTTAACCATGATCAGTTAAGAACATGGCTGTATAGTAAGTACTATGCCTGGTGTATGCAACATGCTCCTCCCAGCTATGTTTCATGCATCATTCCCTCTATCCATAAATTTATTTCTGGGCCAGGCCTGCATTGAGTCATAAGCAGGGTGCAAGCGGTGGCATTCCTCCCTCTAAACCCTCTGTCTGGGGGTGCAGGAAGATCTCGGGCAGAGGAAGCAGCTTGGGAGCCAGCTGGAGGAAGTTTCTATTCCCTTTACCATGGCAGCTACCATGGCTTTTCCAGGACCACTTATTTGAAGCACATTGCATTGCTGCTGGCAAGCAGCACATCCGGCAGTGTGTTGGAGAGAAGAGCATATGGTTTGGCATAAAGGAAGTAAGCATAAAATGTCTACATATTTTTCAAAAGGCAAATTTTCTGAAAAGTCTGTCTGACAATAGCCCAAACTAGAACAAGCTGTAATTACATATCCAATTGGTTTACAGATTATTTGATATTTCTGTTTATTTTTGCAAGTGTGCCACATTTATTCTTCAGTCACTCAGCAGCCTTTTAACAAGCTGCAGAAGGTACCCTCTTGCTCAGGTCTGGCAGTACTGATGGGCAGCAAGTCCTTTAACCATTAGTAAGATTTATGTAGTTTATGGAGCAGTCTCAGAGGAGTGATCTGTCCACATGGAGCTGGGGGAGAAAGGTGAGGAACCGGGATGATTGCCCACTATCCTCTCATTGTACAGCTCCTGCCCAGGGTATAGTACGAGGCTCCTGCTCAGACTATTTTGGCACTTGAATCCAGCAAATATAGGATGGTAGAGAGGGAATGGCACAGAGGAAACTATCTGGAAGGAATTAAATATTAAACACACACCTTAAATACAACCAAGTAGGAGCAAAAGAAGGGAAATACTGTTCAAGTATGCTCTGTACCCAGTTTTAACATAGGCATACAGGATTTGTTTACGGAAGCAGACTCATCGCCTTCCACTCTGTGGTAAAAAGTGTATTTAAAAGAAGTACTAGATGGAATTTTGTATAAATATGCCTCACAAAGCAAAGCCTCAAAGGCAAGCCTAGTCCATTTGTGTTGCCACTCTGTAAACTAATTATTTAATTTAAAAGAGGATGCAGCAGTTAGCTTGACTACTTAACTCATTTCCAAGTTGGATTTTTTTTCAGTCCACGTTGCCCTGGTGTATCCCTTTTTCCAGGGCTGTAAAACTCTACTGAGAAATCTGCTGCCTCAGCCATGGGGTGCCCCAGTTGATTCAGTCTCTCCTCCACCAGCTTTTGCTATGAGGTTTTCAAGGTACCCCAGCCAAAATACTCTGGACAGCAAAACCAGTCTCTTAGAGGATCCCTCACTGTGTGGTTTTGTCCTTATGAAAATAAAAGGAGTGGGGAGGAGCAAATGCCCCAGAGCTGGTCTGCCTGCTCTGGTGGAGGCCAGAGAAAATGCATGTGATGCTGCTGCAGTTCTGTTATTGGTCCAAGTAACCAAGGGGTTTGCCAACCAAGTTGCATAAATAGTCCAATACTACCACCCTCCAAATCACATTGAGTCTGATTAAGAGTCCAAAGAGGTTTATTTTTCAAACAAGAATGTCTGGATCAGAATACCAAAGATCATTAATTTTTTTGTTGTTGTTTTATTATCGCAGAGAGTGAGTTTTAAAAAAATAACTTTTTTTTAAAAAAATCAGCTTTGTCGCCATTTGACACTGCCACAATGTTTCTTTTCAAATGCCTTAAAGGGTGAGAAATTAAAGGGCATTTATTAATATTATCTGTAATTTTTTGAGGTGTATTGCACATATTATTAGTAATATTTTTCTAGATGCAGTGCCAGCAAATCATAGATACAGAGAGTTGGCAATAAATTAATTGGAGAAATAATAAAGTACTGGAAATTAGGAAACATGATGAGATGGAAGAGACCAGCTGAGTGAAGAGAAGTCTGAGAATGGCACATTTTTCTTGCAGTAACATGGTAATGAATACTGTGAAGACAGAGTGGGAATACTGATCCTCACATGCTTCTAACAACTTGCTGTGCTTGATCAAATTGTTGTAAAATTGCTATCGTTAGCAATTACAGGATGAAAAGACCTTTATGCCAATATAAATGCAGTGCAGAGCACTGTCCCTTCTACAGTGAGAGTTTTAAAATGGATATGGTATTGTAGAGTGAGCTGGGCTTCGGCAAAACTGGTGGTTCAAGCTCACCTGTGCTTGAGCCTGTGTACTGCAGCAGAGGACAGGAGTCCAGGCACTGAGGCAGAAAATCCAGGGCCCATAAACACTATGTGGTGCATCCAGGGGGAAGCAACCCAAGCTCTCAGAGGACTTGGTAGGCTCTGGACTGACATTACTCTCAGAAATGAGACTTGTACTACGGTAAATAATGCCACAAAACCTTAGTTCCTGGCTGTTTGGCAGTCAAGAAAAAACAAATCTAATACTGTAATAAATGAGAAGCTAGAATTGCCAATGAATTAAGCAATATAAGCAATTTATTAATTTGTTTGATAAAAGAGTCAGCAATTACAGCGTCAGGTGCATGGTTGTCACCACCCCAAGCAACGCACAAATTCAGCTCCTGAACGGTGGTCTTCTTATACCATTCTTGGCACTACACCTCCCCAAGTTTTTAGTTATTTTCCGCTTGCTTTTCTTCATAATCAGTAGTTGCAGTTTTTGAAGGTCTGTTGGGGAGGTGGTCCGAGATGGTCTTCTGATGTCTCTCCAGCCCCGCCCCCCATTCTTCCTTTAAAATATCTTTTTCCACTAGCATTATTTTTGGTTATATAGTTTTCTTAACAAGCATATATATTTTGTTAGTGTTATAAATGAATGTGCTGCCTAATTTTCCAATCAGAAATAAAAACCCAAACAATATTAAATGTAGCAGCAAGTTTAATTTGAGCAGCTTAAAAGTTACAATAATTTGTTAGTAGTATTAATTATTAGTAATTAGTTAGTATAATATTGGTTCTAATAATATATAAGCGAATCTATTTATGCCGTAGGGTACATGAGCAGGACCTGTCCAGCTTCATGTACAAATAAAAATAGCTCATTCGGGCTCTTTTATAATCTGTGTCAACACCCATTCCCACCTATTTTCGATTCGTAAAATTTTCATCACCACTCTTATCACCACCCATTTCCGCCTCCACTGCACATACTCCACCACCCTTTTTAGGTGGTCTTCCCCACCTTCGGGGGTCACAGGGAGGAAGGCTTTCATCTTCATCACGTGTCCTTTCACTGAACTCATTGGTTACACATGTGTACTAAGCCTATATTATGTCAGTAAATACTACAGATGCACATCCAAATAGTTTCTTGGTACACTAAGGCAATAGATCTAATATAATTAGCATCTTTCTGGATTTCCCCCAAAAAGTTCCCATCTCCAGATAAATATAGCCTTCTTATCTCTGTTTCTTCCTCTCTATTGAACATCTGCTGGAGAAGGGGGGAAGATTTCCCCCCTTCCTCTTCTCCTAAAAAGTTACATTTTGAACTTCTGTTTTTAACATATTGATTACTGTTTCAATTTATCAGCACGAATCATACCCATTTATTACATTAGTCAGCACACATTTTGCAAGCCTTCTTTTAGTCATTACACAACCCAAAGCTAGCAGGGCCCTAACACCTGTTTACATGAGGCCCCTTTCTGAGTTACAAAACCTCAAAATCAGCATGTTTCAAAATATCTCTGTAAAGCCTGTCAGTTTTATATTAGTCCCAGTTCCCCTTTTAATGATTACAAATTCTTCTATACTTATACTAAGGACAGTTTAAAACTTATACAAGGTAATCAAACAATTACAATTTTGTTGTTAAAATGAACTGTTAGCTAAAAGCCTATTGTTATACAGTTGTCTTGTTAAACCCTACTTCCATGCCTTACTTACCTGATTTAAAACTCTTCTTTATAATAATCCCATGGTGTCTGTCCACATTGTCCACAGACACACATGCTGTTTAACTGACATGAATTACAACCTGATTTCTCAAAATACCGTGCTCTCAGAAAACAACAAAAGAGGTTGAGAAAAAGTGCAGTGAGGAGTGGCCAGGACTTCAAGGCATGAAGCAGTCCCTGTAGGCAGAACAGCCAAGAGGGACTGGGTTTCTGCAGGGGAAGAGTTCGCTGCCAGGCATGATTCTAAAGGTCTGTAAAATCATGGGCAGTGCAGCAGGGGTGGGTAGCTGGTCGGTGATGAACTGAGGGTTGTGGGTGAAAAGCTGAGGGCGCTGGGTTGTGAGCTGATGTCATGGGTTGAAACAGTGTCTCCCTGCAAGGACTTTAGAATTCTCTGGAAAGGACAGGGACCTATGGGGGCGCAGGTTTTGGATTGACATGCAGTTCTGACCATGCAGAAAACGGAAGGCGACTTTTGGTAATACCCACATAAGAGCTGAAGCTGGGTTGGAGACTTCTTCTTTCTCCCCTGTCTGGCGAGCAGGTAACATGTGGGCTGGCTGAGGAGAGCCTGGCTTAGGCCCTGGCTGCCCCCAGGGCAGTGGGGGGCCAGCAGGGGCCTCCAGGAGCCGCTGCCTGCAGAGGAGGCTGGGCTGGCCATGTGTCTGGGGCGGTGGTGGGGGTCGTGGCAGGACCATGCCCCGGGCCCCCCTGGCTGCCAGCACCCTGGCCCGGGGGAAGGGTAGTGTGATAAATATACTGTATAAAATTCGTGTATCAAAGAATGGATCAAAGAATGTATCAAAGAATGTACACTGGAATTAAAAAAGGGGAAAACCTGGATTCTTGCAGACAGCCACAGGGCGTCTCAAAAGAATTCCAAAGTCTTTTTTTAGCTCCGAGGTGCCACTGTAACATTTACAACATAACAGAGGAGGAAACGTGAGAATGGGCCATTAATCAAAGGTGGAGCACATCCTCGCCCTCAATCACGAGACTGTTATCAATCAAGATAAGCAAACTGAACAGATGATTTCATCAGGAACTCCCACAAAAGATTCAGTGACTCTTTTTGGATGACTCTAAACCTTTTCGAGAATGAAGTCATGCTTTTGCAGCAGTTGTGTCTTGTGTACAACTGCATGCTCTCGCCTCAGGGCAGAAAAACTGTATAAAGACTCTGCCCTGAGACCCTGCGAGTGTGGTCATACTCGGAGGCACTGTTGTGCTGCTGTATGATCCACCCAACATTCGATCAATGTTGTGCTGATTTACCGTGGCATTCTCAAAATTGATTTTCAAAATTGTCAAATAAATCTTTGGATTTTGAATTGGCTTGTGATCATTTATAACAGTAGGATCTCTTCCCCCCGCCCCCACTCTACGCTGGGCCTAACATAGCAGTTGCGGAGGGCTCGCACCATCAGATGGAGGGATGGAAGACAAGTTATCCATCAGCCTTCCCCTCCAGCGGCATGGCTTTGGAACATTTGCAGCTGCTGGGGGTAGAGATCACCTGACCACCGCAGACCTGGGCAAGCTTTAACTCTTTCCTGACACAGATTGAGACTTTAAAACTCTAACCCTTCTCGGAGATGAAAGAAAAGGCCAAATTGGAGACACGTAAAGGGACAATATGAAGATCTCAAAGTCAGTAATAGAAGAGTGACTTTTAAGTGGTAGAGATGACGAGTTGCCTTGGTTCTAGGCTGAAAATCTCCTATGGATTATGGTAACAGGATAATCTTTTAAATCGTGAACGATATAAACTGGGGAGATGATTTGTGGATTTTGAGCAAAGGGATCTGTGATGAACTGAGTGAATATTTTTGTGTCCCCATGAGAGGTTGAAGAGCGAGAGATAAGAAGAAGCCCTCTGCCAGTGAAGAAGTGAGAAGACCATCTCTGTTCCCTGAGTTGAAAAAGATCCTTTGGTTTTTTTTGAAACAGCTCATTTTTAAAAGGTACCACCCAAGTTTGTGAAATCCATGGGTAGTCATGGGAAAGGCTACGTGATACGGGAAGTTCCACAAATGCAGATTTTCCTGGGCAGGCTGCTTTTGTGTGAAAGTTACCAAACCACAGGAGTGACTTCTCTCTCTCAAAGACTGAATGAAAGACTGCTTTATAAGTCATAGTGATCTATAAGTGATCTGGTGTTCTGAGTTTTGCCTCTTTACATTATTTGTAGAAAATGAACAGTTTGTAGTGAGAGAGTGGGTTGGATTTAGAAAACAATTTGTGTTGTTTTTTTTTCTTTTCTTATTTTCTTTTCCTAGTGTATGTTAATAAAATCTATGTGTTTTTGCTTCTAAGTTGAGCCTGCTTTTGCCTTTTTCTCCCAAAATCCTATCTCTCAGTTAGCAAAAAAATTTGGCAAATTTAAAACCACCACGTAAATGGTGCCGTGACTCGGATAAGCAAACCTAAACCACAACAGCTGAGGGCTTGGAGCCCCAGAGAAAACTATTGGACATTCAGTTAAGAATAGTTGCAGAGGGGACAGTTTGTCAGATACATGGTGGTTTTAAACTGACAGAGGGCAGGTTTAGATTAGATGTTAGGAAAAAATTCTTTGCTGAGCAGGTGGCAAAGTAATAGAACAAGTTTTCCAGAGAAGCCCCATCCCTGGAGGGGTTAAAAGGCCAACTTGGATGGGCTTGGAGCTCTCTGATCTAGTAAAAAACATCCCTGCCAATGGCAGGGAGGTTGGAACTAAATGATCTTTGAGATCCCTTCCAACCTAAACCATTCTGTGACTATAGGATTCTTTTATAATTAAGCTGGGAAATTCTTTCCCACCTGAGGCTGTGGGCGCTAAAATTTACCTGAGTTTAGGTCAAGGCTGGACAGATTTGCAGAAAAGAAATCCATCAAGTGATACAGTAAAAAATTAACCAACCTGCCTGAGCCAGAAATGTTAATCTGGGAATGAGATTTATATTCTTTCCAGTGGGATGTTGCTAAAAACAGGAGGAAATACCTTTATTCTTTAAATATTCTTTATATCAGATATTCTTTAAATATCTGATTTTTTTTCTTGACAATGTCTCTTTACATTTCCACAGCTTTAAAATCACTTTTCTCCTCTCAATCTTTATTTTTCCATGCATTATTTTTCTGTGGCAGTCCTCTTCTCTTCATTGGCTTTGTTTCTGTGAGGGACTTTGCATAAGTTGTCCTTCAAACTGTTCCATTTCAAAAATTTCCCTTTTTTTCAAACTTCCTAGTTGCTCTGAGACTCTTTTGTGTAGTTTCTAAGTCTTCTTTTGCTTTACAGTGTCCCTCTTCTCTTAAGCACTTTCCCTTGAGCACCGTATCCCTCTGTGTCTCTATACAGAAGTCTAAAATATCGATGAGGGACAAAGCAAGCAGGCTTTAATAATAAGGCATATTTGCTTATAGGATATTTATTCTCAAAAATTCCACAACAAGGCAAAGAGAAACCTTATCATTTCAGAAAAAAATATGCTCATTTTTCTTCATATATTGTAGTCATAGGCCTTCCACAAAATGAACTAACATTTCTTTTTGTGCTGTGTGCCCAGAAAAGCTGCTACATGACCATTGTCTTGCCAGGATTTGATGCTGAGAAGGTGCAGCCTGGTATGTGGAGGCAATGTGCTTCTGGTTTCACTGGGGCCATTGTGAGGGGCTTTAAGGGCATGTCTCTGAGTCAGTAAGTTTACATTCTGACTTATCATTAGAGAGTGGTATGCAATTATATGTGTTCTGTTATATACATTTGAAAGAGTACATCTTCTGAAGTCCTCTCAATCAGTATAGTTGTTCTTAGGCTGAGAGGCCTTTTCCAACAGTGGACTTCAGTCCTTTTTGAATTTCAGGTGGAAGCAGATGCAGAGGGGCTTTCTACAGCTGTGTCTTGCCCATGAAGAGTGCAACCCATTTCTCAGCACAGATGGAGTATGGAATCTGGAGCAAATGGGATGCCTTTGCCTTCGAAAACAGTGGAGGCAAACTATTTAAACTGTATTATACAATGGGTTTTATTAATCCAGGAATTTTAATTTAGTACTGGGAAGGTAACTTGTGCTGTGTGTTACATGCTTCTGTGAATTTTAAGGATAGAGGTTGAGTTTTGCTCAGGGTGCAGCTGGTTGGAAGCACAAGAAACTGTTGTGGTTTCTGGGATTTGAGCAGATCAGCCAGGCAGAGTGTACCAGGGATGTGGGAGCTGAGCAGCAGTGGACCATGAACAAAGCAATGCAGGACTGGAGGCCAGTGGTCAGCAGTGACTGATTCTGCTGCTGGGAATCTGGCTGGGAGAGATTATTTCTGCATAAGGGAGTTCCCTGCAACTCTGATGCAGTGCTCAGAGTGCCTCATCCACTAAGTGAATGTAGCAAAAGCAGTAGCAAGTCACGTCTTTGTAAAAGGGGCACCATAGTTTTTTAATTGTGACATTATTAGCGAATCTTCTGGAAGGAAGAGAGTATAGTTTTAAAGTGTCTTCTGAATCCAACTATTGTTTCCTATGGCAGTTTTTCTCAAGGCAGTGATAATGTTGATCACATCTCCCAAGAGCATCTTTGAAAGGAAAATACTTGCTTTTCCTTAGATACTAGTTATTGTGGTTGTGTTTCTCAGTTACTCATGGTGGTTAGTACAAAGCACTTGATCTCATCTGCGTTTTGAGCTACTGGTTTTACAGCCAGGTGCTTGCTGTCATGACTTAGGCTTTTGTTAATTAGGTCTTCATATAATCTGCAAAATATTAATGAATTTGTTCTCCCTGCACACTCTTCATTCATTGCTACAGAACAACAGAAAACATATTAGCTGCCTGGCAGCGTATTTATTACAACACCATATGGTCTGTGTTTACTTATGCTGTACAATTAAGTGATTGTTCTGCAAATCATGGCCAAGTTCCTGAATAGCTGGGGCCTAAAATCAATCTCTTAAATTCATATTTAGGTTCCTAAATAGAAGGTCTCATTTTCAAGTATTGAGTCCATCCTAACTCTTGCTGAGTTTTTTGAAGCAAGCAGACTTTAAGCATTTTGAAAATCAGGCCTGCTGTGTTTTCCCATGATTCTGTGGGGAATCTAAACTCTGGTTTAGACTACTCTTAATATTTGTGGTATTGCAGTGCCTGTTGTATTCTCTTCATTGCAATAATATCTAGTGAGGCTTATTCATGCTGACAAACTATCAATTTGGATTGATTAAAATATCCAGTAGAAAGGTTGCTAGCAAGGTTGCAATTTGAAGTCTTTGCTGGAAGATGAAGAGATGAAGAGAGTAAGAATATTTCTGTCAAGTCACTGGGCTTTTTTCATGAAAGGGTAGGCTATAAATACCATCTTTCATATAACATATGCTTCACTGCCTGTAGCTGACAACAAACCTGAGTGAAGTAGAGTTCATAAAAAAGGCTGATTTTTCTCTCAGGATTATTGGAAGATCTTTAGTGTCTCTTAGTGAGTATTTTTGAAGTTTTTCAAGGTTTTTCTCCAATGTGTGAGGGCAATAAGGCTTTCTTTCCTTTCTCTATATTAAAATTTCAAGAAAAGTCTGATTCATTATTTCAGGAGCTGAGTTAAATTCCTTCCTCTGGATCATTTTAAAATAAATTGTTTAAGCCTCAAATACATGTGCTGCCTAAAGCAGCATATGTGTGAAAGGGTAGGTGTTGCTTTGCTTTATGCCACTCATCCTTGAGAAGAGGATGCTGTCCTTAATCTGTGGGCTCAGAAGCAAAGCAGGACTTTTTGACCTAGAAAAAAACAAATTACAATATTCTGTGAAAGTACATCATGCACATGAATGCTTCGAAAATATATTGCTGGGGATAAGTTAGGCTTCCTTTTCAAAAGAAAATCATACCAATGCCTTACGGGAAAAAAAAAAAAAGAACTTATGTGATGAGAGGAAAGAGAAGGAATTATTCCTCATAATGTTAAAAGTAAATAAATTCAGATGGCCTTGGAATGGGAGGATTTAATCAGCAGAGTGGTAAATCAGCAGAGTGATCTGCCACAATTGCAAAGGTGACTTTGAAAGAATTTCTTGTTTTCATTTTGTTGGAGTCCAGGGCACAGAGAAAACCCCTCAGACTGCCCTGGGGGGGTGGTCCGGGACCCTTGCTGGGACCCCAGGAAAGGATTGCCTTTGATCTTAGCCCATGGGAAAAACTGCCAACACTTATGGGTGAAATGAGAACAACAAAAATTTAAATTAGATAGTAGTTTTGTTTGCCATGGAGTGAAAATTTGTAGGTTTGGGTTTTTAGAATGGAAGTAGATAGAGGCAAGATGGAGAATTTTGGGCTGTGTCTTAAGTTCTTATACTCCATCTTCTGCTGTGATGGTGGCACAAAGACATTGGTAGAATGTAGGTGATGTAGAGAATTGTGTGTCTAGAATTAGTAGTAATTATTGGTACAAAATTGTCAATGTAGTACGTTTCAAGAGTTAACTGGGTTAGAAACCTTTAAGAGACCTTGGACAGCAGGTCTCGCGCTCTTAGCAGTGGTGTCTTTCAGCGTGCTAAGCCTGGTGTTAGGCGGTGCACTGACCTTCAGATAAAAAAATGTAATAAACACCTTTCAAGACCGAGCTGCGAGATCCACTCTTCTTTCAAACTCTGGCATGGGACTTTGAAAAGGAAAAAAACCCTAATCAGGGGAATCTTCGACTTGAAATAAAAGATCGTTTCATATGTCTTTCATTTTTTTCTATTCACATGCCTTGATGGATCAAAATTTGAGCCATTTTCAGTAATAAATATGGGTATTTCTCACATAGGGGCTGCTCTTGAGAAAATAATTTTGTTTTGTAAACCTTATTTGTCTGACTGCATGTTTCCATTCCCCTTGCAGAGGCACAGCGATAGCTGGAATTGTTTTTGGCATAGTATTTATAATGGGAGTGATTGCTGGGATTGCCATCTTATCTGCATATGCGTGAAGAGCAACTGTGGGACTCAAGCAGGGGTCATCTGAATGACGCACATCAACACCATCAACACACACCCAGGTAAGGAAGCCCTGCAAGAGTGCCTGTGGTCATGGCAGGAGTGTTATCCTTGGATAGTTATAGCTCCACAGTGTCATGATCTGATCATTAAAATTCTTAGAAATGCCTCTGCCTGAATTAAGATGCAAATGAGACCATATGCCAGTGAAAATAGTATGGGTTATGTTTGATATGAAAGAGAGAAAGGAAGAAAGAAAGAAAATAGAAAATAGGTGGGGGGACAGAAAGGTGGGTGATAGAGACAGAATAAGGAAAATATCACCACTGCGTGGATCCCAACGATGTTCCATTGATCCTTTCCAGGTGGTCTTCTTGGTACTGATGATCACCCTGAAAAGCATGGAATCTGATGGGTTAATATAGCCCAGGCTACGTAGGAAAACCCAGGCACCTCTCTGGAGTGTCAGGAGGAGTTTGCCTTTGTCCTTTACGACACACTCTGGGTTTGTTGCCTCACGTGCAGTCCTGTGGTGCAAGGCTTCAGGAATGACTCTGGGGGGTACTTTGTGGGGTTTTTGATGGATTATGATACTCCCTTAGCTTCCTCTTACGTGAATGTCCCATGGATGTGGCCTGTGGGGTTGTGGGTTCCGCAGCTGGGCCAGTTTGTATAAGGGAGGATGAGTGTTTACTGCCTCTGAGGTTACACCCAAACCTCCTCCCCTGCCTCGTTTCAGAGGGGGAGTAAACCTGGGTTCTGTGGGCTGTGGTCTCGCCCACTGCAAATTCAGCCAGGGAAGAATCTCTGCTGGATTTGCCTTTGTTTTAGATACACTCCTCTCCCTCAGCATTGTTTGTTTTTCCCTAGGCCAGAGATGATTGAACAGTAGCATCTTACCTAGGTGGTTTAACTTACAGTCCAAAGTTCCAGTCAGGTATCTTCAGGGAGGCTTCTTTGGTTATACAGTTTTTCTTTATACAGTTTTTGTTATAATGGGCAAAACTTTAATATTAGTGTTTGAGGCATGAACTATTTCAGTCTCTGACACACAGTAAATGGGGAATGTGACTGCAGCTGGAGGTTCTTCTCAGTCTGGAAGGCAACAGCACAGCTCCTGCTGAGAAAGGCAGGACAGCTGAGTATGCAGTGTCTGGCAGTGCAGCTCTGGCTGGGAGGGTTTATTCAGCTGCTGAGCGGGCTAAGGAGATCTGACCAGGTGATGCACTTCACAGATGGATGGCTTATGGTGCCTGCAGGAGCATGTCTAGTCCTTGCTCAGGGCAGTGCTACATTGTACAGTGTCACAGCTGCAGCTGGTCTGTAGCTGCAAAGATAAATCTGGCCATAACAGACCCCCAAACTCAACCAGCCTGAAAATAAACAAGTCCCTGGGTGAGCAAAGATAGGATGGGTTTGAACCCAAGCAGGGAACCCCAGCCAATCCCATTCTACCCTGAACACAGACACATCACTGGCCAGAGAGCTGGGCGGTGATGAAACCCCAACCAATCAATTGACTAAACCCAGGAATTTTGAACGTCCTATAAAAGGAGACCCTGAACAATAAACCAGGCTGTTGATGATCCTTGGTGAGTCCTGTCGTAATTCTGTCTCCAACCAACAACCCCATGTAACAGTACAGGACAAACTGTCTCCCTCTGCCAGAGGCTCTCTGGAAATAGATCAGTTGTTCTTTAGTGTTCTGGTTTTTGTATTTGTTCTTGTTCGTGTGCAGCCAGCTTCTTCACATTGTCCAATATAATGGGGCCAGGCATATCACAGAAGGGGGAAAACCTGGAAAATAAGGTCTGTGGACCCTAGTGCAAAGGCTTTGGGTGGTGATGCAGAGTCTAATGCAACCTGAGCTGACTGGTTTTTTGCCCAGAGCTCACAAGCACTGCTGGGTGCTGCAAGATCCCAGGTGACTTCTACAAAAGCGCACAGGGTGTTCTGTACTTCATGTCCCAGGAAAGACTGCTGGCTAGGATGCAGTGCTCGATCTCTGCATCTGTTGGAGTCTAGGGCATTCCTTTGGGTACCCTGGGAGGCCACAGACCTCGGCAGAGAGGTCTAGGACCCGAGCAAGAGGGTTTGAGATCTGTACAGGGGGGTCTGGAATCTGTACGGGGGGGGTTGTAGACCCTGGCACAGAGCCCAGAGAGACACCGTCTTTGTCTTCAGTCCATGGAAAAAGCTTCTAACACTGAGAGAAGAATTACAAGTCAAAAAGATGTGACAGACAGTAGTGTAGTGTGTCACAGGGTGGAAAATTTTGTAGTTTTAGGATTCTTAGTATGTAGGTGCATGGGAAACAAGACGGAGGATTTAGGGTGTTGCCCTGAGTTCTTCCTTCTTCTCCCCTGGCCTCCATCTTCTGGTGACGGTGCCACGAAGTAGTTAAAGGAGATTGGGTCAGAGTAGAGCTGACCACTTTAGTATAGGTAATAGACATTGGCACATAATTGTAAATAAGATGTACGTAGCTATCTGTACAACAGGCAGCGACCTCCCATCGCGGGGGGAGTCGTCCTGTGTCCGAGCAGCTGTGAACATCTCAGCCGGGCACAGAGAACATTGTAAGATAAGAAAATAATAAACAACACGAGAAACCAAAGAGAAAAAGACCTTGAAGACTCCGCTTTTTTCTCGTGTCTGGCTCGGGGCCTTCAGAGGGCAAAAAAGGCCCACTCGAACCACCACCTGAATCTCGGGAAAAGAAAACCAAACCCAAGAATTGGCCCCCTGGGTGGGCATTCCAGTGGAGAAGAAACCCGAGATGCATCCACCTGGCACCATGCCTGAACTGGAACTTGGAATACAAATTTGGACAATATTTATAAAATCTTAGAATGCCTTGGGTTGCAGTGGACCTTAGAGATCATCTAGTTTTAACCTCCCAGTCCCAGGTGGGAACATGGTGCTGAGGTACCTGTTTGTGCCTTGGTCAAAGTTAGCCGAGTGTTGGACATGCTCAGTGCAGGCTTGTGCGTGAGTTAAAATTGTTTTGATGTAATTTTTTTTAGGTGCAGGCAGCAGCAGGAAGACCCAGAGTCTAAGCCAGAGGTGTCGCAGGGTCTGGAGCTTCGCAGGGAACAGTAGGGACCCCTTGTGCCTCTGGGGTAGTGCAGTTGTGTCCGAAGTGAGTGTGAGCAGGTACATAGGGCTATGTAAGAGCCATCTTGGTGTAGAGCCACCCACTGCACCACACTTGTCAACTTGCACCACTCTAGGAGCACCAAAGGAGGTGGCACCAAGCCAGTAGGGGTCTGCAAAGTACATTTGCCTCAGTTCCACATCTACCATATGAAAGTGGCCACATTGTTGAAGAGATAAGCAGACCTTGGATGCAGTATAATGGTGTTTATGCAATTCAGTGACATTGTTAATTACAAATCCAGGAGCAATTGCCTTGGGATAACTTTGGGAGCTCATTGTAATAAAATGCAAAGGTGTTCCATACATGAAGTCTTGTTCTTCCTCTCTTAGAGTTCCTCTGCTTTTATATTCCCTTCCCTTTCCTTAGTTGCAAAGGTTGCAGCAAACCTCAGGTGCATTATGTATACTTATAGGCAAGCTATGCAGTATTCTTATGTATTCCTTTATCATACCAGTCCTAATGTCTGTTTTCTCCCTCACACCATTACATTCCAGTTAGACTGAAAGCATCTGTAATCATGCTTATCATTTCAACACTATTTTGCATACAGAGATGAGTATGAAAGAAATTGGCAATATTCTCAACCATGAATTGCTGAAGAGCTACTTCAAAAATGAATAGTTGCTGCAAGCTGTAAAAACAGGGGCTGTTTTTACAAAATGAAAACTCCAGGGCTGTAACCTTTTCCTCCCCAAGTCTGCTTCTGCAATGACTCACCCTTATCTCTCAATCTCTAGGCAATTTGACTCTACACATCAAGGCCTCTAGTGCAAACATCAGTTTGAGCAGTTCTTCCTCTCAGCAGCAGCAGCAGGTTTTGGAGGATGAGGAAGCTTGGAAATGTTTTCTTTGTTCCCTGCTGTCATGAACACTTCTTGAATAATGACTGACCTGATTTGGCTGCATGGCTTGTGGCCAACACTCCCTCAGCCATTACCTGTTTTGGACAGGAGTAGCAAGTGTGAAGATGCTCTTCTTTCTGCCTCAGCCACAGCAGCAGCCCAGTGTTCAAGAGAGCAGGGCATGCTTTTATGGCACTCTGGGATTTTGAGTCTCTTCCTCCCATCACACCCTAGATTTCTGTTTCCACTCTATGCTAGTACTATTTCATTGCCAGTCTGCCTGAGACATCTACAGAGGGGACGGGAGAGGATCTGTGGTGACATAAATGGAAACATGTGCAGACTCTGGACCTTAAAAATTGTAGAGACTACTCTAATTGGGTGTTGATACAGAGCCTTTAGTTCTTACCATGCTATCATTCTGCAGCATTCAGTCTTCTTAGTGAATGAATCCTTTTTCTTTAAAGTTATTAGAAGTAATTGAGAAAAAGTTTTCAGCTACTTCTGAATATTTTTGTTGCCTTATAAATGCCTAACCCAGTGTCCTGGGTTGAAGTATATTCTATCACCATCTTCATGAACTGTTGAAACCAAGTGAGGCAGTGCTCCCTGCCTCCCTCACTCTGGACTATCTCCTGTTAATGGGCCCATCAGGCCTTATCACATGACTCACCATCCCATTGTGAGATGCTCCGGCCAGAAGGAGGAACCAAGCATTCCAGCCTGGATATAAGCTGAGACTCTGAACACCAGAGGGGGCCTTACCCACTGGATTTCCAGAGGACTCAAGCTACCAGACCTTTCTACGGGATCACTGCTTCAGGAAGACCACCTCATTTGGACTGCTTCCATCACCCTGATCAGGTTGTATTCTGACTCTGTCAGTGGTCTTTTGTATTACTGCATCTATTTTTATTTTACCTTTTTTTTCCTTTCTTCCTATTAAATTGTATCTCTGACTTGGAGCCTCTCATTTGTTTTGCTTTCAAAACCTCTACACCCAGTTTATGAATGTTGGGCTCTCCTCAGATGTCCCCATTGGTGTGAACAAGGTGAAAGCTTTGTTCTTGCTCAGCGCAAGCTATGCTGTCTGGCATTTGCCCTGGGAGGTGTGATGCTGCTGTGTTTGTCATGGTATGGCACATCACACACCTGGAGATCCAGAGGGTGTTTGAGGTGTCCCCGGTGATCAAGAACCCTGACTGCCATCATTTTGACATGACATAAATCCCTGTGCTGCTGAAGGAGGTGGAAGGGAATGAATTTGATAAACTTTGAATTTGATGAAGGGAATGAATTTGATAAGCCTTTGTCCCCCCAAAATTATTAGCTCTGCCATGTTTGTCTGGTATCATCTGCCATACAGGCATGCAAACACTTTTACCGGCACAGCCTGTTGGTAGGCACACAGCTAAGGACTGAAGGAAAAGGCAATAAACAATGACTCACATTGATATAAATTGACTGTGTAATGGCAGCCTGAAAAAAAAAATGAATGCATTGCCAGGAGGTTTTATATCAGCTGCATGCAAGTCTGGATATCAGCAAAGAAATACTTGAAGGCTGATCTGAAAAACAGGTTTTTAACTCCGTGTTCTTTTTTCTCGCATTTCAGTGGCTCCACCATAATACAGTTATGAACATGAAATGGAGTACCCAGCTGACCTACCTCCACCTTATCCTCCAACCCCACAGACTGTGATACAGTATCCCCCCACCCCCTCCATACCCTGGATATTCAGGGAAATAATTAACATGGCTTCACATGGATACCGACTGCCTCTTGAAACAGCCAGCACTGTTCGGACAGTTCTGTTTCCTCAGGGACAAATAGGATTGGGTTTTGCATCAGCGCATGTGGCCAGGTGTTGAAATAAACTGGAAAGGTTGCCAAGGCTCAGGCTGAATAAAAATACTGTCTACTCTGGACCATCATGTTTCATGACTAAACAACATGTGACCAAAGAAACGGTCCTTATAATTTAGTGTCTGATGAGTGCTTAACACCAGTTGTTAGCTTCACCTGCAGCACATGGGAGTGGGGCTTTTCCCATGTAGGAATGTGCAAGTGGTGCAAATGGCTGAACAAACTGTTTCAAAAGCACAGGAGGCAGCTGCTGGGGTTTATTTTGGGGGAAAGTGTCAACTTCTGTCTTGAGACAACCACTATGCCTTTCCCTGAAACGAGGGGGATAAGCAAGAACAAGGAAGATTGAAACTCTTTTCCACTTCTACTTCCAGCTGATAATACCCAATGACCACTGTGCATATTGGTCTGATAAGTATGTTAGAAGGAGATGTTCTGTTAAAATTTTGTAGTAATTAAAAAATTATGGGTATTATTTTTCGCCAAGTGCAGATTTTTGAGTGCTTCTTTTTAAGCAGTTTGTGACTAGTTTATGAACTGAAATGTTAACGTAGGGTGAATTTTTGTATGTGAAATACACTAATTTATGATTGATTTACTTTTACCTGGACTTAAAAACTCTATACATTGGAAATATGCTGAAATGCCTTTTATATCAGCAAATGATATTTTGATTTTAGTATAAAAATACTGAATCAGCAAAACTCACAAATGGGAGAAAAAATTAAAAACAAATATTAAAACATCTTAGATTTTACTTCAGTTCGATTGCATAAAGCCGGGGCTTTGAAATCATATTATTTACCAGTAATGAGGATATTCAGCCTTTGCAAAGAGGTGAGGGTAGAGACTGTGAGCATCTGATTACTTTTGAATGTGTCTTGTGCATTTTAAAATTGTAGGTCACCAAGTAATACTTTTTACATTTGTCATGCATGTTGTTCAAACTTACTTATTCTCTACTATATGCAGTCCAGATATTCATGATTTAAAATGTTCCATGTATTTATAATGATAACTGTAATTCTGCAGCAGCTATTTGACTTCAGAATAGCGTATTCCATTACCTAAAGCATCATCTTTCAGCATTAAGACTATTATTTTTCTCAGGTTTATATGCAAACCACAAAGAGTGTGTCTCTTCAAGAATTTAAAAATACTGAATGCCCTTAGTTTGAGTTGGGTGTCTGAGCAGTTTGAGAATGGGATAGCTGTGGCATCAGCTGTAGGTTACTGCTGGTTCAAGGAGATCAGAATGTATTTAAATGTTTTCTAGTGTAGCCTTTCTCTTCTTTTCAAGTGTATCCATGTAGTAACAAATGAAAAAGCTTGCAGAAAGGAGATACTGTGTCCCAGTGAAATCAACCTCTCCTAATCCCCCGAGTCTGGAGTTTTTGGTATTCAGTCCTGATTCAGGGAGGAACTGAAGCAACGTTTGACTTAACAAAAAATTCATTCAGAGGCATTCTTGAAACAAGACCTTACTGACAGTTCTTGCTCAGATTTTGCAGTTGTATTTGTTCTTTCCAGGCTGACTAAACTTACCCCCTTGAAACTCCACTTAAAAGTGCAGATGGCCTCAGTGCCTGCCAGTGTAATTTCAGAAAATCTGTGTTGTGGCCATTGGCCACACTGAGTCCAGAAGCTACCAAGGCACTTGTGACCTAGTCAGGGGAAAACTGAGCTGCATCTCAGGTGTTTGGTTGCTGCTGGTTCCTTGGAGTCTTCTCTGAGAAAAGAGAGTTACATTCTCATTTCTGTTTTGCTATTCAGAGGTGACAAAACCTAAACTGGCTTGTCCTCACAATTACTTCTGCTCTGGGTACGTCCTGTGACATTTCAGCTGTTACCCTGACCTCTCAAGAGCTGCCAATTTGTTGCCCTGTTCTTTAGCCTTCTGATGACTGTTTACATATTTCTAGTGGAGTCTCTCACGAATGTACCATAAACAAGTAGATTGTTTTCATACCAGTCTGTGATAGACTGGTGAACTGACCACTAGGGTCAGGAAGGTGTTCCTTTCATCTACCAATCCTTGATCAAATCCCAAATTCTATTTAAGTCCCAAAATGATAATAAACGCTCTCTTTCTCTGCTCACCGGTGAACCTGAGTGGTGTGGTTCTTTCGTGTCCCTACCGATGACAGCCAATTGAAGTCCTCCCACGAAGAGCAACCCTCTGTGTGTGGTGTTTTGGCAGTCCCTACTCAAACCCATATCCTGGAGTGTTGATGTACCTGCCAACATGGTGACCAACATGAAGAACAGAATAAACATAGCTTTTCCTACAGAGAACCCTGTTCCTACTGTATCATTCTATGCCAGTACCTCAGCACTTTCTAGTTGATCACACTGAATAATATTTTGGTGCCAAAAAGTTACCTATAGATAATGAGTATTTTGTCACTTTCCCACTCCTGTATTTCATTTCTTTGTGCTGAACATGGAGACACACAAATCAAAGAGCAGTTTGTATTTGAATGATCCAGTATTTGAACAATACAGAAAAGAAAACTATCCTAGAGATCATTAATCTTCCCTTAGAGAAAGAATTTCTGTACCTGTGACATAGGTCAGAACAAGTTAGGAAACTGATTTCTTGCACAAAAAGGAATTTCAAAGACTAAAAGTCTTTGATCACAGAGTTTTCTGTTTTTCAGCTTTGTGATTGCATGTTTCTTCTGATGATGTTGCATAAAGGACATAGTGACCAAATTACCTACATGGTTTACATGACTTATTCCAGGAAAAATTATGGATATGGGAAGTTGAGAATTTAGTAGTGATTGAGAGCTATTTGTTTGTTATTAAAACAGCAGTGTGAATGTTCATTTTTGTATGTTAGTTAATGTTCTGCATATCCACATATACTGGGGCATACCAGGCAGTGATTTTGATCTCAAAGGACAACACATCTCTTTTCCTTGCTAAGGGCATAAAACATAAAGGTATTGCTCTTTCAGCAAACCAGACAAAACCAGTATAAAGTAGCCTAAAAGACATGATGATTGCATTGAAAATAAGTAAAACTGAGAGAAATGGAGAGCAGGATGGGGTCTGAGATATTTATAAAACTAAAAGAATAGAACAAAAAAGTTTCTATGAAACAAATGGAAGCATTTGACAGTAGTAAAGTTCTATTATTTGAGTTTAGTTGAAAAAATTGAAGTGTTTCAGTACCTGAAAGGGGCTGCAAGAAGGCTGGAGTGACACTTTCATTTACAAGAGCATGTAGGGGAAAAGGGGGAATGGTTTCAGAGGACAGAATTAGGTTAGATACTAGGAAGAAATTCCTCCCTGTGAGGATGGTCAGACACTGGCACAGGTTGCCCATAGAAGATGTGGATGCCCCATCCCTGAAAGTGTCCAAGGCCCCATTGGACAGGGCTTTGAGCAACCTGGGCTAGTGGAAAGTGTCTCTGTCCATGGCAGTGGGATGGAACAGGATGATTTCTAAAGTTCCTTCCAACCCAAACCACTCTATGGTGTCACGATTCTTTGTGTGCAAAGAACATCTCTGTATCCAAATTCCTGCAGTGCAGGTATTGCCAGCCACTGGTCTGTTTCACATGAATGGCTTGCAGATGAGTGCATTAGTACAAGGAGTTTTTACTTAGTCACACTGACTTTTTTCAGTCTCGTTGTACTGTAAAGTAAGAAAAGAAAAGAAAAAAAAACAAACAAAAAACAAACAAACAAACAAACAAACAAAAAAAACAAAAAAAAAACAAAAAAACAAACAAACAAAAAAAAAAACAACACAAACCCAAAAAACACCCCAAACCTGAAAATAACCTGTAGCTGAGAAGGGCCAGAGCATCCTTTGCTTCTCTCACTTGGCGGTAGATATTAGCGCAAATTTTGTTGGTGAATGTAGCATTGCCCTGGGCAGTTTGTGGACTTGGACCAAATGCCTCTGGTTTTCTTGTGGTCTCAGGTTGCCCTGCCTTTGATTCATGATTTCCAGACTGCACTGGGGAAGCAGAATGCAAATGTTTCCATGTGAGGAGTATAGGCCCCAGTCCCCTGAGCCTTTCTCCTTGGTTTCCTAGTTTAGCACATTAGATGTCTTCCTGGTTGCAGGATTTCTGTTAGGGATTGGAAGCAGCTGGAGTTGCAGGTGCTTACGAGGGCATATTCTGACACACGCTTTGATGCCAGTCCTTTTTTGTGAGGAAAAAAAGTCTGTGTGATGTCTTATTTATTCATGTATGAGGGATATTTCAAATCATGATGCATTTCACAAAGTTGATTTAATCTAGCATTTCTTTAACTTTTTTCCCCCTCAGCAAGAGCTACTTCAAAACCACTTCTCTCTCAGACAACCTACTGTTTCTAGGATATATACCAAACAGCAGGAGATGCCTAGTTAAAGACCTGATGACCCATTTGGGAGACTTGGAAAGTTAGGAAATGATCAGTTGGAGGAGTTAAAAGGACAAGGCAAAGCCATGGGAAGTTAATGTGGTAGGTCACCATTGCCTAAATTACATATGATGATGATAGGATCATTTATGTTATTATGAGCTGTTTTAATTAATGAAAAATGTAACAATTTGCTTTTTTGATGTTGGTAACTTCAGAAGATGCAGTTTTACCATTATAGTACAGTAGGCTGGATTTTCAGTAGTGCCAAAATGAGAAGATTTGTTTGTTCCATAGAGCACCTGGATCAATATTAACAGTGTTCTTGATATAGAAGAAATAGAGTCTTTCAATTTAAAGCAAATGGTCTCAAGACCATTTGTGAAATCACAGTGGTATTTTTTGGATGTAAGGGGATGGTTCTTAAAGCATTGATGGCTGTCTATTAGAATAGTAAATGTTTGGCATTTCTATATTCATTTTCATTCTGGTGTTGTGAAACAATTTAATACAGACCAAAGAAAACTAAGCCTCTGTGAATAAAATGGATTGAACCCAGAAAGGTATGAAATATACCCAAAAAATATGATTAAAACCAAATGAGGTTAGATGTTGGTCCCCAAAAAACTTGATACATTTTATTTTATAGTAAAAGAGGCAAAGAGAAAGAAAAAAAAAGGAAGAAATAGAAAAAGAGGTGTGTGTGGGTAGGGGAACAGGGAGAGAGTGACAGGGTAGAAACATATCACCCTTCTGAGGGTCCCAATGATGTCTCATTGCTTCCCTCAACCTGGTCTTCTTAGTGGTGAGGGTTCCCTGTCGCCAAAAAGTCTAGAATCCCATGGATTAATATACATTTGGGCCAGGTGGGAATGCCCAGGTGCCTCCGCTGTGGAGGGCAAATTTGACACTGTCCTTTGCAACACTGTGGGTCTGTTGCATCATGTTGCAGTGTTCTGATGCAGGGTCTGGGGACCCCTTTGGAGGAGCCTCTGATGGACTATGACATCCCCTCAGCTGTCCTGCAGCTTTTCCTGGGGTGAAGGCACCCAGAGCTGAGCTGGTCTGCACAGCAGAGGATGGGCGTTCACTGCCTCGGACCAGAGGCTATTTCACCACACACCCGAAACCTCTCCTCCCTCTCCCATTAGTGTGAGGGTCTGTGGAAGCCTGGCAGCAGATGAGCCTGGGGCTGCTGTCTCCATCCTGATAGTGCTTTTTTTTTTCCCCCAGCCCAGACCTGAGTAATTTTATCTTATCTCCATCAATATGCAGTCCAGGGCCTTAGGGCGTGGTAGTCTTCCCGGCAGCTTTTATACAGTTTTGCTATAATAGGGAAAAGTCCTTCATAAAGATATTTAAGCCGTAAATTAAAACATTTCAGTTTCTGACACCTGGGAATTCTCCAAATGCTTTAGTAACTCTAAAAATAATTTTTTAGACACCATGGAATAAAACACAACAGGTATTTAACAGCACACAGTAACAACATCTAACACTCTGAGGCAGAAACTACACAAAAGAATTAATGGAAGTTTAATTTATTTCTTGTGCTTCCCTAAGACATCAATGTTTTGGACAAAAAATCTTGGCAAAATGATGACCAGGACTTCATATCAAGTGGCTTCATAAGTGGCATCTTACACTCAAAATAGTGGTCGTAGTTTTTATATTGCAGCAACGTATGAGATTCAAAAAGCAGAGCCCCTGCCCAAGCCTGACTTGCGGTGCACCCATTGTAAATCCTGTTCCCACTCTGTTGAGACATTGGTGTACAGCAAGCAGAGGACTGAAAAAAAAAAAAAGGTGTGATGGTCCATCACTTCAAAAAGAGAAAGAGAAATGCAGAAAAATAAAATGGTCAAGACTTTTTTTGTTCTGTATGAGCTTCATAGGGCAGCTCATTGTCACTGTATGAAGGGAGCAGTGAAAACTGGAAGTGTGTTAAAGAGCTGCCATGCACTTAGAATAGCCTAGAGAAGGATCTGGGGAGCTCCAGCTTCAGGACCATGTCACTTAAGGTTCTGGAGGCAATAACTAGAGCAGAAACATTTATCTGTCTGGTCTGCTGTGAAGATTAGACTGACAATATTTACACAGCTCTGGAAATGGAAAACATTAATTATTTTTGTTACCATAGTGATGCCTTAAGTTTTAGCCTTCATATTTTTCAGATTCTGAACTGCCTTGGTGTGTAACTTTGAACTCCATATTAAGTGTTAGTAAGTTCTCTTCTCCAGCTTGAGAACCAAGGACAACTGTTACAGCCTCAGGCCCAAAAAGTATAAACAACGGTGAATTGAAGAGGAAACCAAGAGGATGGGACTTCATAACCTGAAGCTGTAATTGGACAATTAACCCCAATATGTAAATGGACCAAAACTTATAAAAGTGTGAAAACTTGTGACCGGTCACCCATCTTGCATCCATCTTGGGTCCATCTTGACCGGGGCCCTGGCCAGACTCTTGTACTGCCCAGAGTGTATCTTTGGAAGGCCTTTTAATAAATACCTACTTTATTCCTTTAATTCTGTCTAGTCTCTGTTCCAGGTCAGCCTCTCAAGGCATCAGTTCTATGCACCATTAGTATTTACATCCTTAGTGAAGAGTAGAAAAGGGCAGGCTTTGGATGCCATTGCTACCACAATGATGACTAAGAGGGGACTAAAGCCAACAGAAATTAAAGGAAAGCCAAAGACAAACAGTTGTGAAGAAAGTGGGGTTTTTTTGGTCAAACTAGCATGTGAAGCTGGTTCCTTCATGGAGTTGAGTTGGCCTGCTGCCAGCAAAGGTTTTGGACAAAGGTTTCCTGAAACCTGCAGGAGGGAGGCTGAAGTGGGAACTGTGTAATGCAGGTCATCCCCCAGCCTGTTACTTCACCTGATTACTCTGCTCACCCACAGGAAAAGTGCCTGGTGGGAGACTTCAAGGCAGTCGTCCTTTCTGGCATTAGTGCCAAACTGACCATCTTAGCTCTTAACCTTTGCAGCACATCAAGGACATATTCATTTTCAGTAACATGGGCAAATACATTTTTTCATGGCCAGTAAACAATCCTACAATTTCTCTCAATAGATCCCACATTGTATTGGCGAAAAGTGCAGCAGCTTGAAGAAAACAGAGACCACTGCTTCTTCCAGCAGGATCCATCTTTATTACACACACTCCTATATTTATATGTTTCTACTATGGAAAAGTTTAAAAAAAGTCTTAGAACGCACAAGAGGAAAGACAAAACAGCCACACCGCCAAGCACTCATTAGAGCAGACATTTCTGCCCTTATCAGCCATTCACTCAAACATGCTGCCTCCCATGTTCTGGGAAGTAAATGAAAAACATTCACACATGGTGTTTATGGCTGTAGTAATTCC
Source organism: Sinosuthora webbiana (assembly GCA_013397395.1). Taxonomy (NCBI): domain Eukaryota; kingdom Metazoa; phylum Chordata; class Aves; order Passeriformes; family Sylviidae; genus Sinosuthora; species Sinosuthora webbiana. The sequence goes on from VXBN01015217.1 coordinate 32,971, forward strand.
TCTGCTATGCACCTTTCCCAAGAGCAGAAAGCTTTATCAAAGTCAAGATAAACAGTAACAGACCTGAGCCATGATTTTACATGGGTAGCAAGGCCCTTATTTAGTAAGGCTTTACATACACACAACAAGAAGATCTCCATTACAGGAACTAATCTAGGTACCACCTTTCCCCAGTTAATTCAAATTGTCCCATCTTCATTATATTACAACATCTTTACTGGTGGCTCATCTCATTGCCCTTATTTGCATGCCCCCTCCAGATCCTTCAGGGCTGCATCCTTATTGCTGCTTGCCAAAGTGCTTTTCCAAAGAGTGTTGATCACAGGTAGAATATCTTCCAAGCAGACCCCTGCCCACTTGCATAGCCACCATGTAGAGGCTTGGTTCTGCAAATCATATATACTCTGGTGTTAAACATTTCCTCCTCTGCAGGGGAGGAAGGACAGCTGTTTGGCAGCCATCCCAAGATCACCCTCAGCTCAAGTTTGGCTTGTGATGAAACTTCTTTTTCTCTGTTTCCAGGGATCCAAATGTGCCTCACTATGTTTAGAAAGAAGAAAGGGAAATGAAAACAAGTCAGCCCACATCGGCTTCCTAGTTTAGCTCAGGTCTGAGTGATGTCTTTTTCCCTGAGTATTGCCAGCTCCAGAGTTGACAGCATGGCTCCACTTCTTTGGATCTTGGTCTTTCCTTCATTGTAGAGCATCTTTAATAGGAGGGGAGGGTGTGTTATGGGCATCTGTGCAACTGCGAAGTCCAAACCTTCCATGAGGCTGCCTTGTGATTTCAGTACCTATAGTCCCCTCCTTTACATTTGGACCTTTATGAACAAGTGCTCAACTGGAAAACTGTTTTTATCCTTTTTATTGAAGTATAATACTCTTCCTGGCCTAATTTTCAGATGTTTAATATCCCTTGATCTTATACAGCTGGTAAGCTGCTGGTGACTGGGCTGTGTTTAAAGAAAATGCTGGGAATCTATGTATCTAATGTAAACTATGCTGGGAATCCAGAAAACCCTTATAATGAGGCTCATTATACCCTGTAACTTGAACAATAAATCAATAGCTACAGATTATATAGATTGTACACCAGGATATGCAGAACATACATGTGCAATAAATCTGTATACTTGTGACTGGCCGTGTTTGAGGCTATCATAGCATTGAGCTTCTTTGTTATGGTAATGGGCTTGGGGACTTTCTTGGTTTGGGAAGACAGGCATCTACCAGGGCAAGCTGGAGAGCTGGCGTTTCCCTTGGAATGGAGAATGTAAACTCGCCCCCCCCACCCCT
>VXBN01015220.1:8399-20560 GCA_013397395.1 Sinosuthora webbiana
GGTTGTGCCCGGCGGCTCCGGCCGTGCCCGGCCCTGGCGCTGACTCACGGCCCGGGCAGGGCACGACCTGCTGGGCTGCAGCCGGGGCCGTGCCGTGCTGAGGCCCCGCGGGGCTCCGGAGCGCCGGTCAGTGCTCGGGGAGGAGGAGGAGGATGGAGGGGCCGGGGCTGGCGGCCGGGCTGGGCTCGGCGGGTGACAGCTGCTGATGGAACCAACCCGGACTGCCCGAGCTTTGCGTTTGCGTTTCGGGCCTAAATCCTCCGAGCCGGTGCTGGGCGCTCTGGGAAGTGTCCCCAGATGGGTTTGCATCATCACTCGGGGTTTGTAATGAGCGAGGATCGCTCGGGGTTCTCTGCCAGACGCGGACGGCTGCGGTGTGCGAGTGTCAGACCGAGCAAGGGCAGCTCCCGAGCCCCCGGGCTCTGCGCCTTCCCCACCGCCCGGAGCGGGAGATGCCCCGGGTTCCGACCCGTTCCTTGGGGCCACAAACCCGCTGGGTATCCACAAAACCCCTGCGTGCAGAGTGTAAAGCCTGAACGTGCTTCTTGTGAGGCAGCGCAGCAGCTGGGCGAGCAGTCATCTCCGAGCGACGGCCCTGCCTGAGACGGGAATTTTCCACTCTTTATGTAATAAAGACAGTAACCCCAAAGGTTCTGGAGGAAATGCACGAAGCAGCCGGGTTCTGAGGGAACCTGCCTGCTGTCAGCGCCCAGCATTTCTGTGCTGACATTAACTCTGCCAGTGCAAAGCCTTTTTTCCCCTTGGCCGCTCCGGTTGTGCTCATGAACCATTCCAAAAAACGCAGGTGGGTGATTCAGAGCCTGGCTGGGCTGCTCTGCCACTCCTGTGCTCCAGGCGGGCAGTCAGGAGGGGCGTGGGACAAAGCTGAGCGAGAATGGAGTCACTGGGCATTAATTGTGGGGCAGTGAAGTCTCACTGGGCATTAATTGTGGGGCAGTGAAGTCTCACTGGGCATTAATTGTGGGGCACTGAAGTCTCACTGGGCATTAATTGTGGGGCAGAGCTGTGTGTCTGTGTGTGTGGCAGCGATCTGATCACCCAGGGAGGCTCCTCTGGGCTGGACAGGTCTGAGCAGGGCGTGAGAAACTCCCCGCTCTGCTCCCGAGGTGCGGACGGCAACTGACAGCGCTGTGAGTTTCGTTCTTGGTGGATGTTTTCTCCTTCCTCCGCTGGAAATTACACGTTTGAAAACATTTCCTTGTGCGGTGCAGCTTGTTTGTTTGTTTGTTTGTTTGGTAAGAAATTGCCAGTTACACGCGCAGAGAGGGATGCGGGCCAAGGTTGGAGACGGTTCACAGGGAAGAAGCATTTGGAGGATGTGAATAATTCCTTTGAGCTCAAGTTAAGGTTGGGTTGTTTCCTTTTGTTTGGCTGTATTTTTTTTTTTCTTAGTTGGTGTCTGGCCTGCAAACAAACACCCAGTGCAGAGAACTCTTGTGACAGCATCCCAAAGTTCTCCCTGTTGGCGAGCAGCTGTTTTTTGGGCTTTTTTTTTTTTTTTTTTTCCCCATCAAAGAATAGTAAGGGCTTTTTTTGTGTTCTTTTTCTTGAAAGGAGTCTTCTCCAGAGGAACCCTCTGCAGGTAGGGATTCTCCTCCCACTGCTGTAAACACCCAGTGCATGCCTGTCCCGTTGTGCCTTGGGTTTTTGGGAGGTTTTATTTTTTGAGCACTGTGTTTAATTTCACTAATTTCCCTTCCCTCACGAGCAGGGATGGTGGAGTAGAAGGGGAAGCAGCTCTGGGCTGGGCTGGCAGCAGGAGCAGCCCTGCAGGGCTGTGGGGCTGCCCTTATCAGGGCTGGGCAGGCTGGGGACAGGGGGACACGGTGATCACCAGCACGGGGAGCCCTCCCTGTGGCCAAGCAGGAGAGTCAGGAGCCTTTGGTGGTGCAGAATGGAACGGCTCTGAGCCAGCCCAGGCACCTCGGGGGGTGTGCAAACACCTCAGGGGTGCTCAGACAGCAATTCCTGACCTGCAGGGACTGGCAGGGACTGGCACCTCCTGCCCTGGCAGTGTCTGAGCTCAGCTCTGAGCTGCGGGGCCCCAGCAATGCCAGACCTCGTTCCCTTGGCTCCCCTCCCTTTGTTTTTGTGCTGAAACCTCTTAGGGTTGGTTATTTTTTTTAAAGAGCTGCGTGCCCCTGCACCGAGCCCGGGTTATTTGCATCTGGAGTTTGCTTCTTGGATCTGATTAAACATTGAACCAAAAGCAAACAGGGAAGCAGTGGTGTTGCATCAGGGCAGGAGCCCCGTGTGTGCCTCTTACCTGGCCAGGTGGGGAGCCCTGGAGAGCCTGGCTCCTCTCCCTGTGCTGTGCAGGGTGACAAATGCCCCAGTAACAAACCTGACATTTGTCACAGCAGTCTGTGTATTTCTGTTTTCTCTCTCTCTTTTTTTTTTTCTTTCTTTTTTTTTTTTTTTCTCCTTCCTTATTTCTGTTTATTTTGGCTCTAACGTGCCCTTTGTGCCTTTTTTCGCAAAGTCACTGTCCCAGGCTGACCTTTGGCCGGCTCCATTCTGCCTTCCTGCCCCTGGAAATCTCCTCTCTGATCCGAGGGGAGTTTTCCCTGCATGGAAGGCAAAGTGTCCTGTCTTTGGGGCAGACCTTGAGGGCCACAAGGTTTTTGTCTGAGGGAGGGAGGCAGGCTGGGCTGTGCTGTGAGCTGTCCCATCACCTGCCACGCCCTGTCCCTGCTGTCCCCCTCCCAGGTCCAGCACAGCTGCGAGCCAAATTCCTGCACACGGAGCACGAGCTGAGGGAGCCCAAGACAGTGAGCCAGGCAGACATGAAGGTGGAAATCCTGCCAGCCCTCACTGACAACTACATGTACCTGCTCATCGACCAGGACACCAGGGAGGCTGCCATTGTTGACCCTGTGCAGCCACAGAAGGTAACGAACACTCCCTTGGCCCTGGGGTGTCCTTCCATTGCTGCATCCAGGAGGGAACGAGCCACATGCTGCCCCAGGTGTGGGGGAAAGGCAGGAGATGCTGGCTGTGCACAGGGACAGCCAGGAATCACGCCAGGGACTGATGTGTCCCCTCATTCCAAGGATTGCTCTGTCCCCTATTCCAGGGATTGCTGTGTCCCATACTCACTCCAGGATTTGCTGTGTCCCTCACTCACCCCAGGGACTGCTGTGTCCCCCATTGCAGGGGTTGCTGTGTCCCTCATTCCAGGATTTTCTGTGTCCCTCACTCACCCCAGGGATCACTGACCTGCTTTGGGATTTTGACCTTAATTCGATGTAGGGCGGAGAAGAGGAGACGGGATCTGTGGGCTGGTCAGAGTCCTGCTGTGCTGCCCTGTAACCCCAGCCCGGCTGGGGACGAGCTGCCTGCAGAGCTGCTGGGGTGGCTCTGGTGCCCAGGTGACACCAGGGGTGTGACTGTCCCTCTGTGTCCCGCCCTGCAGGTTTTGGATGCCGTCAAGAAGCACGGCGTGAAGCTGACCACGGTGCTGACCACCCACCACCACTGGTAACCGCCCTGGGCCCCGACACAGACACTGCCACGAGCTGCTGCTCCCCTGGCTCAGGGGATCCCTGGGCAGCAGGATCAGACCCCATTCCTCTGGCCTTGCCCTGCCCACGTGCCCTGTGCACACCACGAGCTGCGTGCCGGTGCCTTTCACCTCTGAAATCCCGATTTTTCCAGGGGCTGGGCGTGGAGGCAGCCGTGGGCTGTGGGAGGAATCATTTGTGCTGAGGTGCCACGACGGGCCCGTGAGGAGTCCTGCAGGCAGCACTGTGGGAGGATCACCCCAGCTCGAGCCAGGGGTGGGAAATGGAGGTTTTCCTGCAGTGACCTGGCCAAGGGTCAGAGTGGAGCCACCTCTGTGGCTGGGGAGTGGAACAACCAGCCCTGAGCTGGACAAACCAGCAGCACAGCGAGTGCTGGGCCCTGGGCTGTCTGTGTGCCCGCTCCCTGGTGGTGTGTGGGGTGCTGGATTGCACATTTTCCACTCACCCCGTGCCCTCCCTGCCCCAGTTACTGGGGAGGTTACTGGGAGCCCCTAAGGCTGCTGTTTTCCCAGCTGGGGATGGATTTGTCAGGGATTGATTCCCCCTCTCCCTGCCCTAATTACTGCAGAAATGAGCTCCGCTCGTGGCCTATCCCTGGATAGGAGGAGTGACAGATCCTGGCAGAGGGCTGGATTAAAAACGATCACCTGGAGCTTATCACTGCACAGTGACCATCAATCTGTGTTCCTTCCTCCCCAAATCCCATTTTTTCCCCCCTTGCAGGGACCATGCTGGAGGCAACGAGAAGCTGGTGAAGATGGAGCCGGGGCTGCACGTGTACGGGGGGGACGGCAGGGTGGGGGCCCTGACACAGAAGGTGTCCCACCTGACAGCTCTGCAGGTAAAGGGAGGGCCCTGCAGGACTCTGCGTGTCCCCTCTTGGGGTCACAGGTGTGTCCCCACCTGGGCTGGGCCCCCCTGGGATGTGATGGATGGTTTCAGGGCAGCGTTCCCCCTTTTCCAGCCCTGGGGACCGAGGCCCCCCTGCCTTGGTGACAGGGGCCTCGTGTGAGGCACAGTGGGACGTGCTGGGTGTCCCTGGGCAGCTGGGGGGCAGAGCAGGTGTGTGACAGGGGCTGTGTGACAGGGGCTGTGTGACAGGGACAGTGTGACAGGACGGGCTGTGTGACAGGGACAGTGTGACAGGACGGGCTGTGTGACAGGGCTGTGTGATAGGACAGTGTGACAGGACAGGGACAGTGTGACAGGGACTGTATGACAGGACAGGAGCTGTGTGACAGGTCAGGGACACTATGACAGGGACACTATGTGACAGTACAAGAGCTGTGCCCTGCTGGCAGCACGGCGAGCACTGACCAGACCCGAGTGTTCCTGTGGGAGTGACGGCTGGAACACGGACCATGGGACACGGACCATGGGATATGGACCATGGGATATGGGACATGGGCTGAGCAGGGCCGTGCCAGCTGCCTGCAGGGATTTTCCTGCCCAGGAGCAGCAGGCCTGGCCAGGAGCAGCCCGTTTGTCCCCAGGGGGGCTGGCAGGTGACACAAACCCCCGTGAGCAGTGCAGGCAGGCGTGAAGGGCACTGCAGCCTTGGAGGGGCAGCAGCACGGCCAGGTGGGCAGGGGAGGCCATGTGGGATCCTTCCCTTCTCCTCAGCATCACCCACTTCTCCCCTTCAGCTCCAGTTCTGTTTGGAGCTTTTTTTTTTCCACGCTCCATTAGCTTTGTTTAGGATTTTCTGTTGGCTCTTGCTGCCAACCACCAAGCTTTGAGTCCCCGTGCATGGGAATGAAAGGATCTGGCTGTTCCCTTTGTCAGGACACCTGCCTAGAGGAAACAGCCTCCCCTGGGCTCTCTCTGGCCAGGCTGGGGCAGATTTAGGACCATTTAGGGCACCAAGAGCAGCGATTCTTTTCTAACAGTGCAACCTCCAGCGAACAGCAGCTTCAGCTTTAGTGCTCTGCCTTCTTCCCAGGTGGGATCCCTGAGTGTGAAATGCCTCAGCACGCCGTGTCACACCTCGGGACACATCTGTTACTATGTGACTAAGCCAAATAGCTCCGAGCCACCTGCAGTTTTTACAGGTGAGGAGTTCGGGAGGTTCCCTTGCTGTAAGGACAGAGACTCCCCCTCTGCCTGGGTGCCTCTGGGTGTGCATCTGTCCCCTCCTGCCGGGGCAGCTGCTCAATATCCATGTCGTGTTCCCCTTTCCAAGCAGGAATTGTAGGTGGAAACTTGTCTGGGTTTGTAAAGAGGGGCTGCACACCCTGCAGGCTCTTGATGACTCCTACATCCAGTTTTTTTGGGGTTTTTTCCTGGAAAAAAGCTGTTGGTTTTTCTGTCTCAGGCCAAATGGGCTGATCCCAAACCCTGGGGTTTATTTCCATATATCTGTGCTCACAGCTGACAGCAGAGAGAGGAGAGGATAGGGGAGTCAGAGAGGGCTGGTGCTCCACTACCAGGGCCTGGATCCTGGTGTGGGGAGAAGGATTCCCCTTCCCTGGGGCTGTGCCTCATCCCTCTGTTCTCCAGAGCTCCCAGAAGCTCCTGCATGGAAATCTATAAACAAGATTTTAGGGAACACTGGGGAGAAACACAGAGCCAACTCATCTTTTTTATTGGATTTCAGGGCAAAGAACAAGTGTCCCTTGTCCCCTGTAGGAGGACAGGAGGGGACAGGGGCTGCCCACGGGCAGCAGTGCTGGCGGGGTGTGCTGGCCATGCTCTGGGCCGCCCTCCCTCAGCAGCAGCCTTTGCCAGCAGGGTTTGTGTGGCACAGCCTGGCTGTCCCCATGCTGAGGGGGCAGTGGCAGGGCTGAGCCCCCCCAGGCTGGCTGTGGGGACCCTGCTGTGGGCCTGACACCCTGTCACCCCTGCAGGTGACACCCTGTTCGTGGCTGGATGCGGGAAGTTCTTCGAGGGCACCCCGGACGAGATGTACAAGGCACTGATCGAGATTCTGGGCAGCCTGGACCCCAGAACGGTACAGAGCTCTCCTTTGGTGTGAGTGAGGCAGCCCAGAGCCCCACACAGGTCACAGGAACCCCCTCAGAGGGCTTGCTGTGGCTGCTGAATACCTGCAAGGATTTGCCTGCCCCAGATGTGTTTGTGCCTCGTGGGGAAAGGGCAGGGGCTGCCTGTTAGAGGCTGCTGAGCTGGGACATTTCACCTGTTAAACTGTCCTGCCTGCCGTGTCCCAGCACTGCTGCCTGTCCCCAGTGGGGGCTGTTGGGGTTGAGGGTGTTGTTCCTGCTCTTCTGGTCCCCCTTGGTGCCTCTGGGGTCCCCCAGTGTCACTGTCCCTCTCCCCAGAGAGTTTACTGTGGCCACGAGTACACCATCAACAATCTCAAGTTCGCTCGGCACGTGGAGCCCAACAACCCCAACATCCAGGAGAAGCTGGCCTGGGCCAAGGTGAGCTGCTCGTCCTTCCCTCGGATTTGCTGCTTCCCTGGACATGGAGGAGATGGGGGAGAGGAGAAAGTGCTGGGGGGAAGCAGAGGGGAGTTAAGAGCCAGGAGCTGCGGGGTGCTGTGTTTTAGGGGAGCAGGGTTTGGCTGTGCCCACAATTTGCTGTCTGGGGGAGACATTCCCTGCCTGGAAAACTCCGTGTTGTGTGCAGGACACACTCCCTGCTCCCCAGAAGTGCTGGTGGAGCAGCCCTGTGCCCCTCCCTGCAGGCCCAGTACGAGAGTGGAGAGCCCACCATCCCCTCCACCATCGCCGAGGAGTTCACCTACAACCCCTTCATGAGAGTGAGGTAGGGATGGATGGGCTCTGGGAACAGGGACGGGAGGAGGGGGAACAGCCTCGGGGTGGGTATTGGGAAGAATTTCCTCCTGGAAGTGCTGCCCAGCCCTGGGCAGGGGTGGAGTCCCCATCCCTGAGGGGATTTAACAGCCTGGGGGCACTTGGGGATGTGGGTCAGTGGTGGCTTTGGCTTTTGGGGGAATGGTTGGGCTCTACCTCAGAGGACTTTTCCAACCTCAAGGATCCCCTGTGGGGGCCGTGGTCAGCCCTGGCCCAGGACTGGGAAAGCTCAGCTCAGCCCTGCTGCTGGGAGGGCTGTGGAGAGGAGGAGATGTCCCAGCAGGAATTCCTCCTCTGCCTCTCACATTCCTGTTTGGAATGTTCCAAATCCCACAGCTGGGATCCCACCCTGACCCTNCCATTCCTGTTTGGATGCCTCCAAGGCTCTCACTGGCTGTCCTGGCAGTGAGGATTTGGATTTGAGGGTTGTGCTGGGCATCATTCCCTGGCCCAGGAGACAGAACAGGCTTTGTTGTGTCCCTTCACCCAGCAGAAGACGCTGCTGGGGCACAAAAGTGCCATTTCCTCCTGAGCCTTCAAACCAGGCCTGAGGAGCTGTGCCAAGCCCAGTCCTGGGTGCTGAAGTGCAGCCTTGGGAGCTGATCCTGAATCCCACAGCTGGGATCCCACCCTGACCCTGCTCTTCCCCCCTGGCAGGGAGAAATCAGTCCAGGAGCACGCCAGGGAGAGCGACCCTGTCCGGGCCATGGGGGCCATCAGGAAGGAGAAGGACAACTTCCGAGTGCCCAAGGACTGAGCACTGCCTGCATCACTTTATTGTCACTGCAAGTGTCACTTAGACCAGCCAGATGTTTTAGGAGTTCAAATCTTCTCTCTTGTGGTTGAGACGAGTTTTATTTAGGTTGGGTTTTTTTTTTTTTTTCTTTTTGTTTTTGTTTCGTTTTAATTAAGGAAAAAAAAAAACGCACTTTGCCCTCGTTGAGATGTTCTACAGCATATTTATATATAATGATGAAGAATATTTATCCTCCTCTTGCTGTCTCTCAAGCTGTCACGGGTCACCTGCAGATCATTGTGTTGGTGTCAGGCTGGGCTGGGTCAGACCTGGAGGTTTGGGGAGAAGCTCCTGCTGTTTTTGTGTGTTCCTGGTGTGGCTGCACCAGGTGGGGCTGAGAGGTCTCTGTCTGGAGCACAGACCAAACGCAGCAGGAGCTGAAGATTCCCACGTTTATTCCGTGCTGCTGCTTCTGGCTCCACTGAAACCATTCCCAGGGCCAGCCCTGCTGTGCCAGCACTGCTCGGGGTCCTTTGGGAGCTCCAGGGCCTGGGCTGGCTCTGGGGGTGGCTTTGGGGCCACCCAGCTGCTCTCTTGTCCCCCAGGCATTGCTCTGCTTGCACCCTTTGTGTCCCCAGCCTGTCTGCATGAGCCTGCTCTTCCCTGTGCCCCGTGTGTGCCCTGTAGGACCTGGCAGGGGTTTGTCTGTGCCTCAGAGTGCAGGAGCAGCCACTCCCGGTGAGTGACTGTCCCCCTGAGCCCTGGGGACACCCCTGAGCAGTCCTTACCTGTCCCCAGGTGAGCAGGGATGTGGGGCTGGCGCCAGGCCTGGATTTGCTTTAAAAAATGCTGAATTTTCTGTAGTTCAGAAAGAAAAGTGTCACCTGAAGGCGTGTGTGGTGTCTCCTGTGCTGCCACGCCAGGGTGTGAGTGCGCTGAGGGCTGGGCAGAGGGGAAATAAACAACTGCTGGAAACAGGTTCTTTAACTCCCAGACTTGTTCATTTATTGGGTTTGGATCAGAGGTTGAAGTCAACGGACTGGAATTGTCCTTCTGCCTAATCCTGGGGTGAGTGGGTGGCATTTTGGGGACGCCAGGGGCTTTAGTGGCAGCTGTATTTTTGTGGAAGGAGGACAGAGAGGGTCCAGCCCTGGTTTTGCTGCCTGTGAGTGCCATTCCCTGCTCACAGGTGGCATTTGGGGCCCTCAGGACAAGAAGGACATGGAGGGGCTGGGGAAGGGAATGGAGCCCCAGGAGTGGGTGAAGGAGCTGGAGAATTCCCGAGGGAGCTGGGGAAGGGGCTCAGCCTGGAGAAAATGGGGAGCAGGAGGAATTTCTGGCTCTGCTCTTCCTCCCAGACCCCCCCAGCAGGAATTCCCGTGCCCGGCACCGCTGTGCACCTTCTCCCCCCGCTGCTGTTTCCATCCAGTCCCCCGCTGCCACCAAAATGCCACCAAAATGCCACCAGTGCCAGCACCCCCTCATCCCTCCCCTCGCACCCCGCTGGCACCGGGGGCTGATCTTGGGGACCTGGGGGGGGGTGTCCCCTCCTCCCTCCAGTGCCAGGCCCCGCAGGGTGACACCGTCCCCGGGCTGTCGCCGCAGTGGCGGGGCCGTGCGGGCTCTCCCCGCCCCACGCTGCGTGTCCCGCCCCGCACACGGCGGGGACCGCCCCGGGGGTGGCGCTGGGGACACGCCGGGGTCCCGCAGCCCCGGGCCCGCCGGGGCCATGAAGGTGAAGGTGATCTCCGTGCTGGAGGACAACTACATGTACCTGGTGATCGAGGAGAGCACCCGCCACGCCGTGGCCGTGGACGCCGCCGTCCCCAAAAGGGTGAGCGGGGTCCCCCCGGAGGGGGGGTGGCGGTGGCGTCCCCGCAGCGGGACATCGGTGACCACCCGGAGCATCCCCCCGGCAGGACAGAGCCCTCCATCCCGTGGGGTGTGGGGTGCGGGCCCCTCTGTCCCTGCCCCGAGCCGCAGCCCCGCAGACCCCACAGCAATGACCCCAAATGTCCGGGTGTCCCGTGGCTCATCCCGTGTTCCAGCAGCCGAGAAGGCGGCGGGCGGGGTGGCCGTGACCCGCGTGTCCCCCGGTGTCCCTTGTGCCACCCCACCGGCGTTTGGTGCAGGCTCGGGCATTTCCTTCCTCTGGGAGGAGCGCGGGGTTTGTTCTGGCCGGGGATGTTCCCTGGGCGCCCGGAGCCGCCGTGCCGGGGCTGTGGCAGCGCCGTGTGTTGTGGCCGGGGTGGGTGGCACGGCCACCGTGTCCCTGCTGTGCCAGTGCCCCCGTGTTCCCCTCTGTGCCTCCCCTGAGGATGGCCAGAAAACGCCACAATCCCCGTGGAACGAGCGTGGTCAATCCAGCTGCCCCCCCCAGGGTCACACCTTTGTCCCCGTGGGTTTGGGGGGTTCCTCTGCCCGGTGCCACAGGGGGACAGGTCACTGTGTGTGTGTGTGTTTGTGTCACCTCCTCTGCCCCCTCACCGCCGCTCTGGGCCCCTTCCAGCTGCTGGAGATCATCAGGAAGGAGGACGTGGTGCTCAGGGCCATCCTCACCACCCACCACCACTGGTACGTGTGGCCGCGTCGGGGTGGCCGTGTCCCCACGGGGACAGTGCCCATTCCCAATCCCAGTGCCCATTCCCAGCCCCTGCTGTGCCCTCAGGGACCACGCCAGGGGCAATGAGGAGCTGGCCCAGCTCTTCCCAGGCCTGCAGGTGTTCGGGGCTGACGAGCGCATCGGGGCCCTCACACACAGGGTCACCCACGGCCAGGAGCTCACGGTGCGTGCCTGGGCAGCCTGGGGACACTGGGGAGCCTGGGGACACTGGGGAGCCTGGGGACATCGGGGAGCCTGGGGACATCGGGGGCCTGCCTGCTGGGGTGGGGTGCTGGGGTGGTTCCCGGTGGGGGTGGCACTGTGGTCCCCAGTGGGGTGGCCAGTGGGGAGTGGAGTGGGGTGGTCACACTGTCCCCAGTGGTCCCCAGTGCACTGGGGTGGTCCCCAGTGTCCCCAGCTGTCCCCAGTGAGGTCGTGTTTGGGGTTGTGCTGGAGGCCCCCACCCTCTCCTGGGCCCCAGATGCCATCGGAGCAGTCCCAGCTGTGCCCACCCAAAGCCCCGTCAGACCTGTGACCTGCTGGGCCCCGGGCAGGGCGTGGGGAGGTCTGGGGGGTCTGTTTGTCCCTCTCAGTGGGACCCTGACCCTCTGTCCCCCCAGTTTGGGGCCATCAGGGTGAGGTGCCTCTTCACCCCGTGCCACACCTCGGGCCACATGTGCTACTTCATGTGGGAGGACGATTCCCCGGATGCTCCGGCTCTTTTCTCAGGTACCCCCCGTGGCTTTTGGGGACACCCTGGCTGTGTGCCACCTGTCCCCCACACTCAGCCCTCCTGGGGTGACCCCAGCCCCCCCTGGCACCCCCATCCCCGGCACTGGGGTCCCTCAGTGCCCGGCCCTTGTCCCACAGGTGACACCCTGTTCGTGGGGGGCTGCGGGCAGTTCTTCGAGGGCACGGCGGAGCAGATGCTCACCAACCTCACCCAGACCCTGGGCACCCTGCCCCAGGACACGGTCAGTGTGCTCAGCCCAGCCTGGGGGCTCCTGGGGCCAGGACGGGGCTCGGGACAGGGATCCTGGGCTCGGGGCAGAGATCTGGGCTTGGGGCAGGGATCTGGGGCTCAGGGCAGGGATCTGGGGATCGGGGCAGGGATCTGGGGCTTGGGGCAGGGATCTGGGGCTCGGGGCAGGGATCTGGGGCTCGGATCCAGCCCTGGGGGCGGGTTTGACACCGGCTGCCTCCCGCAGAAAGTTTTCTGTGGCCACGAATGCACCGTCAGAAACCTCAAATTCGCCTTGAAGGTGGAGCCAGAGAACGAAGCGGTGAAGGAGAAGCTGGCGTGGGCCAGGGTAGGTGCCTGTGCCCCCTGTGCCAGGGGGTGGGAGGGCAGCAGGATTTGGGTCCCTGTGCCAGGGTGGGGCTCAGGGGCTGGGATGGCAGCAGGATTTCTGTCCCTGTGCCCCCTGCAGCAGCGAGATGACGAGGACCTGCCCACGGTGCCCTCCACGCTGCAGGAGGAGTTCCTGTACAACCCCTTCCTG
>VXBN01015220.1:21503-34354 GCA_013397395.1 Sinosuthora webbiana
CCCTCCAGCCCCATCCCTTTCCCCAATGACCAGGTGGGAGATCCCAGCCCAGGGGAGGTCCCTGGACACGGGGTCACCCCAGACCCCCCAGCACAGGGTGGCCCTCCCCCGCTGTGGCATGTGGGGTCCCCTGGTGTCCCCAGGGCCCAGCAGGCGTGTCCCCTGGCAGGGAGGAGCCCGTGCAGAGGTTCACAGGCAGGACAGAGCCCGTGGAGGTGCTGAGGACGCTGCGCTCCCAGAGGGACAACTTCAAGAAGCCCAAGGAGAGGCCCAACCCCCAGGCCGTGCTGGCCTTCGACTGGGGGCTCTTCGGGCCCCTCCTGGAGAAGAAGTGACAGCCCCGTGGCGGTGCCAGGGCTCCCTCCTGCCTCTGCCCAGCTCGGGTTTGGCCTTCAGGCTGCTTCTGTGAGGCTGCAGAGCTCTGCTCCCCTCCGGCATCCCCTGTGGGGCAGCACCTGCATCCCCCTGCAGAGCCCAGCCCGGGCCCTTGGGTTTGGGGGCAGCTCCAGCCCTGGGACTGAGCTCATTTCAGGGATTTTTCATGTGTGAACTCCTTTATTGCCACTGGAGTCTTGCTTTGGGGCTTTTTCCTGTGCTATAACTGGACCAAGGTTTTGGTTTTTTTTTTTCCCTTTAATCGAGTTTTAGTTTGGATTCGCTTCCCTGCATGGGAGGGGAAGGATTTATCCAGCTGCAAAAGCTCCCTGGGTGCTGGGGGTGCTGGCAGAGGGTCAGGACATGGTTTGGAGCAGGGGACACCCAGTTTTGGGGTCAGTGCAGGAGGTGGGGCCATGGGAAGGAGCCAGGGACAAGCTCAGGGATCCCCACGGAGCACCAGGCTCCCCTGGCAGCCCAACCCCAGGAATTGTGTGATGGTGGCTTTGGATCTCCTGGGAGCCCTCCTGGCCCTGCCTGTCCTGCTCCAGCCACCCCGAGCCTTCCCAGGCCAGGGATGGACACTTGGATCCCCACGGGAAACTGGGAAGTCACTGGTGGCACCAGCACCCAGCCCTGTGCTAACCAACCCCTCACAAATCACAGCAGGGCTTGGGTGGGCTTTCCCCCCTTTTTTCCCATTCCCCCCCCTTTTTTTCCCTTTTTTCCCTCTTTTTTCCCATTTTCCGTCTTTTTTCCCCATTTTTCCAGTAGGTCCCACTCTGTGGACATTTCCAGGGAGCACCTGGGGGCTCCCAGGCCTCCCCAGCCCTCACTCTGTGCAAAATCAGAGCTGGGTTTTATTCCCTTTTAACTCTGAGAAAGCAGCAGAGTGTGGGGGAGGCACTTCCCACCAGTGAAACCATTCCCTTTTTTTAAAATTTTTTTGTGGAGAAAATGAGAGTTTGATGTCAACTCCCAGAGTGGATTTCAGGGATTTTCACGTGTGGACTGTGAATTTCTGTGCTGCCACTGGAGTCTTGGTTTGGGGCTTTTTCCTGTGCTGCAAACTGGACCAAGGTTTTTGGTTTTTTTTTTTCTTTTCTTTATGAATTTATAGTTTGGATTCACTTCCCTGCATAGAAGAGGAAGGATTTATCTGTAAAATCTTGGTATCATGGCCTGAATTGCTCAGTTCCCATGAAATGCTGGAGTTGTGGATGTGCCCTGGGTGCTCCTTTGGGATTTTATTTGTCCTGGGAGCTCCACAGCTCCGAGCTGGGACAAATTCCAGCTGCTCCTGGTGCCAGAACAGGGATCCTGGGTGGCCTCAGTGACCTCAGTGTGTGTGTGCTGGTGACCTGGGAACTGGGGAAGTGACAAACTGGGGGATTTGGTTTCATTTCCAGCCCTTTTAGCTTCACTGGTTGTGCATTTCTGGGCTGGCTCCAGGTTTCCTGGTGCAGCCAAACCCCTGCATGGAAAAAGGGAATTCACTGGAAGCCCCAATTTTCTCCCCAGGAAAGTGGGAGGGGGCACAGGGGGAGCCTGATGCCTTAGAACACTGTGAGGTCATTCACCATCAGCAACAGCTGAATTAAAAAAAAAACAAACTGCAAGCTTTTAATTAAAACCATGAAAATCACCATTTGATCTGTGCATTCATTGGGGTAAAGTGCAGGGGAGGCTTTGGTTCCTGCCAGCCCCAAGGTCAGGAATTACTCTGTGGTAATTTTGGGATGTCATCCATCAGTTAAGTGCCTGTTCTGTGTGTTCAGGAAGAAAAGAGAGTGAGAGATGTTAACTGCCCTTGGTATAAATGATTATAATTTAAGGAAAAGGAATGCCAAGGTTTCTGTCCAGCGTTCCCTGCAGTCCCTTTGCAGCAGCCCCGGGGCTGACCCCAGCCTTTGGAGCCCCCTCTCCAGGCTCCAGGAGGCCATTCCCCATGGGATGAGGGTGTCCCAGCAGAGGCAGGCACAGGACTGAGTGCTGGGGGAGGAATTTTGGGGTGTGGCACGAAGCTCAGCCTGGAGCTGGGCTCCACATCCCCAAACTCCTCACCTCTGGCAGGAAGGGGGCTGTGCCATCAGCCCGGGCCGTGTCTCCTGTCACACTCTGGGCTCTCCTCCCCTCAGCTCACCCTCCAGCTGAGGGAATGAGCAGTGCCAGGCCCGTTCCCGGAGGCAGGAATTGCACAGAAGTCCCTGGGAGGATCAGAGATGTCGGGTTCAGAAGGCACTGAGGGTCTCCTGGGCCGGGCAGCCCCTCACCATTTGATGTTGAGGGCAGAGTTTGTCCTCTCCAGGGCGTGGTACTGCGTGTGCAGCACCTCCTGGGCCCTGTGGGAGCCCCAGCCCCCCAGCCAGAGCTCGTAGAGCTCCCTCACAGCCTGGTTCTCCTCTGGGGCCTCAGCCCTGGGGGATCTGTACAGCCTCTCCACCTGCTGCAGCTCCTCCCTGCTGGATTCTCCCTCCAGTTTGATCTGCCCTCCTCCATTCAAACAGCCTGGGGAGAAAAGAAACAAAAAAGGATGAAGAAAAGCTTCAGCTGGAAAAAAATAAAATTCCAGGTGATTTTTTTTCTGCTCCTGCAAAGAGCTGCAGGAATGAAAAGAGCTCAGGAAGGGAGGTTCATTATCTCCCAGGGCCACGGGGCAGGGCTGGGGATCTGCCAGCTCTTATCTCCTGCCCCCAGAAGGGAGCAGAGCCCGGGCCAGGTGAGCCCAGCCCGGCAGGAGGGAAGGGAAAAGAGCCTGGGGTGAGTTCTGGGAGTGGGGCTGGACTGTGGGAGCTCCCAGAGCTGTGGGGATCCCTGGGGAGGAGCAGCTCCAGGAGTGGCCCCTCAGTGGGTTCAGGCTGAAAAATGGAATAAAACAGGATGATTTTATCCCCAGCAGCCACAGCAGCCTTTCCTGTCAGTGTGATGGTCGGGTTTGGGTCACTTCAGGGGGAAAATACCAAAGAGCTCAGGAAATCCTCCTTAAAAAAGCAATTAATTAACTAAGTATGGAAATTTTTGGTGATGGAGTTTAGCTGCAATTCCTTAAACCCTGAGGAACTGCTGGCTCAGAGGGAGGGAAGTGCCCACACAGGTGTGCAGCACGCTCAAGGCTGTGAGAAATCTCCCATTTTTCCCTGTCCTGAGTGTCCTGGAGCTGGATTTGGGAGCTGGACTGTGGATTTTTGTCCCTCACCTGAGGGACAGGCCATGACCTCCACGTACTGATAGGGACACTTCCCTCTCTTCAGCTTCTGCACCAGGTTCTGGATGTTCCTGAAGCCATAGGCCAGAGCAAACTGGAGCAGGACCTTCCCATCCCTCTCCAGGGTCACCTCCTGGAAGTCCTTGTTCCTGAGGGAGCAGAGCACAGCAAATCATTTCTCCAAACAAGTTTCTATTTTCAACATCCCAGTGCCCAACCCAAATCCTTTGTGGATCTCGTTTCAGAGCTGTCCCAGTTCAAGGAGAACAGGCAGGAATTCCTTCCAGACCCTTCCTGGGGTCACCTGGGCAGAGTTTGCTGAAGGACACCTGTGCTGATGAAGGCTGAGTTAAGCTCAGCACAGGGAACTTTCCCTGCCTGACCTGAGTTCCTTCAGCCAGCACTGATGGAGCCCCTGGGAGGATTTTTAGCTTCTAAACCCTGTCTGAGGAGTCCAGATCTCTAAGGTTAGTGGGAAAACCTGGTCCTGGTAAAAAAAAAACCAAAGTAATTTGATTTTTATCAAGTTTTTGAGGCTGTTTTTTCTGCTTCCTGAACCAGGGAATCCTAAACATAAAAATTGCTCATTAGGGATATAATTAATTCCAAAGGACACATTAAATTATAACTGGGAAGCCAGAAGGAATCTCAGGTGGATGAGCCTCAATCCCCAAATTCAAGTGATTTATTTTCTGTTTCCCTACAATTAAACAAAGCCCCCAAATCCCCCCAAGAGGTTTTTTGGGATCAATAATCAGTGACAGATCTCCTTGACTGGCCTGATCCAAGGTGAGGAATCCCAGCTCTGCCTTCTCAATTACTCTACAATTTTATAATTAACCTAAAAGGAAAATCCATCAGGCCAAACTCCAGGGTGTGAGAGGGGAAGGGGCTGGAATTCTCCTTGGGAAAGGAAATTCTCCCTGGATTTGGCTGATTTATTGCTCAGCAGCTCGGGGAGAGCCAGCAGCCAATTCTCAGCCCGGGAAGCGCAAATTTAACACTTCAAAAAAATAACAAAAAAAAAATCAGAATTCCCTGAGTTTCCTGTGGGGCTTTCAGCTCCTTACTTGAGGGGTTTGTAGTGGATGGAGGCCACGTGGATCCCAAAGATCTCCTTGGCAGCGTGGGTGAAGACGTGCTCCAGGAAGCCGCCCGAGCCGCCGCCGCGGTGAGAGCCGAGCTCGGCTGCGGCCCCGCCGAGCCTGGGGGGCACAGGGGGAAAACAACTCCAGGGGCAGCCAAACTGCACCTTCCTCCCAGCTCCAGGGTCCCCCTTTCTGCTGGGACTGGGGAATTGTGGTGTTTGGAGGAGGTTGGGGATGTCCTTGGATCTCTGGAGCGTCCCAGGTCAGCCTGGGACGGCGGGAGGTGCTGGGGTTGGATGATTTTTAAAATCTTTCCCACCCAAACCATCCCAGTGATTCTTTGATCAATCATCCTGTGTAGTTCAGGGTGCAGTGTCTCCATTTCTCCTGGGCAGCATTGCTGGCCCTGGGGAATTGTGGTGTTTGGAGAGGTTGGGGATGTCCCTGAGTCTCTGGAAGTGTCCCAGGCCAGCCTGGGATGGCGGGAGGTGTTGGATTATTTTAAATCCTTCCCACCCAAACCATCCCAGTGATTCTTTGATCAATCATCCTGTGTAGTTCAGGGTGCAGTGTCTCCATTTCTCCTGGGCAGCATTGCTGGCCCTGGGGAATTGTGGTGTTTGGAGAGGTTGGGGATGTCCCTGGGTCTCTGGAAGTGTCCCAGGCCAGCCTGGGATGGCAGGAGGTGTTGGGGTTGGATAATTTTAAATCCTTCCCACCCAAACCATCCCAGTGATTCTCTGATGAATCCTCCTGTGAAATTCAGGGTGCAGTGTCTCCATTTCTCCTGGGAAGCACTGCTGGCTGTGAGGAATTGTGGTGTTTGGAGAGGTTGGGGATGTCCCTGGATCCCTGGAGTGTCCCAGGCCAGGCTGGGTGTGGTTTGGAGCAGCCTGGGATGGTGGGAGGTATTGGATGATTTTAAATCCATCCCACCCAAACCATCCCAGTGATTCCCCAATGAATCCTCCTGTGTAACTGAGGGAGCTGCTGCTGGACCTTTCTGGTGCCAGGAGCTCTGGGGATGCTCCCCCTGCCCTGCAGCAAAGGCAGCTCGGGGTGCTCAGGGCACAACCAGCCCTGCTGTCACCCCAGACCCCAAAATGGGACCCCAAACATAAAGACTGGCATCTTGGCTTTGGCTAGAATTGGTATTTGAAAGTGTGAGCAACACAGGAATGCTCAGGTTTGACAGGTGGTGTCATGTTTCAGAGAGATATTGGAAACAGATAATCTTGAGGGAAATTTTACTGCCTGGAACCCTGAGAGTATCAGCAGAGACTGAAATCAGAATGGACATTAGGGATATTAGGGAACAGGGAAACTCTGAACCCTAAATCCTGGAGGAAAGGGAACAGGGGAATTCTGAACCCTAAATCCTGGAGGAAAGGGAACAGGGAAACTCTGAACCCTAAATCCTGGAGGAAAGAGAACAGGGGAATTCTGAATTACCTAAATCCTGGAGGAAAGGGAACAGGGAAACTCTGAACCCTAAATCCTGGAGGAAAGGGAACAGGGAAATTCTGAACCCTAAATCCTGGAGGAAAGGGAACAGGGAAATTCTGAACCCTAAATCCTGGAGGAAAGGGAACAGGAAATTCTGAACCCTAAATCCTGGAGGAAAGGGAACAGGGAAACTCTGAACCCTAAATCCTGGAGGAAAGGGAACAGGGAAACTCTGAACCCTAAATCCTGGAGGAAAGGGAACAGGGAAATTCTGAACCCTAAATCCTGGAGGAAAGGGAACAGGGGAATTCTGAACTTCTCTAAATCCTGGAGGAAAGGGAACAGGAAATTCTGAACCCTAAATCCTGGAGGAAAGGGCAGATGACTGAAATGGGGTTTTGCTCTTACACAGTGTCCAGGGGAGCAGGATCCACATCTGCCAGGGACACTCCTTCTTGCTCCAGCAGCTTCAGCACCTCCCCTAGAGCAGAACCAGGCACAGAGAGCTCTTATTTTTGGGATCCAGGAAAACAAACCCCACAGAGCAGCCCCTAAACTGCACCTGCATTTCACCAGGTTGCACTATTAAATGTAAATACAGATCAATCTGTCAGGGACAAAGGGTTAGTGAAGGCAGGGAAGGCTGGAACTGGGAATCTCCTGGGGCCCTGCTCACCTGTGGTGATGACACAATCCACATCCCTGGTCTGGTACTCCTGGTTGAAGAAGTCTGGCCTGGAGGCCTCCAGCTTTTTGTCATAGCAGGGCATGACTGTGACGTGGTAGATCCTGTCAGGGGACAGGCCCTGCAAGGGACACCAGGCTGGGGCAGCTGGAGCAGCCCCAAAACCCTCCCTGTCCTCAGGGAGAGCATTCCAGGGGCACAGGGGAGAGGGGAAACAATGCCCCAGTGCCCCTGGAGGGATCCCCACCATCACTGGGTGTTTGGCCCTCACAGGTTTCATGGAATCCTGGAATGGTTTGGGTTGGGAGGGACCTCAAAGCTCATCCAGTTCCAGCCCCAGCACCTTCCACCATCCCAGGCTGCTCCAAGCCCTGTCCAGCCTGGCCTTGGACACTTCCAGGGATCCAGGGGCAGCCACAGCTTCTCTGGGAATCCCATCCCAGCCCCTCTGGGAATTCCCTCCCAATATCCCACCCAACCCTGTCCTGGAACTCCAGGCCCTTGGGAAATCATCTCTTTCCATCTTTCCTGAGGCTTCTGGAAGTTTCCCTCACTCCAGTGCAATGATCCAAGGTCAGGCAGAGAAGCCAAGCCCTAATTAAGCCATCAGGGAATAAACTCCCAAAGCTCAGCCCTTCAGGAGCCTGGCTCCCTTGTCTGAAAGTTATTCACCAACTTTAAACAGCAGGAGAACAAAAATTTGCTTCCTCAGCTCTCCCAAATAATTCAGAAGCTTTAATTGAATTAGCCCAAGCTCAGTGTTCTACCCTAATTACTCCTCATTAGCTAAGACAGGAGTGAGGAAGATCTGCTGCCTTCTGCAAGGCAATATTAACACTTAAATGTGTGTAATTTTAAGCCTGAAATGTTGAATTGGAGGAGTTTTGCAGCAGGAAGAGCACTTTTTAAGAGCTTTTACCTTCTGCTCTGCAAAGTAGCCCTTGACCAAGGAGCCCATGACCTGCTGGGGGGATTTGGTGGTGCTGATGTGGGGGATGATGAAGCTGCCGTGGGTTTTCTCGGCGTAGCAGATCCAACCTGGGGAAAAAAAAAACCACAATTAACAAATTAAATTTAAAAAATAAGCAGCAGAGCTTCACTCTCTGCCCATTCTTCCCCAAACCCCCAGGGTTTAGCACCCATTAATAACCATTTTCAGCCTCAGTTCAGCACAGAAGTGGAAGAGCAGATTGATTTTAAGATGTCTCACCACTGCTTTTACCCCCCCAAAAAATCTGTGCTGTGAGGAGAATAATCCTGCAGGTAGAAAAACACCAATTTGCACATTTCTGAGCAGCTGCTGGGTTGATTTTAAGAGGTCTCACCACTGCTTTTAACCCCCAAAAAATCTGTGCTGTGAGAAGAATAAACCTGCAGGTAAAAAAGAAAGGTCTCAGAAAGGTCTCAGCAGCTGCTGGATTTTTGTTTGCAGCTGGGATTGAAGCCATACCTGGGCTTCAATTAACAAATCAAATTAAAAAATAAGCAGCAGAGCTTCACTCTCTGCCCATTCTTCCCCAAACCCCAGGTTTAGTGCCATTAATAACCATTTTAGAGCAGATTGATTTTAAGATGTCTCACCACTGCTTTTAACCCCCAAAAAAATCTGTGCTGTGAGGACAATAAACCTGCAGGTAAAAAAGAAAGGTCTCAGAAAGGTCTCAGCAGCTGCTGGATTTTTGTTTGCAGCTGGGATTGAAGCCATACCTGGGTTTCAATTAACAAATCAAATTAAAAAATAAGCAGCAGAGCTTCACTCTCNTGTCTCACCATTGCTTTAAACCCCAAAAAATCTGTGCTGTGAGAAGAATAAACCTACAGGGGTAAAACCATCCATCTTCACATTTCTGAGCAGCTGCTGGATTGATTTTAAGCTGTCTCACCACTGTTTTAACCATCTGTGCAGCGAGGAGAACAATCCTGCAGGTAAAAAACCACCCATGTCCCCTTTCTGAGCAGCTGCTGGACTGATTTTAAGCTGTCTCACCACTGTTTAAACCATGTGTGCAGCGAGGAGAACAATCCTGCAGGTAAAACACCACCCATGTCCCCTTTGTGAGCAGCTGCTGGGCTCCTGTGTGCAGCTGGGCCATACCTGGGCAGGCAGAGGCCAGCATGGGCAGAGCCTTTGTGTCCTCAGCCTGTCTCTGGAAGCGCCTCACAAACTCCCTCTGGCTCTCCAGGAGGCTGAAGTTCCTGGAGAAGGTTGTGTCAAACACGTGCTGCACACCTGGCCAGGGCAGCAGTCGGGGTTAAAACCCTCAGGAAACAGCAAAACACAACAAAAAAAACTTTCTACTCCTGCCACAGGCACAGGGAGGTGACAGGGGATGGTTTTTAGGGGGGTAAAAGTGATGGGAGAGGTGGAGATCTGAATTGTGATGGGGTTTTTTTAAAGGGTTTTTTGCAGGTTTTAAGGGCTGATGGGATGGTTTGGGGTGGAGAGGGCCTTGAAGCTCAGCCAGTTTCACAGGAAGGGACATCTCCAACTATTCCCAGGGTGATGCAGCTTGGGCTGGGACAATTCCAGGGATGGAGCAGCTACAGCTCCTCTGGGGATGTGTGCCAGGGCCTCCACACCCTCCCAGGCAGGAATTCCTCCCCAAAAATCCCATAACCCCAACAATCCCATAACCCAAATATCCCATAACCCAAATATCCCATAACCCCAATGTCCCATAACCCCAAAATCCCATAACCCCAGTATCCCACAANTAGGAATTCCTCCCCAACAATCCCATAACCCCAAAATCCCATAACCCCAGTATCCCACAACCCCAAAATCCCATAACCCAAATATCCCATAACCCCAAATGTCCCATAACCCCAAAATCCCATAACCCTGCCTCCTCTGGCACTTTAAATCTTCATTTTAAACTCATCCTATTACCCTCTGCCCTCCCTTTTCCCATTCCTTCCCTCACTCCAAATTCATCCCAAAGTTCTGGACACTTTTAGGGCCTTCAACCCCATGAATCTGTCCCAGAGCACAACCCCAAACTTGCCCAGGCTCTTGAGGAACTGTGTGAGCCTCTGGGCAGTGTCCAGCAGCCCCAGTTTGCACCTTGCAGCCAGGGAGGCTCTGGACTGGGGGGACACAGACACCACCACCACCTTCTGCTCCTGGGCAGCAGCAGCCTGGGAAAGAAAAAAACCCAAAAAAATCAATCCCAAAACGATCCCAAATTGTGGCACAGGCAGAGCTGGCAGCAGCCCAGAGCTCCTCACCTTCAGTGTGAGGTGGGGATTGACACCAAAACCCTTTAAAAATGAGAATAAACCAGCACAGTGCAGCAAGAACAAGCTGGGATGTGTCAGGGCTCTGAAATTCCCTTTCCCTGTGGATTTTCCCCCTTTTTCCCTGCAGGGATGAGGAGAACCCACCCTGTTGAGGGCCAGCACCCTGCAGAGCTCCCCGTGGCTCTGCTGGCTGACCAGGACACTCTCAGCTGAGGTGATGCAGCCACTGCAGGCCAGGCAATCATTCAGGGTGATTTTGGCTTTTTCCAGCTTCTGTTCTTCCCCATCCTGCAAAAAAAAACAAAACAAAAAAAATCAGATTAGGCTCAGTTCTGACCCCAGGAATTAAGGAGCAGATCCCTCATTTTTAGTCCAAATCATAATTTTTTTAGTCCAAATCATAATATTTTAGTCCAAATAATAATGATGTTGCTCTTTGGATGCTTTTGGGTTTATCATTTACAAAAATCTTCTTTATTTTTAATGAAATGAGGACAAATCTTGGCTGTTTTTCATGGGATTTTTTGCTGATTTGGGTTTCATCCCAGGCATTGGAAGGGAATGTTTTCCCTTCTGGCTGTTCCTGAATAATTTGATTTGTTTTTTTTTTTTTCCCCAAGAGTTTCTCCTCTCTAAAGGCAGGGACAGAGCAGGGAATGAGGCACTAGTACAAATTTTAAAATAAGGAACCAGACCCTCCTTTTTTTTAAATTTAAAATCTGCCTAAAAAAAAAATCAGCCTGAATTCTGGAAGTTTCTCAATTCTTCAAGCTTTTTTTTAAAAAAATTAATTCTAAATATTATTTATTTAAAAAAAAATCCAGCGAGATTTATTAAAAATATCTCAATGAAAGCTCAGAGTGAGCACAAGGAACATGGCCAGTCCTTAAATAGGGATGAAATAAATCAACTTTTAATAGAAATAAATGAAATTTTAATATAAAGAATCTTGTTGATCATAAAATGAGCGCTGAAAAATGAATTTATAAATGAAAAAAATGAATTTATAAATAAAGGTTTAGTACAATCTCAGCTCACCTGCTCTTATATTAATAATCAGTAATTAATAGTGTTTCAGAGCAGGAAAAACTGGAACAAATTGGAATTGTTGATTATAAAATGAGTGCTCAAAAATCAATTTATAAATGAAAAACGCTGATAAATCAAAGTTTAACACAACCTCAGTTTAATGTCAGTGTTTCAGAGCATAGAAGTGGCACGAAATTGGAATTGTTGATTATAAAATGAGTGCTCAAAAATGAATTTATAAACGAAAAAGTGCTGATAAATAAAAGTTTAATTACTGATTATTACTACAAGAGCAGATAAACTGAGATTATATTAACGTCAGTGTTTCGGAGTGGCACAAAATTAGAATTATTGATCATAAATTAAACAGAAAAAAAAACCCCCAAGGATGCTGACAGCATCTCTTTGAAGCATTAAATGGATGTAAATAATTAAAACATTGAAAAATAAATTAATTTTTCAGGTTTTTTCACCCTGATCAGAAGAGCCCCACGTACCTGATTGACCTGGAAATAACTTCCATCAGCCTCAATCCTGATCCTGGCCGCTGCTTTCCCAGCTTTTCTCTCCACCGGGACAGGCTTGATGCACTCCTGAAAGGACAGCAGGGCAGGGAAAAGGGGATTGAGCGGGAAGGAAAAGGATCAGGAACAACAATCCAGGCTGGGATTTCTCCCGGTTTAAGAAAAAACGTCCCAGAGGAGGTTTCCTCACCCCTTTGGAACAGGAGGAACATTTTTCCAGCATCATCCCCGACTCCTTCTCTTTCTCCTTCTCCTTCTTTCTCCTCCTCCTCCTCCCCAGCGCCCGGAGCAAATCCCCCGCTGAATTTTATCCGGTTTTTAAATTGTTCAAACACCCCCGTGACTCCTTGTCCCGCTTCTCCTTTGAGAATTGATTAATGAAATTAATCCATCTTTTGCGGGATTGTCTGCAGGAACGAGATCAGGGCTCAGGATTTAGGTGAGGAATTCCCACTATACCCACGTTAGCAGGCTAAGCGGAGCCTACAAACCCCACAAAATAAATCTATTGAGAAGGTGATCGGGGAGATTTAAAACAGATCCTAAAAGAAAAGAATGTTTGATTAACTTCTATTGAATATTCAATTTAAAGACAGAAGTCCTAAAAGGGTCAGGGGGGCTACGGGCAGAACCTTGTGCCAAGCCCCCTCCGCCGAGAAGCTTCGCTTACTCTGTGTCTCCTCATTTGTCTATTTTTTAAACTTATAAAATTTTTAAAAACAGAGTTTTTCACACCCTTTTTTCCATCCCCAGCAGCAGCGGGAGGAGCTCCGAGGGGAGGGCGGGCACGGTCCCCTCAGCGGGGTCAGCGGGACGGGTGAAGGGTGAGGGTGGCATCTCCTCGGGGACCCTCCCCAGCGCCCTCCCCGGGGCAGAGGAGCCTCGTGAGCCCCTGTCCCCGGGAATCCCCGGCCCCCTCACCGCCGGGGTGGCCCCACCTGCGAGGGAGCGATGAAATCGTCCAGCTCCGTCAGCTGCAGCACCCCGCTGAACCGCGCCGCCATGGCCGCCGCAAAGCGCCGCGCTGTCGTACAACGGGACTGCCACACCGCCGCAAAGCGCCGCGCCGTCGTACAACGGGACTGCCACACCGCCGCAAAGCGCCGCGCCGCGCGTCGTACCGCGGGACTGCCACACCGCCGCAAAGCGAACCGGCCGCTCTGTCGCGCAACGGCACTGCCACACCGCCGCAAAGCGAACCGGCCGCGCTGTCGCGCAAGGGGACTGGGTTCCATGGGATGGAATCCCTGGGATGGGAT
>VXBN01015220.1:45285-56223 GCA_013397395.1 Sinosuthora webbiana
CTGTTGTCCCCAGCGCTGTCCCTGTTGTTTCCCCAGAGCTGTCCCTGTTGTCCCCAGCGCTGTCCCTGTTTCCCCAATGCTGTCCCTGTTGTCCCCAGAGCTGTCCCTGTTGTCCCCAGCGCTGTCCCTGTTTGTTTCCCCCAGTCCCAGCCAGGAGCAGCTCCTGCAGGTGGCCCGAGGCCAAGTGTCCCCGTGCAGCCTCACCTTTGGCCAACTGGCCTGTGCCCAGGTGAGAACCGTCCCCTGCTTCCCCTCTGGGATTGTTTTTTTTTCGGGAATTCTGTCACTCCTGCCTTAAAAACACCCCCAGAGGAGCAGCCAAAGCTTTTTTCAGCCACCCCAGCCCCCGAGGCGTGGCAGGGCCACCCTCCAGGGGACACCTGCCCTGTGCCCAAACCACCACGGGGACCTTTGGGCACCTTTGGGGAAATGGGCATTTCCTTCTCCAAACCGAGAGGGAAGTGGGGACAAAGGGACTTTCCGGATCGAATTGGCTCTTAAAAGTTGTCACCACAGCTTTGGAATGGATTTCTGCAGGGGAGGGTCACCCTGGGGATAAAGGACAACTGAAGGGTAAAAGGCACAATTGAGAGGGGTAAAAAAGCACAATTGAAAAGGGTGGAAAAAAGCACAATTGGAAGGAATAAAAGGCACAGTTGGAAAGGGTAAAAAGTACAATTAGAAGGGGTAAAAAGTACAATTAGAAGGGGTAAAAATAGCACAGTTGAAAGGGGTAAAAAAGCACAATTGAAAAGGGTGAAAAAAAGCACAATTGGAAGGGGTAAAAAACCCCCACAATTAAAAGGGGTAAAAAAAGCACAATCAGAAGTGGTTTCAGTGTGGAAAATGCCACCTGGGCTATTCCAGGTTTACTTTCTGCCCTGCTTTTGTCATTATCTCTTAAGTTGCTGCCAGTAATTGCAATTAAATTGACAGCACTTTGTGGTTTTTTTGGCAAATATCCCTAACAAAAAGGTGGAGTTTCTGCAAATATTTGTCAGTGGGGGTTTGGGGATATTTTTGGTGGGTTTTTTTTTTTTGGTTTTTCTTGGTTTTGTTTTCTCTTCTACTGTTGGTAAACTGTTTCCCTGAAAAAATATTAAATTAAAGAGTCCCCCATGGAAATTTCTAGTTAGATCAAATTTTTTGGAAATTTTGGCAAAATTTTGGGGGTTTATTTTTGGAGAAAGTTTTAAAACCTGTGCCAGTGGTTTAAAGGGAGGAATCCCTTTAAAAGGTGTGAGGGGTGATTTCCCCTCTAAATAAACCCCATCCATTATCATCTTTATTTCCATTTCCTTTTTTTTTTCCTCCAGGAAACTTGGCTCCAGGACCTTCAGGATGATTTCCTCACATCCTTATATTCCTGCCTGGCCTCCCAACCTCCCACAGCTGCTGATCCAGAACATTCCATCCTGTTCTTTTCCAAATATGACACCGAGAAGCTTTTGGCCTCCCTGACCCTGTTCAGCCAGAGGGTGAGAATTCCCTCCAGTGGAATTCCCTCCGATGGAATTCCCTCAAATCCAGGGAATTTTTTGCTCTGTTTGCTCTCCAGGAAAAGGCTTTGGTAGGAAAATTAATCCACAAACTCCAGAGGTTTATGTCCAGAAAGGAGACAGAGGAGCCCTTTGACTTTATTGGAATAAAGGGAGAGGCCTTGGGGCATTTCCCCTGGGATCTCTCCAGTTTTGGGGGATGCAGCCTCCTGTTTATCCCAGTTTGGACTCCAGTTTGGAGCCTCCTGTTTATCCCAGTTTGGACTCCAGTTTGGAGCCTCCTGTTTATCCCAGTTTGGACTCCAGTTTGGAGCCTCCTGTTTATCCCGATTTCCCGGCCCCATTTCCCTCTCTCTTCCCCCACTGGCTGAAGCACTTGAGAGTTCCAGACTTCCCAGAGTGCCCAATACCTAAAATTCCCCTTTAATGTACAACCCACCTTTTAATTTTTAATTCTTTTGGAATTCCTGGGTTTTCCCCGTCGTTTCTTCCACCTTCCAACATCCAGTTTCATTTACCAGCCAACCTACAGCTGGTTTGTAAAGGCAAAAATCTTCTTTTCCATTCATCAGTGGGCGGGATTGTTCCTTTGATCTCTCAGTGCTGGTTTGATCCATCAGCAGACCCAGAGGTTGTTTGTGAAGACAGATCTGTCGTTCCTCTCACCAGGTTACTCCAAATTTCATCCAACCTGGCCCTGGACACCTGCAGAGTGCTCAGGGTGATGTGGAAGTTCCAGTTTTGGAGCTGGGGAAGGTGCAGAGCAAAGCAGAGTCAGCTGAGGAGAGCACAGCTCTCCTTCCCTGCCATGGAATGGTTTGGGTTGGGACAGACCTTAAATCCCGCCCCAGGGACACCTCCCACCATCCCAGAGTGCCCCAAGCCCCATCCAGCCTGGCCNTTCACCTTATTTTGGAAAGAGCCCCATTCCAACCGACACAATCCATCCCCAGAATTCAGATTTTCTTGGATTTATGTCGCTGCCTGCTCCGAATTCCCTGGAATTCAGGGGTCTCCTCTCTCCTCTCCTGCTGCCAGTTGTCCCAGGTGCCCCTTTCCCTGGAGTGGAGCCTGGTTTTCATGAATGGTCTGTGGGAGAGGCTGCTGCAGGTGCCTGGGATTGGGACCCCCCCGGTGCTGTTCCAGTGGCTCCACGAGGGACTCGGGCCATTCCTGCTGGAGCCCCGGGTCTTCGGCTGCCTCCGTGCCAAGGACGTGTCCTGTGAGGAATTCCAGCGGGTGTAAGTGTGGAATGTCCCCTCTGTGTCACCCTTAGGGGGGAAAAAAATCACTTTGGGGAAGGATGGGATTGAGAAAATCCACTTTTTTTGTGAGAGCCCAGCGATGTTTGAGGTGGTTTTTTTCCTTCCTTTCCTTTCCCAGCGTGGCTGCCCTGGATGGGATCTACTCCCAGCTCCCTGTGGAGGAGCAGAGGAATCTTTACTCTGGGATCAAGCACTTCCTCACCCAGGATGGTAAAGGATCTGATTTTTCCTGGGATTTTCCTGATTTTTTCTGTCCGCAGGGTTTTTGTGAATCCCCGACGGCAACAAGGCTGGGAATGTCAGGAACGAGTGGAGTTGGGAATCATTAGATAAATTAAATCATTAATAAAGCCTTCAGGCTTTATTATTTATTTATTATTAATATTAATTATTAATTAATTACTAATATAGAATCCAGCCCAGGCAGGAGCTCCCATGAATATCCTGCAAAAACCTCCTGCTGCCTTTGGAGGGAGGAAGGAAGAGCTTGGGCATGGAATGTTTGGAGGGCTGGGATTCTTTTATTCCGGGAAATATTTTATTCTGGATTTTATTCACAGATTCTGGGGGTTTGTGGTGTGAACACGTGGGTTTGAGTGTGAGGTGTGAGCAGGGCTGGAGCTTTTTGTACCTGTTTTGTTTAAGGACCAGCTTTGTGCACCTGTTTGGGAAGGGTAAGAGAGGTTTTTAATTAGGAATCTTACAGGAATGAGCACAAGTGTCTGAAGAGGTAAAGCTTGCTCTGAGGGTGATGCCATGAGCAGGGCAGTAAAAACAGCCTAAAAATGGGAAAAGAAAGAGAAAGGGTGTAGTTATTAAGGGTTAAACAAGTATTAATTGCAAGGGAAGCAAATGAAAAGAATGAAAAAAAGTAGAAAAATGCAAATGAAAAAAAGACAAAACCCACGATGGCGTGGAATAAAAAAACACAATAAAAATGAAAAGAATGAAAAAAAGGAGAAAAAAGCAAATGAAAAAAAGTAGAAAAAAAGACAAAACCCACGATGGCATGGGATAAAAAACCACCATAAAAATGAAAAGGATAAAAAAAGGAGAAAAAAGCAAATGAAAAAAGTAGAAAAAAGACAAAACCCACGATGGCGTGGAATAAAAAACCACCACAAAAATGCAGAGCCGTGGTCGTACTGAGGTACAGGATGAGTAGATACTCTGAGATGTTTTGAGGAGCAGAGTTTAAAGGACACAATTCTGCTTCATGCCAGACTGTGCTGTGTAAAATCAGAACTTTGGGCTGAGGCCTCTCCCCCCTCAGCCTCCCCCAGTCCCGCCGATTCCCCGCCCCAGCTCCACGGTGTGTGTGTGTTTTCCCTGCCCTGTGTGACTGCAGAATCCGGCCAGAAATGTTTCAGTGAGACCCTTCCCGGCCTGAATTCCACTGCCTGGTTTCGGAATTTCCTGGGCTCCTTCCTGGAGCACGCCACCGTGGAGGACCTGCAGCTCTTTGGGGACGAACAGACAGTAAGTGGAGACCCTGGGAGGCCCCAGAGAAAAAAACAGAAGATGACAGTTTGCTTTGGGTTGGATGGATTTAAGGGTCACCCATCCCATTTCACACTCCCACTATCCCAGGGTGATCCAATCCCACCTGGCCACTCCTGGAATTCCTGCCAGCAGGAATATTCCTCTTGTTAATTTGAGAAACCAACAGTCACTGCAATTATTTCCCCCCATCTGGGGACTTGCAGAGAAGTTGGTTTCACAAAGGGAATTCTGCAGTAAGAGGAACAACCCCAAACTTGATCAAGTTGAAAACAACAACAAAAAAATAAACCTCAGCACAACTTTAAACCCAGCTGAAAACCCCCTGAGGTTGGTTCAAACTGTCAGGATTGAAGGATCCATCTGAATTGTTTCCCCTTCTAATTTTTTTTTTCTTTTCACCCTCAGCTTCAGAAGTTTGCCAGGGATCCAGTGAATATGGAGATGGTTGGGAAGCTCACCCTGCTCAGGGAGACTGCTCTGTACTACACCCTGCTCCTCACCTCTCCTCCTGCTTTTCCACTCTCAAGGTGAGGAGCTGCTGGTGTCTGATCTCCTGGGGTGGCTCAGGGTGGGACTGGGACACAGAAACAGCTTGAGTGGGGATTTCATGTCAACCTCTTTAAGGGTTCCCTTCATTTTCCCTTTAAGGATTCCTTTCATTTTCCCTTTCATGGTTCTCTTAATTTTTTCTTTCTCTTTAAGGGTTCCCTTCATTTTCCCTTTCAGGGTTCCCTCAATTTTCCCTTTCAGGGTTCCCTTCATTTTCCCTTTCCTTTTAAGGATTCCTTTCATTTTCTCTTTCAGGGTTCCCTCAATTTTCCCTTTCCCTTTCAGGGTNAATTTTCTCTTTAAGGATTCCTTTCATTTTCCCTTTCATGGTTCTCTTAATTTTTTCTTTCTCTTTAAGGGTTCCCTTCATTTTCTCTTTAAGGGTTCCTTTCATTTTCCCTTCCATGGTTCTCTTAATTTTTTCTTTCTCTTTAAGGGTTCCCTTTGTTTTCCCTTTCAGGGTTCCCTTCATTTTCCCTTTCCTTTTAAGGATTCCTTTCATTTTCTCTTTCAGGGTTCCCTCAATTTTCCCTTTCCCTTTCAGGGTTCCCTTCATTTTCCCTTTCCCTTTCAGGATTCCCTTCATTTTCCCTTTCAGGGTTCCCTTTCATTTTCCCTTTCCCTTTAACGATTCCTTTAATT
Source organism: Sinosuthora webbiana (assembly GCA_013397395.1). Taxonomy (NCBI): domain Eukaryota; kingdom Metazoa; phylum Chordata; class Aves; order Passeriformes; family Sylviidae; genus Sinosuthora; species Sinosuthora webbiana. The sequence continues at coordinate 50,744 of VXBN01015220.1, forward strand.
TTCTCTTTCAGGGTTCTCTTAATTTTTTTTCTCTTTCCTTTTAAGTGTTCCCTCAATTTTCTCTTCCTGTTTAAGGGTTCCTTTCATTTTCCCTCTCAGGATTCTCTTAATTTTTTCTCTCTCTTTCAGGGTTCCCTTCTATTTTCCCTTTCCCTTTCCAGGGTTCCCTTCATTTTCTCTTTCAGGGTTTCCTTCATTTTCCCTTTCCCTTTCAAGGTTCCCTTCTATTTTCCCTTTCCCTTTAAGTGTTTTATTTTCAAATAATCCCACTGCCCTTGGCCTTGAGGAGGGCCAGACCCCCAATCCTCTTTCCTGGGTGATGATTTCCCTGCAGTGCCAGCTCCAGCTGGTGGCCAGGATTTTTCAGCTCTCTGAGCTGCAGCTTTGCCATCAGCAGAGCTAAAACAAGGGGGATAAAACGTGCCTGGAAAAGAGGGGGAAAGTCTGGCAGCCTCTCCTTTTGTCCCTGCAGCCTCCCAGATGCATTTATTTGTTACCTGAGCCCCGGGGCCGTGAGGAACCTGAGCAGGGAGGAGGTTTTGGGAGTGGCCCAGAGGCTGGGGAAGAGCTGCCCCTGGACCAAGGGGACGCCTGCAGGGAGAGTTCCCTCCTCCCTGGCGTCACACCAGCTGCAGGTGAGTGCTGGGAACCCACTCACCTGCACAGGACCCTGGTGTCCCCTCCTGTCACCCTCCTCGGGTCACCTTGTGTCTCTGCTGTGGGGTCTGCCTGGGTTTTCCTCCCCTCACAGTCCTCGGTGGTGGGAATTGCTCCGTCCAAAACCTTCAGCAGGACAACCCCAGGCAGAATTCCGGGGATTCGAGGCATCCAGAGGCTTGTGGGGTGCAACAAGAAGGGCCAGAATGTGTTTAGAAGAGCCAGATGTGTTCAGCTCTGTGGGGCTCAACACCTCTGGGGGTGTCCAGCACCTCGCAGAAAATGGCTTAAAATGACTTTGTGGGGCGACCCCATCGAGCGTGTCTTGAAAAGGCAAAAAAAGGTTTTAATGAAAGAAGAAAAAATTACAAAAAAACAAAAGAGCAAAGCTGCTCACAGTGCAGGGACAGGCCCCACACACCTGCTACAACACCCCAAAACTGCTCTGAGAAGCCTCGTGCTCTCCCTCGAGCATTGGAGGATTTGGGTGGGCTTTTTTGGCAAAAAAAAAAAAGAAAAAGAGAATAACTACATTTCTGAGGAGCAGCTAAAGACACCCAGCACTGTTCCAAGCCAATTGTGATCAGGAGGGGCATGGAAACTTCTAGAATTCTTCCCTTACAAGCTCCTGGGGTGACACTGGTGCCCTTCTCCTTGCCTAGAGAGCATCTCCCCGGTGCAGCCAGCGCTGCTCTGACCCTGCCCTGTCTCCCTGCTCCTCTGCAGGTGGCCTCCTCCCTGCTGGGGGGTTTGCAGGATTTCTCCCCAGCGGTGCTGGCAGCCCTGGGCCAGGCTGCCCTGGGGCTCTCTGTGTCCAGCATCCAGAACAACATCCCCGGGGAGCAGCTGGCAGCAGCCCTGCCTGCCCTGGGCAGGGTCCGTGGCTGGAGCCCTGAGCAGGCCAGGGCCATGGTCAGCAAACTGCTCCTCTCTGGACACCAGGTACTGACTCCACAAATCCAGGGAATTCCCTCCTGGGAGGGTGTTGGAGCCCTGGGCACTGAGGATTTCAGGGTTTCTGTGCTCACAGGGACTGACCCCCCCAGGCAAACACTGCATTGACCTGAGGCCGTGGAAAAGGCTCCCAAAATTGAGTGACAGCCCTGGGATTGTGGGTGTGGGGTTTGGATAGAAGTGTGTGATAGCACAGGGGGGAAAACTCAGAGTTTAAGGGTTTAGAATACAGTAATATAGATAAAAAGCAAGATGGAGGTTTAGGGCAGAGGCTGAGTCCTTCTTTTTCACCTTCTTCTCCATGGCTCTGGGTGGGATTTTGTAATTGGGTAGAAAAATCCACATTGCAGACCACGGGTGTTTGGTTATTGGGTTAAAGGTAAAAATAATTTAGGTGTCATTTCTTAATTGGACAGTTTGTCCTCAAAAGACCAGGTAGAGAAGGAGATAGAGGCCATTTTTCACTGTGTTAGATAGAACTGCTGTAGAACTCACAGCTTGTGAGAGTGTAATATAGATAAGGATTAATAAACATCTGAGTACAAACATTTAATCCTGGCTCTGACAGAAAAGATAAAAAGCAACAGGAAGGGTTTCAGGCACTGGAAGTGCCCAGGGAGGTTTGGAATCCCCATCCCTGGAGGTGTCCCAGGAATTCCTGGAGGTGGCACTCAGAGCTCTGGGCTGGGGACAAGGTGTGGACCAGGCCCAGGTTGGACTCAGGGATCTCCAAGGTCTTTTCCAAGCTGATTTTTCTTTTTTTTCCTGGGATTCCCTTGCAGCTCCAGGATGGACAGAGCCTGGCAGAGCTGGGGACTTTGGTGGGCGGCCTCAACAGCAGCACCCTCAGGAGTTTGTCCCCAGAAATCGTCCTGGAGGCCATCCGGCTGCCAGGCTTTGCCCAGCACATGGAAACTCTGCCCTCTGCTCTGAAAAGGATCCTGGTGGAAAAGGTGACCTTGGTTTTATCCCCTCAGGCCTCCCCAGGCAGCAGGGCTGGGAGCAGAGCTCACCTGGGGCCAGGTGTGCCACAGCTGCACACCCAGGCAGGGTGGCAGCAGGACGAGCCACTGTCACTGGGTCTGTGTCACTGTCCTGGGCCTCCTGGGGACAAGGGCAGCAGGGATTTGTCTTGTGGGGTGGTCTCAGAAATTACTTCCCAGTTGATATTCCCAGGGAAAGAACAGAAATGGAGCAGGATTAATTCCACCCTGGAGCTCTTTTCCCACCTGAACAATTCTCTGGTGCTGATGTTGCCACGGTTTGGGTTAAAACTGGGTGAGATTGCCTTGCTTTGTTCTCTTGGGTTTGTTTTTTTCTTCAAGGTTTCCTCCAGGGTTGGCCACCCCTCTGAGCTGGTTAAAGTCATCCCCAGTGCTCTGGCCAGCTACATCCCCAAATCCCTGCTTGTTTTTGGGGAAGAGGAGCCAAACCTGCAGGATCTCAACGACAAACCGTGGACCAGAGACCAGGTAATGAGGGGGTGGGCTCCTCCTTCCCCTCCCTGCCAGCCCTGCCCTGTGTGGGGCCAGGAATCCCACCAATCCCCCTGGAAATGGAGCAGTTTTCCCTGGTAAACCTCAGAGCTCTCCCTCTGCTCCCCAGGCTGCCATGTTTTTTGGTGATGTGGTGAAGGCAGAGCCCGACTTCAGCAGGTGAGGGTTTTCCTCCTCTCCTTCCCTTTTTTCCTGTTTGTTTTCCTGGCAATTCCCACATTTCCCATGGTGGGATCCACAGAAAGAGATGGGAAATAGAAAGTGAACCCAAACCCGGACATGGGACCACAGAGATTCCCCAGGGCTCAGTGTTGGCTTTTTATCTAAGTCTAAATTTCTCAGTTTCAGCTGTAAAATCCACCCAGAGGCCACGTTTTCTTTTTTAAAATGATGCTGCTGGCTCGGGCTGCAGCTGGAATCTTGTTCCAGATTGCCTCTGGAATGCATTTCCAAGCTGGGAATTCATTTCCAAGCTGGGAATTCATTCCCAAGCCTTCCAGAGGGCAGTTCCAGGGATTCCTTCAGAGGGGCTGATGCATCCTTGACGTATTTGAGATGAAAATTACCAAAACCATGATTTATATCTGGAAAAAAAACCAGCGGGCTCAGCACTGTCCTGCCCTGAATTCACCTTCCTGGAGGCTTTTCCCTTCTGATTTTCCTGCTGGGAATTCCCAGGCTCTCCCAGTCTGTCCTCCAGGGCTTCACCTGTGCAGCTGCCAGCGCCGTGGGAGAGGAGAGGTTCCGGGAGTTGGCCAAAGCCATGAGGAAGAGGAAGGTCAGCCTGGGACAGGACCAGGTAAATCCCCACGTCCCCAAGGGTTTGGGGTTGTCCTGAAGGAAATTGTTCAGCCAGGACAACCTTTGGGGTTCAGGGGCTGGAGAAGGGAGGTGTCAGGGGGGTGAGGGTGGGTTTTAGGGGAAGGTTTTTACCCCCAGAGGGTGACCCAGGGTCAGGGGAGGTTCTTGGGGTGTCAGGTGCTCCAAATATCCTGGGTGTCCTTCCCACAGCTCTGAATTTCCCTGAGCACGGGAGAAATCCAAACCCTGATTTCCATCTTTTTTCCCCCTCTTTTTTATAAAAAATCTTTGCATTATTTTATATTTCCTTGTGTTTCCTGGTGGTTCCTCTCTCTCATTCCACCTCTGGTGTCCCTCCAGCTGAGCTGCCTGCTGAAGATGGTGACCCTGCACGGCATTCCCGAGGATTTGGACACTTATCCCAAAGAGCTGCTGCTGTTTTTGAGGTGACTGAGCTGGGGTTTTTCCTGATCTTCCCTCAGTACTTCGTGGGGGAAAAATAAGGATTAGTTGATTAACCAGGCTGACTAATTTGATTTGTAGTTCTCAGAGTTGTTTAGGCCTCGCTCTGGGGAATAAAAAATGGGACTGCAGAAAGCTGAGGCAGGGTATTATTTTAGTTAATTATTTATTAATTAATTTACTTATTTAAAAATTATTTAATTTTTCATTATTAGTTATTATACTTAATTATTATATTTAATTATTATTGTCATTATTTATTTAGTTGTTTACTATTTCTTATTTTATTGGAACAAATCCTTCCTTGTGAGGGTGGGGAAGGTTTCTCAGAGCAGCTGAGGCTGCCCCATCCCAGGCAGTGTCCAAAGCCAAGTTTTAGCATTCCCCAAGCCTCAGAATGTGCTTTTCCCTCAGAACACCAAAGAAAACAGGGAATAAAGTGGATTCCCCCGTTCCAACACCTTCCCACTGTGGTTCTGCACCCAAACCTGGAACGACTTTAAGCTGTGTCTGGCACAATGGATCCCTTAAGGCAAAAACTGATTGTAAAGAAAACTTAAACTTATTTTAAAGAAGTTTATTCTTTAAAACAATTTTTAAAGAACCAGTTTAAGGGATTTTTAAAGAACCAGTTTAAGGGATTTTTAAAGAACCAATTTAAGGGATTTTTAAAGAACCAGTTTAAGGGATTTTTAAAGAATTTAAGGGCACAGAAGAGCCCTGAGGAAGAACAGCTCACGGGGTTCAGCGTTCGGGTGTGGAAGGTGTTTTATCACACGCTGGGGTGTGTTGAGCTCGGTCTCATTCCCTAAAATCCCTGGAATTTGCCTTTCCAGCCCCTCAGAGTACGCAGCCACAGGGAGCTGCAGGCAGTTCTTCACCAACGTGGGGCAGGCAAACGTGGATGTTCTGCCCAGGGAGGCCCCTCGGAGGCAGCGGCTGCTCCGGGAGGCTCTGGAGTGTCTGGTACCAGGAGAGGGATTGGGAAATGGGGCAGGGATTTGGGAATGGGGCAGGGGATTTGGGAATGGGGCAGGGGTTTGGGAAATGGGGCAGGGATTTGGGATGGGGCAGGGATTTGGGAAATGGGCAGGGGATTTGGGAAATGGG
>VXBN01015222.1:5161-48116 GCA_013397395.1 Sinosuthora webbiana
GTCCCCCGGCTCACGGTCCTCTGTGTCTGGCCCCCGGGTCCCCGCCGTCCCCCGGCTCACGGCCCCGCTGTGTCTCGCCCCCGGCAGGTTGGGCAAGGAGAGCTGCGGAAGATCCCCGTTCCGGCCAACAGGTACACGCCGCTGAAGGAGAACTGGATGAAGATATTCACGCCCATCGTGGAGCACCTGCAGCTTCAGATCAGGTTCAACTTGAAAACGAGGAATGTTGAGATCAAGGTAAGGGGAGCAACTTTCTCTGCCTCCCGCGGTTACTGGAGGAGAAGGTTGTGTGCAGACCTCACGGCAGCCTCCGGTATCTGAAAGGGCCTCCAAGGAAACAGAGGAGCTTTGACAACTTCTTTGTCAGGAACTGTAGTCACAGGACAAGGAGTTATGTGTACAAATCGAAAGAGGGGAAGTTTAGTTTAGTTGTTAGGAATATATATATATTTTTTTTTACTGTGAGAGTGGTGAGTGTTCAGAGCCAGGTTGGACAAAGCCTTGAGCAGCCTGGTTTAGTGAAAGATGTCCCTGCCCATGGTAAGATGATCTTACTCCAACCCCTTACCCTTCTATGATTTTACCTCCTGAAAAGCACGGCCTCTCCTCATGGGTGTTCTTGGTCCACAGATTAAAGACAAGAAAAATCATAAATCCTGTATAATGCCTGGAAAAATGGAAACTGTGCAGTGTCACCCCCCTGGGATCAAATCTGGCAATTATTGCCTAGAACAAGTAGTTTCTGCAAGTGAAATACAAAAATACAACTCTGTTCCAGAAGGAGCCAGCAGAAGCTGGGGGAGTGTTCAATTTTTGTAGGAGGAAGTAATGTATTATAGCATTAAGGATTTTCATCCCTGTCTTAGATACAATCTTGTAATTCAGTGTTTCCCAGCTATTTAAGGCCACCAAATACTTACCTGACAGTAAACAGTGTATTTTAAGGGGGCACTGAATCTTATAATGCATTTGTTTGTGACAGATGATAAGGCCCCACAGCATGTGATTTTTCTTAAATGGACACAGACACCAGCATAAACCTGTAAATCTTGCAGATGNTAATGGATTGCATTGGAACACTTTAGGGCACAGACACCAGTATAAACCTGTAAATCTTGCAGATGCTCGTTCTTTAACCTTATTCCTTCCTGAGGATTGTTCACACCAGGAGTTTTTAAGGGCATGTCCAAAGTTTTGACATGTGACTCACTGTATTAGCAACGCCGACATATGAGATCTTCCAATGCAATAGTGAAAATACAGACAACAGGAATTTTGCTTCCTAACCATGAAGTGTTATCTCAAGTTTGATGGCAGAAATTGGAGGAAAGGTGACAGAATTATCCCTTATTTACACTTCCTAGAAATAACTTCAGGGGAAAGGTAGGGAGGAACAGGACCTCCTGCAGTTTCACTCAATAACTGCAGGAGAAAACCTTGGGATTCTAACACCACTTTTTGATATGAAATGATGTCTGGTGAAAAGGTGGGCTTTTTTTTTTAATCAAGCTGATTTCATTTTGCCCATATCCATCATGAATATAAAACTTTGAAATGAGTTTCAGTCACCTGCTCAGACATCTTTAGAATATTGTCATTAGAATAACTCTCCTGCCATCACCATCCTTCTCTTTTTTCTGCTGTTTGCTGTTGCAGTTCAGTTTGTGTTGGTTTGGGGTTTTCTCAACCCAAAGGGTTCTCCTCAGTTAGTGGTGGTGTGGATTTTCAGCAGCTTTTCTCTCTCCTCCAAGCACAGGCTGAATTTTTAAGTTCTGTTCCTAACTTGCCTGCTCTTTAATTTGCAAACATGACTTCTTGTCTTGCAGACTTGTCAAGAGACAAAGGATCTCAGTGCCCTGACGAAAGCAGCTGATTTTGTGAAAGCCTTCATACTTGGATTTCAAGTAGAGGTGGGTCTCCCAACAACCAGATTGTGAGAGTGCTCCAGTTTGCTGATCTGTCCCTGGCCTCTCTGCAAATTACAGTTAAGATAAGACAGAAGGAAAAATCCTTAGGTGGTTTTCTAGAAATTGTGACTGGAGTAAACATCCAGTTTCTTAAGACAATGCCATATTAAAAAGCAGCCTTCAAACAGCACATAAACAGAGGACATAGGTTGTGTGAGACAAGAAATTATTCTTTAGATTTAACTTCAGCTATTATTTGCTAGCTTATGTGTATAAAGAGAACTGCAGCTTTCAACAGTACTAAAACAAAATAACTGCTGATAACAGATCTCCTGCTCTTTCAGGATGCCCTTGCTCTCATCAGATTAGATGATCTTTTTCTAGAGTCATTTGAAGTTACAGATGGTGAGTATTCAAGAAGTCATGTGTGCATCCTGTTGGTATGGGTTTTGTTTTGTCTTTCCCTCTGCTCCACTTGTATCATTTGTCCTCAAGGATCAGGGAAGCCAGAAACATCTAATTTTATGTAGTACTGGCACTCCTTGGAGTCCCCCTGCAGAGCAGGATCTGAACCTGATCTACTTCATTTCTACCAGTGCTAACTTGGTGCACTTTGACTCCAGTGCAGTGCCTTCCCCTGCAGTTCTGAAGGAGACTTTCACATGCCAAAAACCCTGTGTCAGCACTGGATGCAGTTTGGACTATTAGTCAAAAAAAAAGCTGAAATCCAGATGGGATCTGTGCTGACCACTGAAATTGCTTTCCTAGTACTTGGCACGAGTTGTTTCCAACAACTTGACCAAGAGAAACATTAACCCTGAGCATGCTGTTCTCATTTCTCATTTTAGTCAAACCTTTGAAAGATAACAATCTGTCAAGAGCAATAGGGAGGATAGCAGGGAAAGGTGGGAAAACCAAATTCACCATAGAAAACGTGACCAGGACACGCATCGTTCTCGCTGACACGTGAGTACAGAGTGACTTCCTTCCTCCTGGGCAAAGCACAAACCCTCAGATAATCCAGGTCCTCTGTCAGGCACTAAGAGAACTTAAATTTTATGAAGCTGTTGCAGAATAGTAATAAGAAAAAAAATATTTAAGAGAGTAGTTTAATGAGCACAAGTTATTTGACCTTTTGTTATGAGGATGACGGTGTCACCAGTGTCACCTGGAATTCAGTCATTCCCCACAGTTCAAGAGTTCTTCTTTATGAATAACCAAAGTTGAACTCACCAACACAGCAACATTTTCCACTGGAAGCTGCTACACTGTTAAATTTGCAAATGGTAAAATCTCTTCTAAAAGGATTTAGAAGAGCACAGGTCTTACCTTGCAGGTTGGTTGGGGTTTTTTTTTGTTTACAAGTGTAGAAAAGAAACTGGTACAGTGATACAAAATTCCACATTTATCTCTGACCTCCAATTCTCTGTTAACTGTGTAATCTCCTAAGTTACTTTCTGTTAACTACTGCTACTTCTCTTTTTACAGAAAAATTCATATTTTGGGATCTTTTCAGAACATCAAAATGGCACGAACAGCAATTTGCAATCTAATTTTAGGTAAGTCCTCTTACCTAATCTTCAATGCAGGTACATTTTGCAGTTTGAGAGCTTTGTGGCTCTTACCCTCTTCCCTGTCCTGTCCACACCTGTATTTGGAGCAAAGAGCTTGGTGGCAGTTGGCTTGTAGCTCTTAAGAGAAAAATTTGGGGGAGAAGCAGGGAATCCAGGACTGGATTTCTGGCTCCAAAACCCTGGCCACATTGCAGAAAGATGTTCTGCTTTTTGATTTAGCTGCAGCATTCCCTAAGGGCTCTCAAAAGCCAAAGGGAGCAATTCATTCTGAAAGCAGAAGCTGAGCTCTGCACTTGCAGTGAGACAGAATGACTGACCTTGACTGTTCATCCTTTGGCTTAGTTCTCCACTTTCAGCACAGGTGTGAGCACAACACGTGCATTTTTGTGACAGATCACCTCATTTCCTGACTAGATTTGTGCCTTCTTCTGCAGGCAGTCCTCCATCCAAAGTCTATGGCAATATCAGGGCAGTGGCCAGCAGAGCAGCTGAGAGGTTCTGAGCTGCACCACAAGGACTGGGGCTGGAAGTCCATGTTCCTGGACACAGGAGAAGCCTGGAGCTACAGAAGCCATCAGTTTTCTGCTGGATTTGGAAGCCCAGAAGAAAAGCAGGACTGTTTTGTGGACATGTGGTCTGATTTGAACATAACTAATGTTTCTGTCTAGTCATTAAAAGGTATTTTAAATTGTGTCTATATTAAAAATCCGTGATTTTACTTGTACAGCCTCAAACAAAAACCTGCTTCATGACAGATTTTCTGAACGTCAGACTTAAGAGGCTGCTTCTTGAGAAATCCTTGGTGTTTGATGTTTTGAGCCTAAAGGAGTTGGCAGTGTTAAGCATTTATAACCACACATCATGGTTAAGTATCTTCCTGAAGAAAGGAGGAGTCAGCTGGAATGCAGAATTTAAGGACAGGCTGTCCACTGAGTCACTGCTGCTGCTGGAACAATGCATCACATGGAAAGAATAAGATGAAGAGATAAATAACATTTGAATCCTGAATGTTCACACACACAGATTTTTTAGTTCCTAAAAATGATCTGTAAGGACAGTCTAATAAAGCCAAGAGCCACTAGGTTAAGTACTTTCCAGTGTACCAGGGCACCAACAACTGTAAGGTCCTGTGTGTCTCTTCTTTAAAATGTTACATAGTGCAACAAAAGTAAGGGGAGAAAGGGAGAGAAGGAGTGACCAGTCCCAGTATGATTTAAAAATGGACCCTCTTCTCCTAGACCTGCCAGGCAACCTTCTGCAAAGTGTCTTGCTAAATAATGAAGTTCAGGCTTGGGAATGAAAACAAACTGAAAGGGGATTATAAAACACATAAGCAAATGGGAGTAAGCATTTAGGTCAATGTCCAATTTCCAGAATAACACTTCACAGTATGGGGTTACCACTGCAGCCAAACTGATTCAAGCCTTCAGTTGTCACAGATTTAAGACTTGCTGGAGTTACTCAGCACACAGAGTTTAGCAGTCTGAGCTGTACAGGGGACAGGGTGCACATCCTGAGCAGCTCCAGGTGCTCCTGGTCACTCTGTTCTGTTCCTTGGCTGCTTCTAATTTATTTCAATTAGTTGGATAGGTAAGGGAGAGGGAGGCAAGAGCACACAAAATTAATATTTATCCTAAATTAGGTGCACACAGACACTAACCTGAAGCAGCAGAAAGGAGAGGGCAGCACCCAGAAGGTCCAAACTCCTGCAGCCCAAAGCACACCCTTTTTCTGAGACAGGAACAGCCTTTTATTAAATTAACACCTAAATTAATGTTAGGGTGGCTTGGTGTGGTTTTTAAACCACTTCCCGCAGGGATTTCAAACAAAGTATGTTAATCCACTTTCAACATTTAGCAAAAAGAACCAGATGTGACTTTAAACCACCTCAACATATCTTGAAACACTGAAGTGAACCCTGGAAGTGTTCAGCAGACTGCACCCTGTGGAGTTTTTCAGTAAATCTTGTTAATCGAGGAATGGACAAAAAAATATGAACGAGTTTTCTTCAGAGCAAGGTGCAGAGCTGCTTTAAGGTGAACAGGAAAGGTACTGAGCACCCCAGCCAAGGTTCAAATATTTTATTTTGTATTCATACAGTATGAAGGTTCTTATAGTTCCCACAATATATGATGTAGCATGCAGAGGAAAAACTAAACATTCAACATAAATCATTTTTTCCCCACACAAACTGAAAAAAAAACCAAAAAAAAAAAACGAAACAAAAAAACCAACCTCATCCCTCCCCTTCCAGTCCCCCTAAGGAAATAACATTAGCACTAATTTCTATAATGCCAGCCAAGATATGCACAAGCAAGAAAAACTGAAAGCATCTGCTAAAATGTTTGTAACAAATACTTATGTACAAAAAATTCACAAAAAGACTAATTCCCCCTTGAAGCAGAGCACATGGCAGTTGACACTGGAACAGATACAACCACTGGCTGGGATTATAAACCACGTACTGATCCAGAGGAAGAAAAAAGTTAACATGTAGTGGAGATTTTTTTTTTTTTGTTGTTTTTGTTTTGAACATGAACATTTACCAAAGTTTGGCAACATTATCTTTTTAATTATGCAAATTATGTAAACAAGAGGAACATTTCAAATCGATCTACATGCAAAACTTCATGTCATGCAAGGACACTAAGCACCTGGATTTCTCTCTCACAGACAGAGCCCATGATGTGCAGCACTCAGTTGAAGGAACAGCTTATGGCAGACAGGTGCTCGATTGAAGAGGTTCAGACAACCTGCACTTTTCCACTGCTCATTATAAAACAATTTATTATTTTTGTTTGTTTTTTTTTAAATAGAAAAAACTACTATACAGGAAAAAGATGTACTGTCCTAAAAAAATCTAGCAAATGTTTTTTTTTTTTTTTCTTCCAGCCAATAGTACCACTGCAGAAAAGGGAAGGGATGATATAAAGTTGTAAAACATGGCTCGCTACTTTTATATCACACAAATAGATCAAGTTACCTTCCATTACAAATTATGATATGGACAAAACTAGAAAAAAAAAAAAAAAAAAAAAATAATTCTCCAGGAAAAGGACTGGAGAACTGCAAGAGGTATAAATTTAGATAGTGTGAAGTTTTCCTCCTCTATGGCATAGGTTAACAAGATTTCCCCCCTGTATGAATCATATATACATATATATATAAAATATTACCAGTTATTTAGCTACCTGTAGTATTTTTTAAATGCAAGGGGGAAAACTATCATGGGTGAAACAACAGAATTTAAGTGGCAAGGACATTTTATAACCTAAGTACTGTATAAAATAACTAGATGGGAATCCTGCACAGTTATGTTGATCCTAATTTCATTAAGCTAAGCACAAGAGAAAAATCATGAATGCACCTACCACCTTAAGCAGCTGTATCTAAACAGAACCCAGAACAGCAGAGTTGCCTTGGCTTCGTGACAGCTGTAACTGCTCCCAATTCCTGGGTGAAGGAATCTTAACAGCCATCAAAGCATTCCAAAGTCACTATATGCACACGAGGACTAGTTCTTGGCAGTAGCATTAAACTATATTCTCATATTAAGTAGAACTGTACTAAGTTATTTAGCAAAGAGACACAGTCCCTGGTAAATATATTAACAGGTATAAATAAACGTAGTCTCCCGTGTTACAAAACAAAACAAAAAAAAAGTAATTAAGGTGATTCAATAAGAAGCAATGCTTTGTCAGCCATTCAATATATAGAAACATCTGAACAGTCACAGGAAAAGGAAAAGAGTTGACCTAAGACCCAGTTAAAATTTTACATTCTTCTACTATATATATAAAACTGTGTGAAATAAAAGTAAGGATGTATATCCATATATTGAACTGTTAATATTCTGCTTGGCACTTTGTACTCTAGTTTTGTTTCTGAATCAAGTATATTAAATTAAAGCCCACCTAGCTACTACATATAGAAAGCTACATATATATCTATATATAAATACACACATATATATATATAGATAGATATTTCCTTGTTATAAAAGATGAAGAAAAATAAATTAAAAAGCCAACCCCCTTCCCTTTCTCCGCCACACTGATATGCTCTTCCCATCTTTGCTGTCCTTCAGACTTTAAAGTGCTACACTGAGTTATTGAGAGAATCAAAGTTCAATAACACTTAGTTGGCTTCATGAGGCTCATGTTGGAAAATGTGGCTTCACAGAGAAAAATACTTCCATTTAAATACACAGAGAGCATTGCTGGACGTCTGGAGCAGATCTTCAGAGATGGAGAAGAAAGCAAAAGTGTTGGGTGGTGCCCTACAGAGTCACACATCTACGACCATCTTTTTGTGGATATCTAGGCCTCCTACAACCTGGGGGAGAAATAAGGGGCAGAAAGGTGAGAATTGCAAGTTAGCAAGGTGCAAAGAACACATTCAGTAGATGCACTGAGGTCAATCTCAAAGGCAGCACTTCCCTGGCGTCTCCAAACTGATTTACATTTTACATGTACTGTGAGAGATGAAATTTATTATGTACAAACCGAGGTAGTTCTATGTTAGTACAATTTACATGCTCAAAGGCCTCAAAACAAGTGCAAATGACACCATTTTGGCATTCCTCTCCATCTCATATTATGACCTTGTAGTTTGTTTGTGCATTTTAAATAAAATGGTGACTTCTAAAACACCCTGTGAACCTTCCCAGGAAAAGGAAAGGGCCTTAGGAACAGCAGCAGGATTTCTGACAGAACTGCACACACCCAGGAAAGCATTACCAGAGTGCTCACAGGTGTGTGATCCATGCAGAGCAGAAGGAAAAAGGAAGGTGCCATGTCAGAGGAACCTTTAATAACATTTTAGAGGAAGAAAATTCCAAGGCCAATTGATATGGGCCAAAGACAACAGATGAAAAAGCAGCACCAGGTTCAGAGAGGGTAAAATGCATGACCAAGAATAAGATGTTGTAGAACTGAAAAGTGTCTTGTCAGAGGGTCAACAAAAACTGAAGAAATTAAAAGTAAGGAAGAGGAAAATCCATCAGTAGCACAAGGCAGGAAGCTCAAAGAACAAAGAGGCAACATCACATTTGATGGATGGCTGAAGATGAGAGACCAGTGCAAGAAATAAACCAATAATGCACTAATCCAGGCATGTGCAGGCTGCAGCTCTAACTTCTTTGCAGACAGAATGTTTCTTACATGATGTCACAAAAATAATTAAACTTTAAAAAAAAAAAATCCCCAAAATGCAAACAATAGAACCTTTTTACTCTAGTAGCTGATGGGATGGCAGATTTCCACCACCCTCCCTCCTCCTCTTTTTTTTTCAGAACTCACATATTTTTTGAGTATGAACAGGTTATGTTTGAACTGAAGTTGTAAACTCAAAGATGAGGAAAAAAAAGCAATGCCCAACCATGCTATCAAGTGTATCTTCCTTAATACACTGCTTAAAATCAATGTGTAAACACTCATCATTGCAATTCTCAAAGGTTCAGGATTCGATGTGTCATTTACTTTTTTTGGTAAAATAATTTAAAACTTGCTGTCAACTAATTAAATAGATATATCTATTTAATCATATCTATACCATACATATGGGTTGAAATCAAGTCCTTCAAGCATTAAATGCTACATTTAGGCACTCACTAAACCTCTAAGTTCTTAAAAGGTGCCTTTCAAGTGTTTACTCTTTTTCCAGAGCATCATTTGAGAGGTTTTTTCTTTCTCTGTAAATGACACAAGTTTTCTTTAGAAGCTACTTACAGCACAGAATTCTTCAAAGGATATTCTTCCATCACCATCCTTATCTGCATTAATTATGGTTTTATCTACAATTTGCTGTAACTGAGTGTCTTTGAGATTGTTCCCGACCATCATCTTCAGCACCTGGAAGAGCTCTCCGTTTGAGATGTAACCATCTTTGTCCATGTCGTAAATGCGAAAAGCAACTGCAGAAGGAAAACAAAACAAAACAAATCAAAAAATAAATAAACCAACCATTTGGTAGCAATTGTTGTTGGAAAATAATACATTCTCACTTTTTAGAAAACACCTGAAATCGTTTCAGCAGCAGCAGTAAAAGCAAAAAGGAAAATCTTGCCCCCCCACCACAAGTAAAGCATCCAGGCAGCAAAAAATTTACAACCTTCCAGGAAACAGATGACTCAAAATCCCATCTGCTTGCTTTGCTGCAAACAACTTTTGGCACCAAGACTGAATTTATTTTTAAACATTTCAGTCTTGGTTATTGGAAGCTAAATCCGTAACTGAACCTGTCTCTTTTCTACTCCTGAAGCCTGGCTCTGGAGATGCAGCTCTGAAACAAGAATTTAATGTTTTCCTACTGCAATAGCAAAGAACTGAGTATTATTCTTTGGCCCTGTTCACAGAACTATTATAGAATATTGAAAGAAATACTAAATTAAAAGAATATTTAAGAATATTCTTAAATGAATTTACTTTTTTAAAAAACAGAAAGCAACTGAAATTCTTCAGAAAGCAACCAATCTCTTACAACCTTCCCTGCAGACAAGAATGCTAAGAAATCTCCACAAAAATAAAGGACAAAATGAGCAAAAAAGCTTATAATCTACTTTCATGATGTTCCACTCTTTACAACAATTTGGATTTACCTTTGGATCTTAATCTCAACTTACAAAAGTGTATTTTTGAGGATCAGAATTTTTTTGTGAAGGAAAATCAAAATACTTACACCTCAACTTCTGTTCTTTATCTCCTTTGACACTGAACTGGGAGACTCCTTCTATAAATTCTAAATAATGCAAGGAAAACATGTATTAAAAAGCTTATTTTTTATAAACAAAAAAGTCAACACTGAGAAAATTTTAGAAATTGTAAAAGCAATCTAATCTTTAAAATTGAAACTTTCAAAATACTTCCTAACTTGTGACACCTAAATGTCTGCATACTTTGATATTTAATGTTCTTCAGTGGGAGCAACCCCGAATCCAATGCAGCACTCACTAAACACACTTGGTCACACCAGGATTTAAATAATTTTGTTGCTGGACCTTCACAAGATCCTGTCAGAAAACTCTAAGATCTTTATTAAAGCTGCTCCAGCTGAGATTCAAAACTGGTTTCTCAGTGTAAAGAACTACACTGAAACTGAAAACTCCTTCTGAAGAAATAGTATTTTTCTATGAAAGAAAATTGATTTTGCCAACTTTCTGTTCCCTCCCATCAGGAACAACTCTTGATAACTGTATTCATCACAGCTCAATGTCACAGACAACGTGACCATCACTGCTCATGACTATTTATTTTTTACAAGGGAATTTTGAATAGTTCCATGCAACAATTACTGCTTCTGATCAAACCCCAACATTCTGGTTATACTGTAACTATCCCTATAGACATTTAAGGGGTTTTGCAAAGGTTAGCAGCTCTTGTATATTAATACCTTATTTAATATGTCAGTCTGTCAGTATAAATAAGATTTAAGTGCTTTCTCCAATTAAAAAAAATGCAAGACTGATTAATCTTTTCCAGTCATAAGCAACAAGAAATACCAAGTATTACCTTGAACAGAAGTTACAAATATTATCACTTCTAAGGGTCAGAGACTGTTTTAAGATGAACTAGTGATAAAGATTATAGCCTGTTGGCCTTTTAATCATGAATATTTAAAACACATCTAAAATTTTGAGAAATGTACTAAATCAAATCTTCTGGGTTGCTTGGATTTTTTTTTTTTCCTTCAAGTGTCAATCTAAGATCTACCTAAAAAGAATCCCATAAAAGAAGTATCAACAGAAGAAACCTGGGCTCTTTTCTGTTTTCTAAATACTCCAAAGGCCAGATTTCATTTGGATATTTGGATAAATACAACTTATGCAGAAAGTTGCCTACCACACTTCTTTCAGTCTCTCCTCAGCATCAAAATTAAGTCTAAATTGGTGGACTTTAAGAGATATTTAATGAGTAGTCCTCAGTCAGCATGACCTTAGAAGCCATTACTAAACATTTCACTCAGAAGTGCCCTAATGCAGAGAAACTAGTTTTACTGGTTTTATTTAGTTTCACTAGGATTTAGCACCTTGTTTTAACAAATCTTCTTCTTCAGAAGAAAAAATCCTCTCTCAGATGAAGAAAACCATGAATTCTGAAGCTCCAAGTCACAGAACACTGTGCCTTACCTTTGAAATCCACTTCTCCATTGCCATCTGTGTCAAATATATCTATTACTCGCTGTACTAATGGGTTCTGTTGCAATTCAGGTAAAGACATGAACTCTTCCACGCTCAGAGAACCAGAGTTGTCCAAATCAAGCTTCTTAAATCTCTTTCCTAGTCGTTTTATCTCATCAGCATCAACTGAAAGGAAAAACAACCCCAGACTTAATCTCAGAAAGGCTTCAGTAAAGCCTCTGCAGTTAAACACAAGGCACATTTCATTGCTTTCCTGCCAAGATTTTCTCCTACTTTATT
Organism: Sinosuthora webbiana; assembly: GCA_013397395.1. NCBI lineage: Eukaryota > Metazoa > Chordata > Aves > Passeriformes > Sylviidae > Sinosuthora > Sinosuthora webbiana. The sequence continues at coordinate 17,059 of VXBN01015222.1, forward strand.
ATAACTGTTAAACACCTACAAAGATAACATGAAATTCTGAAGACAAACACTATTTTATTTTAAATAAGACTCACCTTTTTTTCTCCCTGCACCTGCCATAATACAGTTGTTAGCCATGTGACTCACTGAATACCACATGCTGACACAACATTTTGAAGGATTGAGGATGCTTAGCTGGCTAGTTCTTAATCAGACAGCTCTTACAAATACCAGATATGAAGAAATTAAGGAAGAGACCAAGTGTTCTCTGAAGGAACTGGCATTATATTTACATTACATATTACATTGTTACAGACTAACCCCACAAAAACTACTGGCAATTATATTCAAGTTATTAGCAAAATTAGTGCTTCTTCAGCACACTGAACATGAGATCTCCTGGGACATGTGTCAAGTTAAGCAGGTTAACAATCCTACTGTATAACCAGTCATCTGTCCCCTACTCAAAACATCCCTTTGACAGACCCAAGATCATTTTTCCTCTCCATCTCAGACACATCTGTAGCCACAACCTGCATACAGCATTTTTTTGTCCCAGAAATTAAAGTAGATTCACCTTCAGCAGCAGTACCTCTTCATCTAATCTTTTCAAATTTATACAGAATCTCAATTAAAGCATTTACCTATTACCCTACTTTACACATTTGATAATGCCAAGAATAGACTAAACCTGTGAATCCAGAAAAACAATTAAAAGCAATCTTGTACTTTGCTAATGCTGAAAAGCTTGAAAAAATCTCCCTGTGATAACCTGAAAACATCCTGTCAGCAACTTCATTTAGGAGATCCAAGTCTGTTCACATGCTGCTCACCATTTTTGGCCACAAAGGAGGAACTGAAGTTCTTAGGAAGCCTAAAAGGAGCCCAGCATAGAGCAAACCACAGCAAACACACCTTGCAGAACAACCTAGGGCTGCAAACTCCCCCTACCAACCTTGTCCTGAACATGAGCAGCTCCCTCAGTATTTCTTAGCTCCATTTAGTGCTGTGTTTGCTCCAGTAGTAACAGAAATTGTGTCTTCTACAGGGCACATCCATCCACCTGATCCATTTCATATCACATTAGTACCTTTTGTAAAAGTGCAGCATAAAACCCAAACAGCTCTGAGTCTTTTTAATACCTAAAGTCAGCCAACTTACAGAGATTGATGTTTTGAAACTGTAACCAACTCAATGACCTGATCCTCTACCAACAGTAACCAACTTCCCCTTCAATTCCTTGACATCTTTGTCTACAAACCAATGAGACACAAACACAGAGTCCTCAGGACTGTACGATTTCAGAATGAAAGAGAAGCCCAAATGCACAAGATGATTTTCTGACACCCTGCATCTCAGTTACTGCTTGCAACTGCAGAGGCAAAGGGCAAAAAACAGTCTACAGTCCCAGAATAATCTTCTCTTTGCTGTGCCAGAAAGTGACAGATTCTGCCTCTTGGGCTATAAAACTAACACTAAACATAATTTGCTTTCCTCAGGTTCTAGTAAGCAGTGTGGTATTTCACGTAATCAACCTCTTGACTGCACTAAATATTCCTTTTAGCCCAGTTTGAGCAGAAGCAAACCAGAACCAAATCTGGAAGCCCTCCCAGATGACACAGAAGGAGATGCAGCACCATACAGTGACCTGGAGGTAGAACATCATTGTGTGACTAAAACAATACAGTATTAAAAAGGAATGGCAAAACAGAGCTCCACAGGCAATTTTATGAGTTCCATCAGAACAAAAGGCTGCTTCTCACCAATACACTGAAGGTATTTGCCAACTTTTGCTGCTGTACACAGAAACTCTTTTGCTTTTTCATTCTTAGTGCAAGCTCTACTTGCAGCTCACATAAAAAGAGCTGATACCCTCAGAAATATCCTCACAGCACAAGCATTTGAAAAAGCATTAAAACGTTAAGGGTGGGTTATCACACTACCTATGTAAGCCCATTTCCCCTTGTAAAGTAAGTGCATGAATAGGCATAATTTATACCTGTATTACTTCACTTTAAAACAATTAAACAGCAAACTGAAAGTATTGTCCATGGGGTATATAATGGCACTGTCAGTTTCTTACTGGTAAGTGGAATCTCAATTCCAGTATTAATAGAAAGACTAATCTTTCCATTTTGGTCAGTTCTAAAGCCTCCTAAGCAACCTGAAATACTTCCTAGCTATGCAATTTCACAAAATCACAATGGAGAAAAATGACAGAAGCATTCACACAGCTGGATCTCTTCTCCCTCCCCACAAAAACTACTGAGTTAATGAACTGCAAGTTGTGTAACATTTCTAAGTAACACATTAAAAAAACTCCTAAGTACCAAAACACAGCAATGAGAGTCTCACAAATCAGGATGGAAACATGGAGCTGCCGGAAGCAGGACTACAGATCTCTGGTTTTTAGGTAACACTCTCTCCTCACAACCCAGAAGTCACATTAAAGAAAGTCTTATTTCATTACTTCTGTTCCATTTCCTGGTTTGGGAGCTCAACTCCATGTCATTTTCCCCTCCCAAATATAAGAGCAAAGACTGAAAGTGACACGCAGAGTTCTGTCAGTGTTCTGCTATGAAGTGGAGCTAACTACCACACCTACAAGTCACTCACACACTGCTACACAGCTTAAATTGGCACAAAAGACAGACAAGACCATGCAGAGAGACATGCTAAGAAAACAAACTGTTGTCAGAAAGGTATTTTATCTCGAGTTAATATATCTCCAGCAGGAATTTCTAATAAAAAGAACATTTTCTCGTGGCATTCAGAAACTGATCCACTGGACACAGTGTTAACAAGCAATGCCATCATCACCTGCTGGGCACAAGAACCACTGTTGGGTTAACCAGCCTGGCATGTGCAGGTAACAAGCTCCTCAAATTCAAAAACTAGCAAGTGTAAGAGAAGAAATTGTTTTGTTTTAAAGACTGTAGGCAAGGAGGTCAAGATTATGGATGACAAAGATAAGAATCAGATCACAGGAAGGGGAGGAGGTTGCAGAGGCATGTAAGAATATTTCTCAAGAATGTTGGTGTTTTGCTGAACTGTAACAAAGCAACAGCTGCCACAATTATGGAATTAAGGATACTTGAAAAATTAATTAATTACTCTTTCTCCACATAGACACACATCCCATTTCTAGCTCATACCAGCTCACCTTTAATGCACAGTCCAGATACAAATAAATATCTGGCAGCAGTTTCAGTTAGAAATGAGATTACAAATTTCTCATTCCAACCCTTGAAGCATTCAAGCAAAGGGTTTGCCTTCCACTGGAGATCTGAGTGAGGCTCTTTTCTTAAGAGGAGTACTGAAAAAAATTAGCATCTCTGCCAAAAGCAAACTCTTCCAAAATGTTTTGCTTCTGGCAATTGATACACCATGAATGACAGTACTTGGAAGAGGAAATAATGAAAAAGCAAAGTAAATGCAGGACTAAGGAAATTTTCTTGAATAGCCCAAGAGCACAGCTTTGTTCCTAATGAATGTATCTGGATAAACATGAGATCACTGTGTTCATAACTGACTGTATGAGAATTATATATCAGAATTTCATTATTTTTCCTTAAATATATTGCAGGCACCTCACCTACCATTAAATCCTTTCCACAAGCTGAATTTTAAAAAGCTTATACACTTGAAAAAAAAATTTCAATAGCATCTTTGTCTTCATAGAACAGCTTTAAAAAATAAGAATACAAATATAAAATAAGGGATGAATACATCACAGTATAACATGCCTTAGATTTGCATACCTTCTGTCTATTCTTTCTTCAGTGCAGAGTCTTCATTTTTGGTGACTCTCCCTGCCTATGCTGAATTTACCTAAAAACTATAGTTGCAGGTCTATTGGGGCTTAATGTTTGTTTCTTCATTATCCTTTGGATTTTTAAAGGAAAACAGCACACATTTATGTATAACAGCAGATTTCAGTAATATCTCATTCATTTTTTGTTGACATTAGTTGACAACAGTTCCCATCCTAGATGGATGCTCCCCTTTTTTTACAAGGCCTTTATTTGCCTTGTCCTTACCAACAGACTTCCTTAAAATTCTGAAATTCACTCTCACTGAAGAACAGAGCACTGAATTAAATTTTTAGTGTCTGAACAACAACAACAAAAAATTACTTTCTGCCCCCACAAACTCTCTTTTAAGTTCTGCTGGAAATGCAAGGCACAAGAGAGTTCAGATCAAGGGAAAGCTGAGCTGAAAGGACTGATGGTGGCAGTAGCAGACAGAATTTAAGAAGACCAGCTCAGGAGAGCAGGACAGATAAAAACACCAGGAAATCCCAGGAAGCCCAAGTCCACAGCAGCGTGAAAAGGGTGACACCACCCCTGAGGAGAACCAGGAGCTTTGTTTACACTGTTTGAAGCAGAGTTTGCCTGTGACTCATCAGCACACTGAGCAAGCCTGAGCATTCATTGCTCTACCTCAGCTCCAAATTAGCCTTTTTTTTTGTGCTGTGCTCCCCAGCTTACAAGGGCTTTGTGCTTCCTGTGCTTTTCAGCAGAATCTGACAGCATCCCATCAGCTTGGCACTGATGCCTGAGCTCACAAACTTATTCACTGGCTGGAAATGATAACTGCTAAGTGCTTTCCTTTAAAATGCTTCGTTGGCACCCCTGTACCAACATCAAATTCTGCACTGTTTTGTAACACACAGAATTATTTATGTTGATTTCATAATCCATTCTGAATTTTCTTCCATAAGTAGTTCTGCTACTAAAGGTTTTTTTTGTTAAAGAACTATCAGTACTTTCAAAAGATTCCTCTCCCATCCAAGTATTAAAATTCTTAGGGCCAACACCTGCTTCATCTCCTGCATTCATCTGCATACATCTAAAAATATGATGAGTCAGGTTAAAATGCCTCCAAGAAACTACATGCAAATGCTTTGCCTCACTCCCATTTTACTGCAGGAGTCTTATCTCCCAGTTGCTCAATTTCTAATATGCTAGTTGCTAATTTCTAATCCACACTACTGAATCCATCACTTCTTCCCCCCAATGTAGCAGTAGAGGATCATCCATGAGATTTTAAGACAATTCTGTTTCAAATTCTTATGCATGTAACTGAAGCTCAGATAAGGCTGGAAAAACTATTCAAGAGGCAAAAAACTATTCAAAAAGCTTTGTCTGAAGCCAGTTTCAGTGTGCTCTAGGTTGAAAAGAGTAATTTCAGAAAAAAATTTAGTTGTTTTTTCCCAGTTAACATAAAGGTACGTAGCTAACTTTCTATTAATGTGAGAGACAAAAGTCAAGAATGCCCTAAAACCACAGAATTCTGAAATCCACTACATTGAGTGATGCTTTAACAGGACAAGTGCTTGTGGATTAAGAAGCATCTTACACAATATGCACACAGGCATCTGCAAAGGGAAAAAGGAAAGTTGTGCATCTCTCAGCCATTAGGTGCTGAGCACTTCTGAAATCTAAACGTTTACCCCTGTATTTAACAGGTTGGCTTTTCAGATACTCTTAAAATACTGGCTCAAAGGTTGAACTAACAAAAGCCAGATCAGAGCATGGTCACAGAGAGCCCCATTTCCATTAACTTTTCAAACATGAAATCACTATGGGCAAGGAGAAATTTTGTAAATCAAACATGCTCTGAAATGAACTTCAAACGTTTCCGGACTCACTTTCCCCCCAGAAGAACACACTGCAGAGATCTCAAAATAAAACAGACCTTCAGCAAAACTCGCACCTCTACCTACAGTCTCATCTGATTCACGAATATAACGTTTCAGAGCAGCAACCAGGTCAGCCATTTCAGTTTTGGAGATCACATTTCAAAAAGATGACGCCCTTGAGAACACACTCAACCACTTGTCTTGTATATGCTTACACACAGCTGGCCTAATCCTTTTCATGACTTCAGATGTGTCAATTACAATTCCCTAAGTTAGGAAAGAGATACTACTCTTCTCTTAAAATCCAAACACTCCACAAAAGAGTGTTTATATTAAAAATACGACACTATAAGCTATTCTTTACTCTGTTAGAAAATAGTTTTCTCTACATCTTTTTGCTGTGATAAAATTTTTCTTATGGATAGGTTCCACCGTGGAAAGCAGTGGTAGGTTTTCAGTAATTTCTGGCAACGCAAAAGTGAAGAACAAAACCAAACCACTTCAAGGAATCCAACAACATTAATTCACCCACTGAGAAGAACTGATATTCTAAAATGAAAGGTTAAAAGAATACACTTGACTATTTAATGGTGGCATCCTGAATTTGCTTCACATAACTGCCAACTATAACACAGAATTGTTCTTATGAGACACCAAAGTAGCAACTGTAGCACCAATGACCCAACGCCTCCATGCAAACAGCCTTAATTCATTAATACTAAACTTGCAACCTCCAAAAGGTGAAAATTCAAAATCCAGATCAGATGATCTTCAAAGACATTGTCCGGCCTTGCCTCGAAAGCTTTAGACCTGTCAGTGACCATTCCTGGGAAGCAGCAGGAACAATGAACATTTGAAGAATGGTGTGAATGTTTACTTGGTGGACTTGCTTCCTGGCATGCAGCTGTGCACATCTGTGCCCCAAACCCCTGGATTTTAGAATACTGAGGCACACAGGATCTTTAAGCACAGCACTGTCACTGCAGTGGCTGGGCCCATCCAAGCAAAGGGACAGGGATAACTCCATTTTCCTGGTGTGTATAGTTGTGTTGCTCAGGGACACAGCTGTGAGAAAGGCAATCAGACAGCAGAGAAAGCTTTCATCATGCAAAACTTCACATTTAAAAAACAGCCTCAACATACAGTGTAACCACAGAATATAATATGAAAACCCTCACTTTCTCTGCAATAAAAATGTGCAAAGAAGTTCAATAATAAACCTTTAGGCTGCCCATTGCTACCAATGAACACAGCTTGTCCTGGAGTCAGAAGTGAAGGATGGCAACACACTTCTGATTACGACTCTGACATTGACACAACTACCTAAAAAAATAATTCTTCAGAAACCAGTTTGTCCACAACAAAACTGGCCAATGGAGCAGTAATGTGAGATTGAGATATATTTATGGTTCAGGAAAACACTACTGAAGTCTTCATCAAATACAAAACTGCAACTATACATTTGCATTTAACAAAATACACTGAGAGCATTACACAGCTATGCATGATATTCTCAAGTGTTTGCAAACTTATGACTCAAATTAGAATCCATGTAGATGTTCCTATTAGGAACTTGCAAATTACCAGCTAAAGCCTCATTTCTCTGAAAAAAAAACAGATTTAGACAAAGATTTCTCCATGACCAATTATTTTCTATGCCAGTTTGAGTTACAAGAGGCCAACACAAGCACTGTGAAAGAGAGCTAGAAAACCCTGATCTAGATCAAGTCCCTCTCTTGAAGAGTTACCTTGTTTAAAAACAAGATCTGATTCATCCAAGATAAAGAATTTTATCAAGCGGTTCAGCAGACACATACACACATCTACACACACTTTTAGGGCTGAAGAAAATCATTCAACAGAAAAATCAACTAAGAATAGGTACACTTAGCACAAAATCACAAGGACATTTCACAAGATAACCCTTTCTTTGGTCAGCTTTAAGCAAAAAAATACTTTGTCACTTTTACAGAGTAGACAAACCCCATGAGATGGAGCAACAGATTTTGTTCTCACCAAAAGCAAGTAACACCAAGTGGGTTCTCACCTAACACACACAGGGGAAAAAAGAGCTCATTTAGCCTCAACCTCTCCTTCCTCTGAGGGCACAAAGGCAGTTCAAGCAAGATACTTCACTCCTAACACAGTACAGACTGCACCAGGAGCTGCTCCACATCCCTGAGGATGAACACTTCACCCTACAGACATCACAACTATAAGGTTTTTTAATATTCTAGTGGAAGACTCAAAGAAAACCCTCAAAACTTTAAGACACTTTTGTTTTAAAGATGGACTGATTTTTTGATTTTACATTCTCTATTATTTCCAAAGATAATTTTTAAACTTTTTTACTCTTTTGCTTAGTATATAAACTGCGTAACATACTGTACATATCAACCCCCAAAACAAAATTCACTTCTGTTACAATACAGTGTAGCAATTAAAAAAAAACAACTTACAGTGCGAGCACATTTCCAAAGGGTAGCTTGCCTCATTTCCCTGAAACACAACAAGAGAAAAAGAACAAAGTTGCAATTACTCCCAAATTAGCTTTGAGGAGGTATTTAAAGTTCAGCACTGTTCAAAAATCTCAGGCAATACAAGTTACATTGTTATGTAAATATATGTATTTCAGACCCAACAATCATAAACGGTGTTTTATTTGGAGAGATCTATGTTACCAAAACATACAAAGAAATATAAAAACATCAAGAGGTCTCCTTAGATGAGAATTCCCATGAAAATGTCAGTTCACATAATTATATCAAGAACTTCAACCCCGTATTCTAAACTCAGAAAAACAAACTCACTACTTATATATTGAGCAAATGCTACTTTTCACATTAAAAATATTTAATGTCAAAACTTCACAAAACCTGATTTACCATTTTATTTCAGACACAGAAACAGACACATCCTTATGAATTCCAATGACAAATCTTACTTAATTTCCTTAAGAAAACTCTATCAAAGTTTTCTTCCCTTAACCACCTGCCCATTCACCCCAAAAAAGATTCACACACCAAGAATTATGCAAAAGAAGAGTTTTACATGACCAGAAATTCAGACATAACAGCTTTACATTTAAATATTTCCGTAATGTACTATGCTAATGTGTTCCTGCTTTGTAACTGAATGGAAAGTCAAACAAAGCCTTTAAATCCTTGCTACACAACAACACAGTAATAACACAAAAAAAAACCCCAACTTTAAACTTTGAGGGTATCAACACTTTAAATTTGCACACGTGGGAATCAACACGAACTACTGCAATATGAACGCCAAAAACCACCAAAACTTGGTATTTTTCCCCCCAAATGCCTCACTTGGGAGCCAGAGATCACAATACACACCATGCTTAATGCTTTTTCTGAATCCATTAGCAAAGGAGCAGCCAGATAACTGAAGAGATTCATAACCACTTTCAACACCAATGTTTTTAAGGGAGTGTGTTACACAAGAAAACTAAACATGTTGCAGATGAGTCTAAGACATTCTATTCAGCAGCAATTCTCTTATGGTGTGGAGCAGAAGGGATTCCACAGCTGAGCACTTGCAAAGAAAGGCTCATCAAGATGATACAAAATTGAACAGAAACAGAGAGATCACTTGACAGAAGGGGAGGGGGAAAAAAAAGAAGAACTACATTTAGCCTGGAAGCTAAAACGTGACTGCATTTCCTAATTAGAGCAGAAAGGGGCAGAATGAACATCTCATGAATCTAAACGTGCCCAAGAGGAGATGTGTTGTTGCTGTTGAGAGGAGCTGTTTGCATTTTTTTCATCTCAGGAACGCTTTCACTTTGCTTATCCCCCCCCTCCCACAATCCACAAGCTCTTTTGCTTCTTTCAAAAAAACGTTCATGCATTTGCTTTCTAAGTAGGGCAGCAAAAGGTACAGCCTTCATGTCTTCTCAGAGCAAGACAAAGCAGCAGAACAGAAATGTAGCTGAGGGACCATCAGGCCACTAAAACCTCAAAAGCTCATTGAGGTTTGTTCTTCCAAATAAACTAAGGGAATCCAGAAGAGCAGTGCCACGTGGAAAACATCGCATGGAACCCAACCAAAGTCTCAGGATAAACAGCAAAGACCAAAAACAGGCAGCAGAAGGCTGGTGTGTGCATATGAATATAAAAGGGGAGGCAATCTAAAACGGGAGAAAGCAGAATTTTGAAACGAGAAGAAAACAGGAACCAGGGGATCCAGCTAGGCTGCTCAAGACACGAGGTCATGAAGAGGCAAGAAAAACACCAGACTGGAAGGCTGCAAATTAAAGGAGAAAGTTGAATTAAAACCAGTGCATTGATGCACGTGCACACAAATATACAATCTTAAACTACTACTGTTCTGGGCATTTACACCCTCGTTTGGGTCTTGGGAGAAAATTAATTTCTGGTACAGGCTACCAAAATCAAATCTGCCTAAATACACATAAAATGCTTCTGAAAACTGAGCAGGACAAAATGAAGAAATGGGAGTAACAGTTTTCAGTCCATGAACTGAGTAAGTGTAATGTTTATAAGGAGCTTTACTATGCATTTAGATGCACATGCAAGTTATCTAAATGGAGTAGCCTAAAAAAAATACTTGGAGATCAGAGAAAAAAGTAAATAAACTTCAGCTTAGCTTGTCTTTGAAACAGTTACTGCTAAAAAAAAAAGGGTTCAGAATACTTACCTATCCAGGACTGGATCTTGGACACCTAAAAAGGTAGAAAAAGCCAGTAAATGACAATGTAAAAATTACATGATTATTCAACATTTTCCACATGGTATTTAAGTCAAGTGTTTCAAAAAGTAGTTACCTGCTATCCATGAGCTGAATGTTCATCTTCACAGGAGAATCCAAAATTCTTGTAAGACTTAAAAAGGATGTTGAGGGGGCAGGGGGAGGTTTGGTGCAAATAAACACCTGAACTACTCATGCCTGTTTGCACTGCTGTGACCTGAACAAACACAAGGATGGTGCTTCTCTCCCAAAGCCTTGATCTTCAGAGATTAAGAGGAATGATTTGGTCTCAGCAGGAGCAGGCTGTTTTTATCATATTCCACGAGCAACAGTACAAGAAGGTTGCTCACTTGTCCCCAAACACAATCAGGATTTCATGAACACGCTCTGAGACAGATGAAAAACCCTGAAACACAAGCACTAAGTAGGCTGAACACTCTTCTTGCTTAACAAGTAAGGATTGTTTAGGAATAGGCAGGCAGGAAGTAAAATGGAAGGTTTAAAGCTATTATCCACATCCATGTTTTCAGAAAAGAAGCAGGGAGGGAAGCACAGCTGTGAGACATCACTAAGTATCAAATAAACCCTCTAAGGAAAGGGAAAGGAACTGGATACACGTTTTCATTTGTACAGTTTTAATCCAAAGAATTAACTAATTTTAACACCAGTGAGGAAGCATTCCAAAGAATGCTGAAAACTATTCTTTGTGATTGAGTGCACTAACAGAAAATTTAAGTTACTGCAAAGGATCACTATAATTACACATCTTATTCATTAAAGTAACACTGTGTTTACAGTTTATTTTAGTTTTAAATTATACTAATCTATAAAGACCAAAGCCTGTGTAACACTCCAAAGATGCAATTTCATCCCTGACAAAAAAGTTCATTTACACAAATGCATCTGTAGACTAAGAAGGTTCTGACACAGCGTAAGATTGTCAATTTTAAAATATCATTATAATAATAGTGTTTCCTGCCAGATATATATTTAGCATACCTCAAAAAAAGCGAGACTATCTGCTCATATATACTAGATCAGCACATTCAGAAACACGGTTTGTTGAAGAAATGCAGCTTTTACAGAGTCAACACTCCACAAGAGATTTACTCAGCACCTACACTCAGTTTAAAACATCCTCCCTCAGCTGCACCTGGGCACTACTACCAGACTGCTGGAACTCCCTCTCAAGCTGCACCAGTAAAAAAAGCAGCTGAAACATTACAGATACTTTGAATACCCTGATCCTTTTAGAATAATAGTCTTGAATTAGAAGCCTATGAGTTAATTCCTGGTTAAACAGCCACAAAATCACGACTTATTGGCAGAAATAATTACAGGTAAGGGAGAAGTCCAAGATCTGCTAACAGAAGGCTGACCCAATTCTGAATACTGCAGAAATACCAGTTTCCTAGAGAGAAGTCAAAACACATCACTAAAGGAGCTGACGTGACACGTAACGTGCTCCTTTAAGAACAAAAGTGGGTTTTGCATTTTTCTACTAAGAATTCTTTTCTCCTTTCAGCAGCTGTGCCTTTTTACTAGGTAAGAATAACCTCTTAATGGACTTAAGTCATATCTTCTGTATATTATTTAAAAAAAAATCCTTCTTGGTTTTTTTTTCCCCTGGCAACTACTTCAAATACTAATCACTGTTTCTTCTTAAGATCAGTTTTGTACAGGCTGCTCCAAGGTACAATAGTTAAGGCAATTATCTTGACAAGTTTCCTCTCAGTGAAAGACGTGAAGATCTGTGGATAGAAAATAAAAAAAAGGAAATTAGCAATTAACAGAATTAGCAACAAAATTTCAATTCTTAGCTGCAGTTGTTTATACTAAACATCTTGTACACAGATATCACACTGCAAAGCACTTCCTCAGCAGATATTAGTGTAACACTGTTTCTAGAGCTGATTATGCATTCCTTTTCTGCATGGTGTGCACCTTTTTGTGAATAGCTCAGAGAGCTAAATCACAGCATCAGCCCTCAATTAGTTTTCTGCTTTTATAAAAGCAGAAAATGTGCTTAAATGTCAGCAAGCCGCAGTTTCACCTTAGGACTAATCTCAGATTTAGTCCTCCAAAGGGAGTGGGGGGTGTGTGAGTCACTACAAATGAAAATTAATTCCTGGACAGTTTAAAACATTAGGTTCCTTCAAAGATTCTGATTTGTTTCCACAGCCAGGCAGTTAATTCAACAAGGGACAGGAGTGGTCTCCTGATGTGTTTAGTACACGTACAGGAGCACTTGTCCAAGATTTCCTACTTTCTGCAGCAGCATACAAAAGCAATATAAATAAGGTGTTCATCCCTGTAAATTGCCTTAAATATGCAAACTGCCTTGTCAGAGCACTGGCTGTTCCACCTCTGCACTAGATGTTCCTGCAGTTGTGTTCTTGATGCAAAGGCACCTCTTGGGGTGTTGGCAGCACACTGTATGCTGTGCTTCTTGAATCTGCTCCTAAACCTTCTACACTACTGATTACCACTGCTGGCAACAGCAAAAGGAACTTCAGTGGGCAAATGAAACACTCCAAGCCACGTCAGCTGGGGACCAGAACTCTGCATTATCGAGATAGCCAACTTCAATTCTTAAGTTACACAAAAAAAGCTGTTTTCCATCATCCCCTACTACAACTCAAAAGAATGGGAGCATTAAAAAGAAAGATGGAAGCAGCTGGCAGCTCGAAATTAGGAGCCCACACATAAGACCTTTCTTCTCCCTGTTCCACAAACACATAAAATGCTTCTCTTTCCTCATTCTTCTCCAAACCACCACAATTAATGATTGATGACAATTACCTGTTGCAGAGAATTCTTCCTCCTCCTTCGAGCCCGTTTTCCACGTATTGCCACTTCCATAAAGCTTTAACAATGAGGAACTGCTTGGTGAAAAGAAGTTTGATTTTGTTGGGTTGTTTTTTTTTTAATTAACATTGTTTAACAAATTACTAGAGCTTTAGCTGTCAGAGCTTGGTATTCCTCATCAAAAAGAGCAGGCAAGTAGGAAAACTAAAAATGATGGTATGTGTTTTGAAGGCTCTGAAAACTTCTACATGCCACATAGACACACCTACAGTGGTTTACAATAAATTTCACACAAAGCCCAGGAAGCTTTAAGTCACTTTATTATTTGAATCTCTGAATTAAATGTTGGTCACAAAAATATGCAAGATCTCATCTGTTGTAATTTATACATTATATATGGAATTTATGAGAGAATTAAACACTAAAAGGAGTTTACCAGAGAGCAGATAAAAGATGTACACAAAGTTTCTGTAGACACCGCAAAAAATACAGCTTAAAACAAGAAAAGCAAGAAAAATACTTTAATCTACTTTGTTCAGAAAGAGTATGAATATAATTATACTTGGCCTTTTTTGGTTAAATTCTATGAGAAGAAGAGAAAAAAATCAAAAACCCTTAAACAAACTACTCAACACAAAAACGCTGCGTCAGTCCAAGAGGAGTCCATGAATCAAGAAAAAAACTTCAGTGATTATCTTCTATTTAACAGGAATATCCAGTTTATACACTGCAAAAGGAAACTTGTAAAGGAAATGTTAGAGACAAGATCACCAAGGAATTTGGCATTTATGTTTTGACTTGGAGTAATTAAGTCACCTTTTCGGCTTTTTATTGCAGGCAGTGAACAAATCCACCTAAAATCTCAATATCCAAACAGAGTTACCTGAAAAAAAGACTTAACTGAGGAACTGGTAACAGTGCAGACTAACTGCCAAAATTTAGAAAGTAACATTTAAAACAACCTGGTGACTTCTGTATTGTTTTATACAAAGCAACTACTAAGTACCTGCTTTGCTTAAAAGTATTCCAGGCAGAGAGAGTGCAACTCTCCTGAATATTTCCTTCTCGAATTAGCAGACCTCCAACACAAGAAAATAAATCTGCCTCTGAGGTTCTCACATTTGTACTAATGTTGAGTTAGATTTTGGGATGCAAAAATTAAGCAAAGCCAAGAAATTGGAAGACATTGAATAAGAAGGCTTGTGGAAGTTCAAACAACTTAAGAGCAATGACAGTTTCACTGTTGACCCCCAAATTCTCAGCCCGTTTTCTAAGATCATGTCCTAAAGAAGAAATTAAAGAAATACATACACCCACCTGACATTCAGTAAGTTCAAATATTAATTATCTGCTAGCATTAAGCTAGACTACACTCACCAACCTTACATTATATTTTCAGGTCACCAACAAATCCAGTCCACCCTGAAGCCAGGACACTTTGACAGCAGTTTAAGATCCAAGACCTCCAAACTGAATCCAGCTCAAATTTATTTGACACTTTATTGAGCCTTCATGACTACACTACAATTTTCACCACCTCATCTCTGCTTCTGTTCATTGTTATAACCAAACTCCAGGACATTTCATAGCCATTACCTTGGCTAGCCAAAAATCCAATCCATTTTCTGGCACTGGACTGTCAAATCTGGGCATCTTGGTACCCTTTGTGAGCCTTTAGGGTTTAAAGAGGATACAAACGAGCAACAAATTCTTATGGGTCATACAGAAAAGTCAAGGATTAAAGTAAATAAATAAGGAAAGAGAAGACAAGGAAACAGAAGCAGCAATAATGGTGCCAGGTAAGTAGCACAGACAAGTGTGACAGTAATGGACTTGGACATTGCACTGGTATGTAAGAGTTGCTCTTCTCTGAGTAAAACTTGCCATTAAAATCAGTAATTCTTATTAAGAACACAACTCTAACAGCTAGAACTGGCAACACATATTGAATTCACAGAATGGCACAAGTCATGAAAGAAATCCATTTTGGTACTTCTTTACCAAATAAATCTTTCAAGAATGAACAATATTTTTATGGAACAGTATCCACCACTTGTTTCTTTAATTCTTTAGTCAACCAGTCAACAAGATGCACATTGCAGCAATACATTATAGTTATTTTCTCCTGGACCCCTGAAGATAGAGCTACAAAAGCAAACTATGAAATTTATGACCTGACTTTAAATGTTGATATTTAGATTACCTTGGATGCAATCACACAGTGCATGCAGGACAACCAGAGCAATCAGTGTCTCTGTCAGCCTGGGTTCATCCAAGCTTGACCAACCTCATCTTCTATGTCAAGGTGTCCCACTTAGCAGATGAAGGAAAAGCTGTGGATGTCATTTACCTGCCCTTCAGGAAAGCCTTTGACACTTGTGTCCCACAGCATCCTCTTGGAGGAACTGTCTGCACATGGCTCAGATGGGCCAGGAGTTCACTGGGTGAAAACACTCCCTGGATGGCCAAGCCAAGAGTGAACGGAGCTGCATTCAGCTGGAAGCCTGTCACAGCAGCTGCCCAGGGCTCAGTTTTGGGGCAGGTCACATTTAACACCTTTGTCAATGATCTGCACGAGAGGACCCAGGGTACCCTCAGTCATTCTGCAGGCGACACTGTGGGAGTTTTGTTCTGCTGGAGGATCCTGGACAGGCTGGATCAAGGCCAAAGGAATGAGCTCAACAAGGTGAAGTGGCAGGTCCTGCCCTCGGGTCACAACCCCAGACAGCACCACGGGCTGGGGGAAAAGCAGCTGCAAAGTGGCCAAGCAGAAAATGACACATGGTGTTGACTGACAGCAGCTGAACACAAGCCAGTGTGTGCCCAGGGGGCCAAGAAGGCCAGTGGCATCCTGGCTGGATCAGGAACAGTGTGGCCAGCAGGACCAGGAACGACATTCCTCCCCTGTACTTGGCACTAGTGACACCTCAAATCCCACATCCAGTCACTTCAAAAAGACACTGAGGTACTGGAGCAAGTCCAGAGAAGGTCTGGAGCACAAGCCCCATGAGAGGAGCAGCTGGGGATGTTCAGCTGGGGAAAAAGGAGGTTCAGAGGTGACTTTATCTCATCACAACTCCCTGAAAGGAGGCTGTAGCCAGGTGGGGATCAGGCTCTGCTCCAAGGGAACCAGGAAAAGGATGAGGAGAACCTGCCTCAAGTTGTACCAGGGAGGTTCATGCTGGAAAAATTTCTTCACCAAAAGTGTGGTTAAATCTTGGAACAGGCTGCCCAGGGCTGTGGTGGAGTCACCAGCCCAGGAAATGTTCAAAAAAACAAGTGGACACGCCACTTTTCCACTTTAGTGGGCATGAAGTAATCATTCAAAAGTTGGACTTGATGATCTTGGAACTCTTTTCCAACCTTAATAATTCTTTGATTATTTTGTACCTTCCTTTGAGCAATTAACAGTTCCCTAAGTATACAGAGATAAAGGGGATATATTCACAAACACAAGTGTTATTCCAAAGTTGGTTCTTTTCCATAAGTTGAAAAACCAAGAAGCACATTTTTAATGGCCCAGATAATGTAATAAATGGAGTGGCAAATGCTTTAGACTAGTAATAATGATGATGATAATAATAATATTAATAATAATAATCTTTTCTCTTCGAAAAAAAAATCTAGAAGAGTTGAAAAACCCCACATTTCATTTGGGATTAAAATGAAATTTTACAATTCTATTTAGTTCACACACTGCTGTCCAATCAATTTAAGGTTTCCTTTAGAGGAAATTAGAAGCATTTTCCATTTTCTGGCAGGCACAATTTCCAAGAGGCTACAACTATCTGCATAACACAGCCACAACTCCCCAGCATCTCTGTTACAATTCCAGCCAGCAGTTTAAAACCAGTGACATAATCCAGCCAACAAAATCTTCCATTCCACCTTCATGTTTGGAAATAACTTCCATTTAAACACTACAGTATAAACTGTATCATCCCCTACATCTGCCAATCATCATCCCTTGAAATTTTATAGTAACTTTTAGTGGACACTTTGAGTTACATTTCTTGTAAAGTTCATCAGAAATCTGATAAACGACTGGACTTGTATCAGTGCTCAGTTTTTATGTATGATCCTAAAGGTGAAACCATCAAGGTACAAAAGGCAGGTCTTACAGCTGTTAATATTCTAACTCAATACCTCACCTGAATACTAATCAACAGCAAACAGCAAGGAAGGCTGTAATAAAACCACAAAACCAAACACAGCTCCTCTTAACTTACCTTTGATTTCAAGTTTTAAAGGTGTTGCCCCCAAAGCAGCCTAAACTTTTAATCCTGCCTCTAAAGAAAACACTCTGTGACCTTCAGTACTGAAGGAACTCAAAAAAAGATTAATACCTAATTCTTCAACATATTTAAATTGCAGACATCAGAGATAATGAACCGAGGCAAAGGGGATTGGTGGATTTGGGATTACAGTAGAGATCAAGTCAGGTTAAAGCTGTTACAGCACTCTGGCAGTGCTTCTTTCAAGTATGCCCAGTGTTATAATTCCCTTTTGCCACATTAAAAAAACAAAGTCTGATTAAAAAAACAAACAAACAAAACCCCCTTATTTTGGATACATTTACTCCATTTGCTCATAACAAAGTGATGATTCCTTAGAAGACTCTCCCCTCCTCTTGCACCTAGGTCAGGTCCTACCACATCCCCTTTCTGGACAGAGGAGGCAAGAAAGACTGTCCAAGTCTTAGGAAAAGCCCCCAGTTTACTCCTGAGTCACCATCTAATCCAGTCATGTCTCTGCTCAAGCTTCATCAGTCATTTTAAGGGAAGCCACTTGTCCCCTGGCTGGCAGATGGCCAGTAACTTCTGCCATGCTTTATTTAAATCCTTCACTGTCCACGGGTCCCCTCCAATGTGAGATATTAATGGCTTAAGGCCATCACAGTCAAGGAACTATTCTAGGATATCACAGGGAAGCCCTAAACCCATGAAGCACAAAGCAAACCCGAAATCAGAGATGCCTCCTGCTGCCAAAGCCTCTACTGGACAGAAAAACTCAAGGAATCAAGAGTGTAATTTGTAAGAGGATTCAGCCTTTAATTGGCTGAATTAAGGGAAACATATCAAACACCATTTGCTTTATTAAGGGAAACATATCAATAAAAAGTGCATCTATTCAAACAGGATAAAAACACTTATTTAAAATTTTAATGTTTTGAATTTCAAGTGGCCAGGACTGAAAAGCAATCTATAAAGTTTGCCCACTTACAGCAGGGATTATATGATATATATATTCATATACATCAATCCCACAGCATTCCCTGTCTGAACTCAGTTACACTTGCTCAGCTTCCAGCAAAAATCTAGACTTGCATGATCTCGAAGGCAGGATGAAGTACTTGGATTAATCAAAGATCTGCACATGCAGACACCGACACTAATTACTCACCTGCAGCATCTCCCAGAAAAAAAAAGGTCACCCAAGACAGAATGAGACATACAGAGGCAGCAGAAACACAACAGAGCAGTTTGTTAAATTGCTTTAGAAGAAAGAATGATCAAAGACAGAAGCAGTTTTAGTGCAAAGTCCTTTTCCTGAATCTGGAGGACAAAGGAAGCCTTGAGGTCAGAGTGTACACTGATAATATCATTTACTAGGTATGTATGTATTTCCCCAAATCATCTCACACGAGTTTGCTGTGGACATAATAAAAACCTAAAGGATAACTAGATTACTGTAAACTTAATTTCATTGTTCCACCTGTCATATGTGAGACTATTCACATTTTCTGTTCCATTTTCTGGTCTCCCTAACAGAGCTTGCAGTATGTCAGATAATAAACAGTGCTAGAAACATACTGAGTTTTCCAAACCAGGTAAGGCAGAGAATCGATTGTGCCACATTTAGAAAACTAACAAATTAATCTTGTTATTTGAAGGAGAAAAGCAAGACCTCACATGTGTAAGAAAAAATAGAAAATAAGAGCTCTCAGTGTAAAAACTTGCAAAAACTTTGCAATCTGTAAATAAAACCTGAGAGAAAAGCAGTAACAGGAACATGAGTGTTAACTGTATGAGCTAAGGTACATTTCACAGTTTCATTTTTGGCAGTCCCCAGCTGCTACTCTTCAGTGGCAACAACCCTATCTGCTTCTCCAATCACTTCTAAGCTCACATTTCTGAAGCTTGCATCATTCCCAAGAACTCTCAGAACCCTGTCATTTAAAGGCATAAATGAATGATGAAGTCCCAAAAATCCAAGGAAACGAGTTTCCCAGAAGGATGCTGAAGCAACACAACCTTCAGTCGAGGAACAATAAAATTCTGCCACCACTAAACTGAAGTTCTGATGCAATTAAGAGTTCACCATGAGAAGTCTTGGGGATTAACAGGTTGTTCCTCTACTGCTTCTGGAGGAGCCACAAAAAAAAAATTTACAAGATAATCATTTATTAATTCCACTTAGGTTAATTATACCCGTTTCACCTTCAAAACTTCTTTCCGGGTTTACAACACAAACTGAGGTTTATTCAATTCCCTCAGCTGAAGAAGAGACCATGGCTAACCCCACGCTAGTAAAAATAAAACCAAGACCATACAGAACATTTATAATCCGAGTACAAAACAAGGTAGAAAATACAAACAACGAAGAGAACAGACACATCAATGACAAGTTACAAAAAAAGAACCCAACAAACCTGAAACAAACCACAAATCTTTATGCATGACAAGAGTAGAGCTGAAGAGAGCATTTCAAAGGCAGCAGCTTTGGAAGTATATCTTATCTAAAGAGTACAGGAGAAAGCATAAAATGCAACTGAAGACTTGGTAAAGTGACTGAGGTGTCCTGGGATTTTCAGAGTTAAGAGTCAACATCTTAACAAAGAAATTACATTAATTTATATTTAACAAGATATTAAAGAGAAAAAAAACCAAAGCATATCACACTGATCTTGTTTTTTGGGACACTGATGGATATAAACTGGATATCAGGCACTTATGATCTCCAATTTAATCACTTCATTAATAGGAAAGATTTTTTTCCCCCTTTGTTGGTGAATATGAACACAGAAAATCCAAGCAAATGCAAACAGTAAATTGTGTCCCGTTTACGTGAAAGGACAACTTCAGATTTGGAAAGGTAAAGTAACACAGAGAACAAAACTTCATTCAAAACATTAAGCAAAAAAATATGCAAGCATTACCAAGAACCTGGAGGAACCACAGAGTCCCACAATTTTCACCAGAAATTAAGATTACACTCAAGATGTTATTTAGCATATCATACTCTGTCAAATGAAGAAAGACGAAACTACCTAAAAGAGTCAAAACACTCTTTTTTTTTTGCAGGTAAAACACTTAGTAGGTAATTAAAGCTCTTCCAGCTTCTCTCTTTCTCCACAACACTTTGAAGATAAAACTATTTTTTTCCCAGAAAACAGACAATGCTCCAAACTTCCACCCCAACACAAAGCAATAACAACTTCATCACTGGCTGACCTACATATAAATAGGAACAGAACAATTACTTTACAAGAAGATATTAACCTGACCTAAAGCCATATTGAAATATAATTTGCTACCTATATTCTCATGAGGCTGCATTTAATTAGGCCAGTTTAACTGTCAGTATTTCAAGTGACTAAAACAAAAGAAAAAAACAAGGAGCTTCAGCAAACATCTCCATAGATTAATCCCTGTAAAAACTCTGTAAAGTTAACTGGTATTTCAATATCCCTCCAAAATTAACAGTCAAACGATTATATTCTCTGCAATAATTCCAAGTCAAGCACTCTTGCCACTGGCTTGATGAGGAGTGTGAAATGCAGGCTTTCTTTTCTCTGCGTTGTTTTTCAACCACGTTTAGCAGATTGTGGAAATCACAGTCACTTAAGGTACAGGACCTGTTACCATGTTTGTAAATTTAAATTTCATTTTGAGTAATCTGCAAAAACCCAAAGGCTATCAGTATCTGCAAAATCAAAAATTACCTCTTAAAAATATGAGTTGTGATACTCCAAATACAGGAAATGAATAAATGTAAGGATGGCTCAGTCTTCTGAATTTTTTCAACTTCTACATTGGCTTGTACCAAGAAGACATTTAAATCCCAAAGCCTGAGCTCCACAGGCAGGAAAAAAGCCAAAAACCATCAGATCAGTTTCCTACTATTAGGCCTCAGCAATGCTGTAAGCATTAGAATGGAGTAAGAATATTTCTCTTTGCAGAAGGGGCTTTCCAAAAAGGAGAAAAGGAGCTACAGCAGCCACAGAAAACAAATCTCCCTAATTTCTGCAAGAAATGGCTACAGATCCTTGTGCCTGATTAGGCTGACACAAATATGAAAAATAAGAATTTAGCTAGAAATGAAATGCAGCACGTTATCCTCCGACAGCAACTGATGGACATTCAAATGACCATATTTGTTAATATATAATTATATAACTAGTTATGTATATAGTCATTAATGTTATATAATTAATATATTTATTCCACTTTGGAACTAGCAAAGGTCCCTTGCCACAAACTGTTACCAAATTTGAGCAAGGAAAGAATGGAAGATCACCATCAGTAAGAAAATAAGTTTATTTATAAGGGATATTTTTTTAGGGGAGTTTAGACAGCAGATTCACTTCAAGTGGTATTTATAGAAGGCAAAGGAAATAACAAAGATATATTAACAGATTTTACTGCATCATAGAACAGTATTATGCTACTTAATGTAAAAGTCTCTAGTGCAGTTCAATGTGATTCTTTATTCACAGAAGTAGGTTGGAAACAGCCAAGAACAACTTGACCTGCACATCTTTCTCTACCAACTGACTTTCCTGAATTTTTACATTTCAACAGTGTATTCAGTCATGTGTTAGCTGCAAAGGGTAAAGCTTTAGGAACACCTGCACAGATATTATAAATTAATCTGAAAAGACCTGGAGTGAAAAAAAAAAGATGATGCAGCTCTACCGCATGCAATGGTTTAACAGCAGCTTTAACAAAAATCTTTGAGCAGGGAAGTGTAAATATCAATTCAGAAAGTGTCAGCAATTCAAAAAGGCTCTACCACAGGGGGTTAGAACAGTCAGGAAGTCACAGAGCTCAGTGTATGGCAGTGCACAGAAACAGGCTGCATAAGCGGATGCTGTCACCAGCCCTTCTTCCCATGTAAGAAACTTATCGACAGCTCGGTACCACTTAGGAAATCAAAAAGGGAAATCTGAGTTTGAAAGGAGATAAACATCTTATGGGTGCCCAACATAAAGAGAGAAAGAGGAAACAGTGCAATTAAAAAAAAAATATCACGAAGTAGGCAAAATGTCATTGAGGATCCGTCACAAAAGAGGCTGAAGAGCATTGTGAAGAGTTGTGAAAATGACACATTCCTCCACACAGAAAAAAGGCAGTTCAAAAATGGGATCTGATTTCACAAACTGACATGAACAGAAAACAATCAAGGAGGCAAAGATGCAGAACTGGGCAAGAAGTGCAGATCAGGCTATGCTGAAGGGGAATTGTTGCATAGAGACAGAACCTGAAAAATGAGATTGTTCATATCCTGGTATTCTCAACCAGTTAACACCAATCTTAGTTTTGTCTCTTTTCTTTTTTACTGAAGGAAAATAACTTAATCAGAACTTGCAGCTGTCAGCTAATAAATGGAGACATTTTAACAAGTTCTGGTTTAGTTTATGCTATTCAAGGATTCACAAAGAATAAAAATTAATCATAAGGTTTGAAAACGGGCCTTAGCAACACTGTGATCCAAAACAGAGGGACCAAATCCACTGTAATTATCAAAAAAATTACAAAACATTTAACAGGTCTTCTTGGCATTATTACCAGCTTCCATTCTGAAGAGAACACTTTATTTCCAGCACTCAAGAATTTTCCACAAATTAGAAACTGGTTTTCTGAAGATCCATTACGAATTTCCAAAGTGTTCCAACCATCACAGATTTCCCAATAAAACGAAAGCAAAACAAAGCGTAATAAAACACACACACACAGAGAAAAAAAACCCAAAAAAAACCAACAAATCAACAACACAAATGCTTTCAGTTAAGGTTCTTCCCTGCTACGGAATATTTGAAACCTTCAGTTAGTTTTCTTTTTATGTGTCATGGAGGAAGTACTGACTATTCTTAGTCATAACACCGAGGTGATGTCCACTCAGGAGTTGGTTATATTAACACTCAAATGCTATTTAGAAGAATATTTTAGCTTAAGTTCTTCAGGGCAGGAACTGGTTTATTTCCAAAATACAGGAATGCAAATATTGAGTATCAAATAGAGACATTTGTCACTTTTGTTACAAGCTAATAACAGGGTCCTCAAAGGATTAAATTGCAAGTCCAAACTAATTTCAGTAGCTTATAAACATTCATGTCAAATGTTGGAAAAATTATCCAAAATCTCATTACCAGAAGAGTTCTAAGATCTCTAAATAAAAGATTCACAGCACTTTAAAGATTGCTTAATCAAAGCTCATTAATTGCTGTAATTGACAATACAACCAGCAACAGCTGTCCTGAAGGGCCATAAATTTTTGTAAGTGGTAAATGTACAAAAAGTTGTAAATGTATGTAAAAGTAAGAGTACACACAATGCACATTAGAAAAATTACTGCTATTCATAGGGTCTACAGGTTCCAAAATAAGTCCAGTAGATGCACCCCTACAGAGCCCAGAGAATTCCAGGAGTAATTACCAGTTGCTGGATGTTGGAGCCCTGGGCACTGAGGATTTCAGAATTTCTGTGCTAACAGGCACTGAGTCCCAAAAAAACCACTGCATTTGACCTGAGGCTGTGGAAAAGGCTTCCAAAATTGAGTGACAGCACTGGGATTGTGGGTGTGGTTTGAATAGAAGCGTGTGACATCACAGGATGGAAAACTTACAATTTAACGTTTTAGAATATAGTAATAGATATAAAGCAAGATGGAGGTTTTAGGGAAAACCTAAACCTTAGCTTTTTCACCTTTTTCTTCATGGGTCTGGCTGGTATTTTGTAATTGGATAGAAAAATCCACGTTGCAGACCATGGGTTAAAAGTAAAAATAATTTAGGTGTGATTTCTCAATTGGACAGTTTATTCTTAAAAGGCCTCGTAGAGAAAGAGTTAGCAGCCACTTTGTCAGCTACAAGTTCTGTAGAACTCATGGTTTGTGAGACTGTTTTATACATCATAACTAATAAACATCTGAGTCCAAACATGAAATACCGTCTCGAGCACTTAATCCCAACTCTGGCAAAAAGAAGATAAAAGCAACAGCTCACCATGAAGAATTCACTCCAAGGCACTGCACAAAGACTGACACAATTCTGCACATAAATCACAACCTGTCCACAGAACCACAGGCCACCACCTTTCTGCCAGTCACCATCTCAAGTCTCCATGGGCCACACTTTCACAAATGTATAGTTTGCAAGCATTAAAGGCAGCATATAATGCATTTACATTTGCAAAGCAGTCTGTAATAGGAACTGCACATCAAAGAACACTTGTGATTTTAAATGAAGTGTTTTAGCAGCTCTGTGTGGAACACTGGCTAACAAGGATTGACTTGACACGACGTTTATGGCACTGCACAGATGCTACACAATAACTTCGAGAAAAAGTAAAACCCACCCTGTCTCTAAAACCATTTTTTCTGGAATAGAGCAGTACACTATTACTACACCATGAAATAAAAATGCCTCAATCTAAACCCACCATCTTCTCATTCTGCTCCATTTTAGTCCCTTTTACTCACATCACTTGTTTTCTCACCACAGGAGGCCATTTGGCCACCTTTTCACTCACCAACCCATTTTTTTCAAGGCCTCTCAAAAGAGAATTTTTCAGAATTGACTTTAGCAAAACTCAGCTGCACCAACACTAGAGCTGCACTATAATATTGAAGAGTACACAAGATTCAAACCTTTCATATTTCACAAATTACATTTACCTGATTTTTCAATGCACTGTCTGAAAACAAAACAAAAAAAAACCCTAACACCAGTGGTACCTACTGCAAATGTTATTAATAAAATAAATTGCATTTTGAATAAAATATTTCAGGAAAACTAACACTGCTTTTATAAGAATCACTGGAAAAAAATTAAGAATAAGCAGCAACCAGGTATTTTACTTGATACCTCTGAGAAAAAAAGTTGTAAGAGTGCCAATAGAGTCTAATTGAGTCAAATATAAAAATCAAATCTATTTATTCAGCTGACATTTTTATTATTGCTGCTTAGAAGTTCTCCTATTTATCATAGGTTTTTTCCTAGACTTGTTAGCACATCTACATGCAATCAAGCTTTAATCTAAAAAAAAAAAAAAAAATCTGTGAAGTGTCACTTGAGCATTATCAACAAAAGTGACCCGTGAGTGCTCAGATCCCGGAGTGCTAAGCCTGTTAGCAGTGGCTCAATACTAAATTAAACTTCCCAAGGGAACATCTTATATACACAGCACTGAAAAGCTGTTCAGTCATCATCCTGCTCACCAAGTACGTGAGTTCTCCTGCACAAGCACAGCCATGGAGCTGACTGGGAAAAAAAAAAAACCCAACAACAAAGCAAACAACTCCTTTTAAAGTCCTCTCTGCCAGCCACAGTGTCATTCAGCAGAGGGAATTCAAGTGACTTTTTTCAACCCCAGTGATGCTGTTCAGAACCTGCACAGAAACAACAGTTGGGTTTATCTTTTACCACTTCTTACAGAAAAAAAACTAAAACACCTAATAAATGTACACACAGGAGATACTCAGAGGGTGAACACAGAGAAGATGTAGAAAAAGAATCCTCTGGTTTCCAGCTGATGAAAACAAGGGTTAAAAAGATCTCCGTGTTTGTCACAAATGTATCAGAGGAAGAAAAAGTCCCACAGTATTTGAAGATGCTCCTAGGATTGTATTCTCCTGAGAATCACAGCTGAATCCACTTTTCCAGTAGTTTGGTTTCTTCCCAGAAACACATCAGCCCTGGGCTTCATTTCTGGGCCTCCTATCTTGTCCTCCCGTTTCTTCCTCTCCTGCCCCTCCCAAATTCTGTCTGAATTGCTTCCATAAATGCATTACTACATTTTTTTAATCCCTACCTTACCTAACTTAGGCAATGTTATAAACTATTGCAACTTTAAACTGACTCAAGCTTCAGTTCTTTGCCTTAAATTTGCTTAAAAATGTTCACCACCAGAGACTTTGCAAACATTCACTGACACAACCTGTTTACAGCTCAGAAGCCAAGATTTTTATTGGCAGTCCAGAAGAAACGCTGCCCTTAATCCAACGCATTTAACGGGCTTCCAAGACTTCTTTAATGCAGTTAAGGATTATTTTTATCGCCAGATTTCTTCCTGAATCGTGGAAGGGAGTATCAATAGCAGGGCCAAATGACTGTCAAGTTACAAGAGAGTCAGATATAGTCTCCAGCCTGTTTTGTACCATCAACACGGTTTTGCCCAAGCAGTTCAAGTGCTTGCAGCGACACAGAACACATGCTCTATGTGGAAAAAGCCTAATAAAGTATAGCCACCAAAATTAAAATTTTCAAGCTGTACAACATGTCAAAATTAAGAAGAAATGACACTCCAGAAATCACTTCACTTGAAAGATGGGGGGGTTTATCCTTAGACACACCTGAAGCTTTTAAAAAAACCAACTCTCCACAGTTTTGCCACTCAAATTTTATGGGTAAACCTGAACAGAAAGACAAGACATAGTTTAAGCTCAGCCCTGGTTAAACTCATCTCAACATTACTAAATACAGTATTTCATACAGTGAGCAAAAAAAAAAAAAAAATCTAGCTACATCATACACCAAGTAGAATATGTTGCTTCTAGTCCTGGACTTTCCCAGAATACTTGAACTGGTACACCAAAAGATTTATCTATCACAGATTAAAAGATGTTGATGCATGTCCAAGACTTCCTCACTCAGCGCATGAAGACAATCTCTGCAGCTGATCTTTCTGACACTGATGGTGTCAAGATTACTTCAGGCCACTGACAACTAAGAAACAGAGTGGCTTTTGCAGGATATCAAAGGCCCATCCCCTGCTCTAATCACAAAAAAGCAGTCACTTTAACTGGTTAAAACACTTTAAGTGTTACAGAGATGTTGGAAGAACATCTCCATTGCACAGCACATTTTCTAGTGGCTGCATTTCAAGTCCCAAGACCCCTTAAATTTGTAACAGTTATTTTGATTTAGACTTAATTATTTTGAAAGCTACAAACACACATTTCCAGTCTCACATACTAACTTCTAAACAATAACAAGGACCTTGGGTAAATTTATCATCCTGCCATGACCTCAGCCTGTTCCATTTCCAGAACAAGGGCAATATTTACCAGCTTCACAAGAGCACAGCAAGTTAAATTCTTAAAGAAAGAAAGAACACATTTAAGTAATTTATATAATCATGTCAGCCAGTAAAATTCCAACTGTTTCAGGAGTTCCAACTTCTCTATATTTTAATTAACACAGGCCTGCAAGATGTTTATTTTCTAATGGTATCCTGTTCTGAGGCTCCAGCTGTGTAACCTTTAAGCACAAGCACTTTTGACTCCTCTTTTTATGCTGACATCATTTTTATGCCTGTCATCATTCCCTCCCCACCACTTCAATTTTTCCTGCTCCATCCTCACAGCGCTCACTCCTCCAGCAGAGTTGGATCATGACAAGGATATCACACAGTAGCATTCCTTCTGTTTCTGCTGATTTTGGTAAAGAAATAGCATGTGGGAAGTACAGAAACATTCCCTTTTACCCCCACAGTCCTTCTGTAAGGAACATAAAGGAATGAACAAGCTCAGGAAAAATAGAGAAACGTACAGTCCAGAAGAAAACAAGGATGGAAAACTGGGGAAAGTGTTCTGCCAGTGAACAAAGAACAGTGCAATTTTTTCTCCCACTTGCAACTTGACAAATGATATTACACAGAGAAGGGAGAACAGGCTTGGCCAGGGAAAGAGGAGGGCCAAGGAAATTGAGAGCAAATTGCTTTCAAAAAGTCATATATTAGCTCAAATTACAAAAAATGTTGGGTTTTTTTTTCCTGACAACACCTTTTGGTCATCATTTCAACTAAAGTCTTTAGAATCATGAAATCAGTTAGGTTGGAAAAAGACCTCCGAGATCACTGAGTCCAACCTACACAATTTTACACTCAATTACCATTCAGATTTCAAATGTTTTAGGAGAGGACACGATTTCCTTTCGTGAAACACAGCTAAAATACAGGCAGTAAAACCGGGGAGGGAAAGCAAAACAATTCTTCAAACTAGAAGAAAAAAAAAATCAAAGCAATATTGAAAAATCTTATGCAAGATTGATTTATGAATTACAGTAGAACACTATGTCCTATCTACTTTAAGATATGAATAAACCCCACAATTTAGGTGTTATTAATCTCACTCCCTTAAAATTTTCCTTTTATCTCCTAAGTCTTAGGTGATGAATATACTAAAGCTCCTGAGGTATGCCCACCACAAACTATTTTCCTTTCAACTACTCAATTTTCATTCCTCTCTGTTGTGAAATTAATATAAAAACAGAATTCTACCACAGGAATGGTGAAAAAATATAATTATTTAAAAAAAACAAACAACCTTTTTCCTTCTCCACCAACAGGCTCTATCTTCCTGTTTAAGAATAACCTCCTTTTTGTCCAGCTAATGACCAAAGCATTTAACACCTTCCCTGCTAAATAGTAAAGTATTATTTAAGATGTTCTTTTGGGGTTCATTTTTTTGTTTTATTGCAAAAAAACCAAACCTGTTTAGGAGTAATTTAGAGCCAGTGTTAGATCAGTCCTGGCTGGAGAATATGCACCAGAGGCACTGGTATTCAAGTGAAGTGAGTCAAAACAACTGAATAAGAGAGGAGTTAGGATGGATGCACCATGTAACACGTTTTGGGTGATTCCTGCAGAATTCTGGGGCTTCTGTCCTACATCTACGAAGTTCAAGAACTGGACATGAGCCAGAACTCAGACCATCCCAAGAAGACAGAATTCATCCACCTAAAACTAGGATCACTTAACACCTTTATCTGTGCTGTTTACCTTTTCCTAGAAAACACTACTCATAGGAAAAACTTGCTAAGTCAACTCTGACAAAAATAGCTGAGCAACATTACTTGCAGCATTACGTAACAGCCTCGTCACCCTGTGCTCTGACTGATTATTTTAGAACTCTTATTTTAGGCTATACCTAAACATCCAGAAGAACACTGTTTGAGTCACTAGATGGTTTTGGTTTTATCTTAAACTACACAACAATATGTTCACCTCTTTTTTTCACCATAGCTGTCGGTTCTCTCGTCCTGTAACAACGTATAAAATGAAGGCAAACTGTGAAAAAAAGAATTTCTCTGATACCACAAGGGTCGAAACATGACGTGCTCCTTCATTAAAACTGAACTCTTTCAATGAAAACATCCCCTGATTAATGACAACAAAACCAGTAACAACTTCAATGAAATGCTGGGGGTGGCTTTTTTTGTTAATGTATAGTTTTATATTGGTTTTCAGACTAAAAGGTTTTAAGACCAGGTGTTACCAGAACCCATGTAGTGATACACAAATAACTATCCAGGAAGCCACGAAGTAATAATGATCAATATGATCATGCCATCAAAAGGTTATAGGAAAGCTTTAGTTACAACAGAATGGAGGCAAAAAATAATCAAAGGTAATAAGACATGAAAACTAAGTTCATTAAAGGTCACTGACATGGACATGGGCATCACAGTGCCATAATATTTCTTTCCTTTTATGTATGTTAGTCTATCTTCTGTAGCAGGTCTTTGAGAACAGAATTTTCACAAAAAATTTCACCAAATTTTCACAAGAAGATCCAACTACTGGCAGGATGAGCACAACCATTTGTGTGGAAAATAATCACTGTTCACAACAATCCATACATTCAAAGTAATTAGCAGTATTGCAGACACGGCATGAGTGACAATAACTTTTTTAATCCTCAAATTCATGATTATCTTGTTCTCAAAACAGGAACCTTTTTTTCAAAATCAAACCTTTACACTTCAAACCTTTATATTTCAAAGCACTTCTCCAAATGCACATCTAAGTAAGTGTCCACATAAAACCAGCCTGAGCACATTGGTTTCTGCCACAGCTTTATTTTTTAAAGGAAAGCCTGCAATGCTTGCTCAAAAACAAAAGGAAAACCATTTTTTTTTTTTTTACTTCCAGGCCCCTATGAGGTCTAACGTGCAATATGATAACCAGCTGGCCTCGGCCTGAAAGGGTTAAAAAAAATCAATTTCAAACCACTTGTATTTCTCCAGCTGCAAAACCAAAATACTGCCGGGTCTTCCCGCAGCCAGGGTACTGGATAATTTAGGCTATAAAATAAATGTTTATTACAAAAAAAAAAAAAAAAAAAAAAAAATTTTTTAAAAAAAAAAAAAAAAAAAAAAAAAAAAAGGGCGTCGATTTCTTGGCGGCGGCGGAAAAGCAGGAGACACCCCTAGTGTCGACGTAAAATACTACAGGACTCCATACTGTACCTCCAGGTTAATTTCACGGCAGAAAAAAAAAAAAAAAANCACACACACACACACCTGGACACTCGATGTGCCCGAACCCCGAGCACCCACCGCCCGTGCAGCGCCAGCTCCCCGCCCCAGCGCGGCTCACAGCGCACACTGCCCGGTGCATCGGGCTACGTGCATTATTACAGCTCTCCGCTCCGCACACAAACAGCACAGCGCTGCTGCACCGGGGGCGGGGGGAGAACCCCGCCGAGCTGCCGAACAACCCCCGCACNGCGGCGCCGGGGGGGGGGGAAGACCCCCGCCGAGCTGCCGAACACCCCCCGCACGGCAGCGCTGCCCGACCCGCCCGGGTCCGGCTCCCCGAGGGGCCCGATGGAGCCTCTGCGGAACAGCCCAGGCGCAGCCCGGGCGACGCGAATCCCCCGGGCGGCGGGGAGG
>VXBN01015222.1:48654-82073 GCA_013397395.1 Sinosuthora webbiana
AGCTCAAAATGGCGGCGCGGTGGTTGTGTGGGGATGTCAGGGGCCGAGGAGGTTTTTACGTCCGGTGCCGGCATTGCCGCTGTAACCCTAACCTCGGAACCTCTAAAGTCCTAAAGCACTACACTACATCGCCCAGCGCCTCTTAGACACCTCCGGGGTTGGTGACTCCACTAGTTCCCTCAGCAGTCCAGTCCAATGTACGACCACCAGACCAGTGAAAAAACCCTTTTTTTCTGCTGTCTAATCCCAGTCTCCCCTGTCTCATCTTGAGGCCTCTTTCTC
Organism: Sinosuthora webbiana; assembly: GCA_013397395.1. Lineage (NCBI taxonomy): Eukaryota > Metazoa > Chordata > Aves > Passeriformes > Sylviidae > Sinosuthora > Sinosuthora webbiana. Next base: position 48,937 of record VXBN01015222.1, read on the forward strand.
AGGTCCTCTCACTGCAGGCTAAACTGCCCCAGGTCCCTCAGCCACTCTTCATAAGCGATTTTTGGGGCTGCCAGAAGGTCCATTTTGGTCGGCCTTTTGTGTTGAATGTTAACTACAAAACACAGCTTTATTTTTTTTCCTTTTGGCTACTAAACCAGGACTGATTCAGGGTGATAACACGCACCTTTTTTTTTCCCTCCCTCTTGTATGATTTGACAGATGAATGTCTGATCATTTGGAGCCCTTGCTGCTTGAGCTTCCTCCTGTAACTTCTGCGTTATGCAAAAGAGGAAAAATAAAATCCAGAGTATTTAATAAATACAGAGTATTTAATGTTGGAAAGGATCCCTGGAGATCATGTAGTCCAACCCATATTTAACACATTTTTAGAATATGGTGTTTCAGTACTTTTAATAGTTAATGATACAAAACTAAAGGATTTGTGCAGTGATGAGATAATCCTTAAAAGCGTATGCATGTATCTTTGTTTTTTCATGCCATATTTGTACCCTGCATAGTCTACAAAACAAATTCCCTGAGCTGAGTGCAAACTCAGATGAAAGATGTAGTCTCAGTAACCTCTTTGAGGCAAGATTTAGGGCAATGCAACTGCTTGCATAAGTAAGGCTGACCCTCAGGGAGTGATCTCTCTATATTGTGAAGTTTTAAGTAGGCCAGATGACACCTTTAGAAACCTCTGTAAAGGGTAAAATAAAATACTTAATAAAGAGAGTGTGCGATTCCACATTTCCTTTGGTGTTTTTGCCTTTCTGTCCTCTCCCTTCTTAAATGGGTTTGTTTTGGAGCACCATGATACAGCACATAGCGCTGTAACAAATTAGGTGCTGATGTGAAAATAATAATTACGTATTGTTGTGTTAATGCTGCCAAAGAGAAGACTCTGTACCGTGTTGATGTTGTTTCTCAGGCGTTTGTTACTTGGCTCACAATAGCTAGACACTTTGCCAGGGAAAATGCAGATTAATCCTGCCAAGTTCAAGGTGAATGGTGAGCTAATTCACGGGGGAAGAGTGGATTAATGCTTTAAAACCAGGTTAATTTTTTTAGGACCACAGCTGAGAGCGTGAGCTCTCTAGTCTATAATGATAATATCCTCTCCCTTCAGCTCCTTCTGGAAGAGCAACTGCCTCATCACTGTTGCCCTATTAATGGGAGTCTGAGCTGATCTAAGATTAGCAAAGGTTACCTTCAGAGCGCGTGGAGAAACCTGGAATCCTGAAATTAAATGCACAAACGCTAAGAGGAATGGGAATCTCCCATAGGGAAGTCTGCTCAGGGACCTACATCAACGAAAGGTGACTGTGGAGTTCGAGAGCAGATCAAAAGTTGTTCTGTCCTAGAAGACTGGAGCAAAGCAGAACAATAAATGTGCAGTTCTTAGAGGCTGTTAATGCCTGATGAATGTTCTGTTCCCAAACTGACGTGCAGCAAGGGGGAAGCTTGGGCAGGAAAACCAAGAGTGGGTCAAGGAGACGGCACGGAAAAGCCTGGCAGAAGTAACTGAGTGAGAGTGGTGGTGATGAGTGACACTGAATGGTGGTAATTTGCCCCAGAAGAAAACAAAAGAAGCGCTGAAACATAAGTGTAAGATTTGAGTTAATAACGAATCAGCAAAACAGGCTGGTGAGAACCTAGGCCTGGCCACAGTGGGAGAAAATCAGAAAATGGTCTGCTCCAGGGAAGGAATTTTCTGCCTGTTTTTATTAACAGATACAGATGATTAGGATGTCTCTTCTTTTGAGGGAAAAAAGAAAAACCTAATTGATAGGCTGTCTAGGAATAAAATATTCCTAGATTTCACTGAAAGCTAGCATTGAAACTCACTGGCCTCTAGCCAAATAATAATAACTTGAGACCTCCAAGAGAAAAAGGAATTCTGATGTAAAACAGTCTTGCTACTTGCATGTCTGTCATTGCAGCTGTATCTAGCAGATGTAAATCTGGAGAAAAATCAGCTAAATTAAATTGAAGGAGGCTAGAATTTCTCTTGAATAAAGTAATGAGATTAAAATAAACAGAAATGAGGAACATAATACCTTATTTGTTACCTTTTTGAGTTCCAAGTAGACAGAGCCAAGAACTTGGGAAAATATAATTTTAGTCTTGTAACGCAATTATGTCACTGCTAATAGTTTTGAACCTCTAAATGCAGTACAAAGAAGAACTAGTGCACTTTTAATCCCCTTTTCTTTTGTTTGAATGTGTCCAAGTTGCTTTTCTTTTATACCTAATTTCTAAAAGTAATTAAAAATGAAATATGATGTTTGTTAGTGCATAGATAAGAGCCTATAGAAAACCATGACTTGTATTTAACACTTTGCACTATGTTACCTGTATTTCTGACTAATATTTTGGCAAATATTGATATGTGATTTTTTTATTATTATTTTAGAGTAGATTTCAGACATTGCTTTGTCATTTTCTGCTGTTAGTAAAGCTCACCTGCAGCACAATTGCAACCATTCAAACTAGGATCATAACATCATGGAATCATTTGGATTGGGAGGAACCTTTAAGCGCCACTTAGTCCAGCCATGGGGTCACCTATGTCCACCATGAGCAGGGACATCTTCAACTAGACCAGGTTTTTCAGGACTTGGTCCAATCTGACCTTGAATATTCCCTTCCACCTCCCCTCTGGGCCACCTACTACTCCAGTGTTTTACCACCCTCACTGTAAAAAACATCTGTCTCCGTGTAAATGGAAACTGATTAAGCTACAGATAAGTAAATATGTCAACTCTGTGCCTGTTTGGGATCTTCAGTGTTATTAACCATTACGATGTGGCTTGCAGCTAATGCCTAGAAAAGAGTTTCCATGCTGCTGCTTGTGTTTCTGGGCTCTAGCTCATTTTCCAGCATGTTTCTTTGAAAGTGCTATTTGTGATGCCTTAACTGGCTCAAAGTGTTGAGGGTTTTTCAATACAGCATGTGTCTTTGATGTCCTGAGCATATCCTTCCTTGTCTTGCCTTGTGCTGGTCCTCATATAAACATTCCTGACTCACAAACCTTGCTGGATGCAATTCAGCAGTCCCCTCTCTGTTAACCCAGGGTTAGGGCTGCCACCTAATTAATTAATCTTCTGTCCTGACCCTTAACAGCCTGTAAGCAGCTTTTCCCAGCAAGGCAGGTAAACTCTTGGGACAGTGCAATAAAGCTTGAAAATACACTATTTTTAAGCATGTTTGTATGTAGTAGTGTTTTATAAAAATCAATAAACTCTTACTCTTCTGTAATTCTGTAGAAGGAAGAAAGGAAAGCAACCTTTTATGAACTGGCTTTGAGAGAAAATGCTTTCAGTTACAGTGGGCAAGGGAGGCTGTACTTTTATCAGCAAAAGAGGAAGCCTTTTCAGATAGAAAGGAAGACTGTCCTTTCTCAGCATGTTTGAATTGCCCTGTTAGTGCAGGTCCTGAACTCTTAATATCTGTCAAACCAATGCACCGTATTGATTCACCTTTTCAATTGTAATAAAAGAATAATAAGCAAATCTAAAGATACAACACTGCCTAGAGCTGACAAATGGTTGGAAGGATAATGTGCCTCTCATTGTATCTTTCTTACTCCTACATCTCTCTTTTCACTTGAAAGAAATTCGAAGGGAACCTGTCCTTATTTTCTTGCACATTTGTGAGAGCATGTATAAAGTGCCAAGACTCGGGAGGAAAGGGAGATGGCACTTTTCAGATCCAGTAAGGCACAGCTGAAAAAACGTGATCTAATGAAAGACCAGACTGTGGGGCACCTACACCTACCTACAGAAGCCTTGTGAGGCTGGAGGTAACGGGGTGGGGTTTAGTTACCCATTGGTTTATTTTGTGGCACTGTGGGACGCTGGATTTCAAATTGCTGGAAGAGCTGCAGATGTACAGTTGTCTCTTGCACATGTGCATTTACTGAAACAGTGTTTGTTAATGCTTCTGATCTGTGGATCTTGCAGCCCAAGGAGCTGTGAAACAATGACGTGACTGTAGGATTATTTCTTTTCAGCTCTTGTTTGTCATTAACAGCCCCCAAGGACTTGAAGCCTCAAACTGAAAATCATTATAAGAAACTTTTTGATTTTTTCTTAACTGCATTATGAAGAGTGGCCTTCTGATTTCCTAAACTTACTGCCAGTTCTGGCTAGGATGAACTGAGGGTAAAAATGCTTTCTTTGTCTTTGTTCCTGTGCCTATAATAATCACGTTACCAGATAAGTCTCTGCAGAACAACATGGAAACAATTTGCAAGAAAGACTGAGACTAAGAGGTTGCATTTTTCTAGAGACTCTGATGTTAGTGTAATACTTTCACTTAGTGATCTTGTTTGCCTAGCAGTTTTTTAAGAATTCCTGATGGCATCCAGCAGTAGCTGAGGTTGGTATAATTAGCTGCTTTTTTTTCTGGGGTGCTGTTATGGGCTGACTTCTCGAAGACCTTGCAACAAATGGAAGTAAGTTCTGGAGTAGTGTTTGATTTTTTTTTTTCACTTATGTGCTTGCTTGCAACATTTGCAAAGTCTTACTTATTTTGCTTAGTTCTGCTGAAGATCTATGTGTATCAATCTGACTTGTGAAGTTCTTTTCTTCCTGCAGTAACTGATTAAGGCTGTGGAGAGTGGGCTGCACACGTTGTTAATGAGCTATTGACGTATATAACTCCAATATTGTACAAATAATCTCTTGAATTACTGTTTTATCACTGCTCATGTGTTGGCTGACTGGTTCAGGTTTGGGCCAGTGCAAATTCTGAAGGTGATGATTCAGGCAGTGAAGTAGACCAACGATTTCATGGCAAAACAACAATCTGAACTGAAATTATGCCAAAAAGGTCTTTAATTGTTGTCTTGCTTGTAGCAGAGAGAAAAGTAAGGAACTGCTTTGTTGCTGGTCCTCTAAGAGGTTGAGTTGGGGACAAATTTTGAATACCAGTTAGCAACCTGACTATTTCAAAACTAATCAGTGTATGTGTTTTCCTGTGGAGCACCTTTTAGCTTATCAGTGTGCGTTGTGGGGAGTTAATTAGTGCAAGGTTCTGTGTCTATTAACCTCTATGTTGTCATGGAGGACAAAAAAAAGGGATTAACAAATGCTGTCTGTGGTGTGATATGTTAAATTGCATCTAGCTTACTTGTAGATTTATTCTACAGCTTTTACTGCCATGATCTCTGTGCTCCTGTAATCTGTTTTCATTTGCAGTGCTGTCAGCAGTATGAAAAATGAAGTAGCGTGTTAGAGCTTCCAAGGAAAACATGATGCAGCATGATCACATATATTAATGTAAATGTTCATAGCCCCTTAGCTGAGGCAATGAGACCACACTGAGGGAGTCACTTGTGTGTGGAATTCTCTGCTTGGGGCTGCCGAGACTCTTGGAAGTGCGCACTGAGGACTCTGTGGTTTGTCACTGAGGGAGAATAACCCCACGTGCCACAGGATGGGATTTTTTTTCTTTCCCAGGGAATTCAGAAAGTGATACTCTTTTCTCAAGGTGCAAAGCACCTGGCCTATCAGCCATGCCTGTCTGTCTGTTTGGATCAATTTCATACCGCCTTTTTCTTATCATGGTGGTATTCAGGTATTTTGCATCTGCAGCACAGGACTAGAAGATCACATCAGCTCTTTAGTGGTGCGTGGAAGTTTCAGTAGAAAGTGAAATTACACTCAAGCTGCTGGATGGGGATTCTGTGTTTTGTTCACATAAAGCAGGTTCAGGTCCTGAATCCCAAGCATTCAGACTTCCTGGGTTTTATGCTTGCTCTTCACACTTGTAACATAGTATGGTTGCCCAAGGAATTGTAAATAGCTTTGGCTTCCTGGCATCCTCTTCCTCCTTAGAGGTGGGTAATAGACTGCAGGTAACACACTGCAATGTTTTTGCAGTGTGTGTGTGTGTCACTGAAGCTACTGGGAGCTCTTGCTTTGCACTGAAGTTAAAGAATCTATTACAGGAATTAAAAATTGGCTGGACTTGCTGTTAATCTCTGTTAATCTGAAGATTTTGAGTGATTTAAGTCCTTGGGCCTTCATCTCGCAGAAGACTGTCTAATTAAAAGGGGCATTTGCCAGGGATGGTGTGCAGAGTGTTCCCCTGGTACAGAGTTAAGTCATGGTGCCTCTGCCTCCTACATATTTGGCGAAGAACCATCGAGTTTCTGGTGTGGAATTGATTCATAACTTCAGGAGATTTAATATCAGCTTCTGATCTATCAGGCTGTTTCTGACCTCTCCCACAAGAGAAAAATAGAAATTATCCTTTTCTGAAAGGACCTGCAATGTTTCCAGAGGAGATTCAAAAATCAGAATAAAGACATTTTCTCTTATTCTCCTATCAAAATTCCCTCCGGTTCTGTCTCCCTGCAGACAAAATGTATACATAATGACAGTGGAGTTCTTAAGTAAATACCATGAAATTTTGGGTGTCTTAGTCATGCTGTGCTATTTTTCTTCCTTCTGTCAATAGGGAAGAATACTGCTCTCTGCAAATTGTACATTTTATTTTGCAGCCTGCTTTGCACGCTGAAAACAATTTCAGGTTTCACTGTAAAGTACCACCGCTGGAATTTTTGCTGAAGCCCAAACAATTTTCCACTGGATGATAATATCCTTAAACGTACCATCCCTAGTTTATGCAGCATGTATTATACAACAAGAGGTACTCCAGGCTGTCCTCAATATGAAATCTAGTTTCAAACAAGCCACTTCTGTAAGCCTTGTCTGTGGCAGGAACAATAAGACCAGTAATGATTCTAATGCTTTTCAGCTGGTGGGGAATGCAACAGAACATTTTGTGACTTTGGATCATGTGTTTATGCATAAATAACCAAAAAGAGGCTTAAGAGAACAGTGTCAGAAAAAAAAAAAAATAGTGCAGATTATTAGTTATCAGGATAGTACTAATGAGATGAGACTGTGTTGAAAAAAAAATTGTATTGTCTTTTAAAGAACTTCAGCTTTGTCTTTTCCCATTCAGTTGAAGTTGTCATATGACTCCTGCAGATTCAGGAACAGCTGGTAAATTTGCAGAGGAGACTTAATGCCCAGGAAAGCAAGGTGTGCACTTGAACCTCACAATGCCACGAGGCCTTTGTACTGCATGCAAATCTCAGTATTAAAAAAAAAAAGATGGAAACTTGTTCAGTGTTGTAATAAACATGTTATTAATGCTATGGCTTCATGAGTTAGAACTGGAAAAGATTTAGTGAAGTGTATCCAGTTCTGCTGGACCCACTGGCACTGAGTGTTCCCAGGGTAAGTGCAGCCTGTGGATGGGGCCCTACTGTTGTTCTGTCAAACCTTCTCGGTGAAATTGCAGTCAGTGTCCTTTTCCTGTTATAGCTCACACCTATTTTGGACTAGAAGAAACAACACTCCAGCGGCTTTTTGGTCAACATAATTTGCAGTTTTCTGGCCGATGTGTGCTCGCAGCAGTGTTTTGCTACTTCCCCGGAGCTAAAAGTGTAGGATGTGTCTGGGAAATGTTTATGTTGTGTCCCTCTTGCAAATAGAAACCATTCTGAGCAACACCATCATGGCCCGGTGAGGCAACGTGCTGCTTCCTGATTCTGACATCCGTGGCAAAGAATAAACACGGGTTATCAATACTCCCTTGTGCTGCTAGATGTGACCTCTCCAGCTGTACTTAAACCAAGACCTCAGGAGCAGGCAGCTGAAAGTTTTCATTCTCTGTGTCTGCATCCTGTAATCGTACTCTGGGATGCAAAGGGACTAATTAATGCCTAACTAGCAGGGAATACATTCCCAGCCCTTTGCTGGTCAGATGCAGCAGCAGTTAGCACTGGATTTAGCTTAAGGTCAGGGAAGAGAGAAGGGATGCTGTTAGGGTGAAGGAGTAATCTGTAATCCTCTTGGTGGTGAAACCCAATCTGCCTCTCCTGACCAGGTCAGTCTACACGGGCAGCACACCAGATATGCCCACATCTGGTACGGTGAGAGAATTTCTCTGCTGTGTGTGAAGGATTCCACTTTTTCTCACACATGGAAATGAAGAGCTACATTTAATGTTGAACAACCTGCAGCCCTTCTTGTGTGGGCTGTTAGCTTTTTTTTTTTTTTTTTAAAGCACTGCTGTTCTGAGTGCAATAAATAGAGCATATTTTAGATTAATTCTACAGAGAAATAATTTTCAGCATAACCTGGTTTTCAACACTCAAAAGCCTCTGGATATACCCGAAAGCTGTTGCAAACCCTGGGATTTAAGAGCCTTTGAAATAGCTGTGTGGAGTAAGGAGTGTTTTAAAAACAAAACAAAAAACTTCCTCAGATATGAGCTGTGCTGCTCTCAGAGCCTCCCAGTTCCTGCAAATCTGAGTGACCCTGCAAATGGGCTTTTTAAAGAGGAAATGCTGCTACACGATCAAGGTCCCTGAAGGTGCTAAAAAAGAGCACTGAATGTATAAAGCCAGCAAAGCTTGTGGTGTTAAGATAAAAAGCATCCATCACTGAAGCAGTCAGGGCTCCCCTTTTAAGAGTGTGTCTTGTTTTTATAGTGTTCAATTATGTATCTAGTTTATATAATCCTTAAAGAACCAGCCTCGCGGTGTAAGTCCTTTAGTTTATTGGTATTTTAGTAACAGAAGTACACATTTTACTGCTCAAGTGGTCAATTTGTTATTGATTTCTTTCTGAACATGTGGGTGTTCCTTCTGACCGAATGCACACATGTGTAGATGTATGTTGTAGAATATGATGAAAGCTTAAAGTGCTCAGTTCTTGACATCATAGTAGCCAGTTTTAAGTATTTGCTCAAGATCTACATTCATGAGTAGCCAGCTTTGAGGCTGACATCTCATGACAGTTTTGGGATACTTACATTTTGAGAGAGTTTGGACTGGGGTAACTCTGCAGAAAACTTCCAGTTAAGATATAAAACCAATTTCCCAGGAATTTCACTGAGGATGAGCTGGAAGCCTGCTGCATCCCTGAGGGGACCAGTGAAAAGCTGTTGCTCTGGGCAGCACCTCTTGTTTTTTTTTTGCTACAACTATGCACAAAGCCATTACTTAAGCATCAGTGAGGTTGATAAGTGATAATCTTGATGTCTAAGACAAGTGTTCTAGTGCTTTTCTAGATGTCATTTTGGGAACATCTCCTCTAATACTCAGTTTACACCAGTGAGCTGAAATAGAGGATTTTTAACAACAGATTTGTCACTCATTTTCTATCTGGCCTTACACAGTAGGACGTGTAGACTTTAGGCCCTCTTTGAAATGGTGGAGGATTCAGGAATTCTTACACAAATCTGTAGTGCATTTATATGTGCATTGTTATTTATATACTATAATCCAGATTTCACTTACTGAAAAGTACATGATATTAAAATATGGTAAATTCAACCATGTATGATATGTCCAGCCTAAATGCTTTTTTGTAGAGGAAAAATGGAAAGAACAAAAGGATTCTTAGTGACTTATAAAAGTTTCAAAATGCAATGTCCTCAGTGTTAGATAAACTTTTGCATCTGCATAGAAGAGATAAACAGACCAGCTCACTAATGAAATTTCAGGTATTAAAAGCAAGACAAATCTTAAAAGCTGCTCCTTTTTTTTTTTTTTTTTTTCCTACAGCCTAAATTGGCTGGTTCTAGTAAAGGTATTCAACTAAACTCTTTACTGTCTTTACTGTTTCATGTTGAAATGAAAACAGGATCCTTAAAACTGTGTACCATAAAAGTTGGAAACAACTCAAAATATTAAAGATATTGATAAAATAAAAACCCACTTTGAAATGACTTTGCTGCACAGCAGTCAATTTATCTGGCTTTCTGCACAACCAATAGCTCTTGTTGTCTGTGTTTGGGGTTGTCTGGTTCCTTGCTATGGATTATCTTGTAAATGTAAATGAATGCTTTGTGAATTAATAGTAACACATGTTGTTAATGATAAAAGGACATTTAGACTTGATTATCTAGTTACTGCCTTTTGCAATAACACTCTGCTTCCTGCAGCTAAACACCCAATTGAAACAAAGATAGCTTATATAAATATGTAACTGTTTATCACTTAAAACTCCCTTGATAAAAGATGCTAAAGCTGTAAACCTTGGTGTTTGAGAAGGTATTTTAAAATTTGGATGGTTTCTGAAGAGATAATCAGATTCTAAGCCGAGTTTCTTCCCTCAAGTACCTGCATTGTCTTCAGTAATAAATTTGCATGCAAACTGGAGGAAGGCATTTGGCCTATTCTTAGAGCAAGCCAAAATTACCTTCTGCTTTTTCATTCAGCTGTACCTCTTCCCTTTGAATTTTGTGTGTCAACAAGTGCAGGGCACTGCAGAAAGCTCTTTGCCTTGGAGGAATTAACAGCCTACATGTAAAGGATAACTAAATGTTATTCTGTGAGTTTATTAGGGTTAAGAACTCACTATTCCTTACCAGAAGGTTGTAGTGTATGGGTAGATAGCAGGTAGACAGCATTGGCTCCTGCCATGCTGCAGGAAAAAGGAATATACCATTGGTTTTGCCCTTTTTACTGGAAGTTTCCCAGGAAAAAGGAATATACCGTTGGTTTTGCCCTTCTTATTGGAAGTTTCCCACATATGATCTGCTTGGATGAACCTGCATGTGTCTGCTTCCTAACTCAGTTCTTAAAAATGTGATCCCTCTTAGCTTAAACACTTCATGGAGCTGAAGGTTTTTCTGAAGTTAATTTACCAAGCAGTTGGGCTGGGGAGAGAATACTCACGTAGTTATGTTGGCAGACTGGAAAATGACAGCTCATCAGCTGGTAATGTTCCTACTGCATTTTGTCAATTAATTGTTTCTCTTCACGGAAGAACTTGGAGTTTGGTTAAGTTTTGTTGTTGGTTTTCATAGTTATTGATCCTAGGAAATCGTCTTGTCTGCTCTCAACTTAAGCATTCCTTTCATTTAAGGCCATTTTATATCCTAAGTAATATGATTAGTGCTCACGTTTTAGGGCTGTATTTTCTAAATTTAAAAAAAAAACAACCCAAGGTACATGTAAATATTGTGGCTAAGGGTTCCCCAAAACCCTGAGCAGAATATTCATCTTTGTGGCAGATGGTTCCACAGTAATTGCTGATTCATAGTCTTTTGAAAAAGGAAGTGAGCTACTCATGAGTTTATGGACTAAGCATTTTGACTAAATTAACTTGTTTATATCAGCATATTGCTTTTGCAGTAAGCTTAGAGTTAGAAAACGCTGCTTATGTTTTACAAGTAGGATTGACTTAATTTAGTGATTGCACGGAAGAAAAGGACTCATATATTAGTGTTTCATTCAGTAAGTATTTTTTGGGTTTTGTTAGACAAGAGGATAGTTTTATTAATCATTCCTGGTTTTATTAAGCAAAACCCTAAAATGTTTAAAACCAAGCATTAGCTTATTTTGTAGGGCATTTACAGTGTAGTTTTCAGGAGAGATGGGTTTCTCATTGATTAATTTTTTTTCCTTTTTTTTTTTATTCTTGCTTTGGATTTAAATTATTATGTGGATTTAAATTATTCATGTGGATGAATAGTAGTGATTCTTAAGCTTTAAAATTTAAATTTGTTTTTACATCTATTTTAAATTAAAAAAAAAAATACGAGTAGCTGCCTGTGAGAAGGACGACTGCTTTCTTGAAGGGATAATTTAACTAATTATATATAAACATTTATTCCATGCTTATCACCATAGTAACTGGGGCCTCAAGTCAGTGTGCTTTGATGAGCAGGGTTGCAGATGCTGAAGTGAGCCAAGGCCTGAACCTTCAGTATGAAAATACAATTTAACATTTCGTTGAGGCACAGCTAATCCCTGCTACACCTTTCTGACCTCGTGCCATAATTTGTGTTCCCGGGGCTGCCAGCGTGGCAGAAACCTGGGAGTTGGATTTGTGTGAAAATTAACCTCCCTGCAAATGAGTGTGCCCCAAGTCATCCTTCTGATCTGCTCAAGCCTGTGATGATGGAATGGCCTCTGGTGAGGCACTGGGGAGAGTCAGGGACCTGTGGTTGTGAGGGGTGTGAAGAGACAGCTACAAATTAAGCTGATTACAAAGCTGCTCTGGAAGCCAATTGTTTAGGGCCTCACTATGCTGTAGCAGAGATTGTTGAAAAATTGTTGGGTTGGGATTTAAGCCAGTTTTAGTGAGGAAATTGTCTAACTGATATTAATTTTGGAGTGCTTTTTGCGACTTTGGAAGTGTATCCCTGAGGCAAGTATCTACTTGGTGCTGTTTTGAGAATGGAAGATGCTATGAGGATTGGCTTTTGATGTCTCTTCCCCTATGCTGACCTCTGACAGCTGGCCACAGAATTTTATCAGAGTGTTCACTTCAGGGATTCTGTTACAATCAACTTAATTGCATCTCTTTATTTTCATCTTCTTTTTATCTGCACCTAGACAATTGCTGTCAGAGAAACCTCATCTTTTTACTTCATCTTTCATTTTGACAGCAGCAAGGGCAGTACTGGCTATTTCTGTGGCCTGTTTGTAAGTAAATCTCAGATGTGTTCATGTTTCAGATGCTCCCTCTATCTTACAAAGCATGGCAATAGTATGTGTTTTAAAACTACAAAGCTTTAGAAACCCAGACTTTAAAAACCTCAGAAAGGCTTTAAAACATTTATGCTAATAACTTGATGAAGGCTTTTCATTTTTTATCTGCTACATTAACCAGGCCATCATTTAAAATTACCCTGCCATTTTATTTTCCAGTGCACTTTAGATCATCACTTCACCATCCAAGGTCCTGATCCCATGGAGACTTGCACACTTGTTTAACAATGCACGTTTCGAACAACACTACTGATTTATTACCCTTCATTTACTGTTACCTGATTTAAAGGCAGACACCGGGGCATCTGCATTAACTCTGCAGCGTTTGCAAACAGAGAAATAAATGATCTGCAGGTGTAAGCACAGCCCAGCAGTTAATCACACTTGCAAACTGCAGTGTGAAGTGTGATATTGTATGGCCATTTATAGCCTGAGTTTTTAAAGAGCTGTAACTCTGCTTTCGGCTTGGCCAGCTTCCATGGCTGTTGTAGATCACATTTGCAATCAGGCTGCTGCCAAACTTCCAACTCGGTGTTAAGGTCATGTTTACTCCTGCGCAGCTGCACGGCGAAGGGTTGCAGTAAAAGCGAAATAAACTTCAGACTGTTTGAGGAGCAGCTCTGCATGGGATTGGAGAGCGAGTGGATGTCGGGCAAAAGCTCAAGCTGACTGTAGAGCAAAGCAGAATATTTTTTGGCGGCATTTAAATTTTACTGTTTCATTGTAGCCGACGTGTTCTTGACTGCGGCTCTAATAGAAACAACTCGTGCGTGTTCTGAGGGCTGTTCAAGAAGGACGTAGATGTAAGAAAAGTGGAGTCTGCAGCTCTCCATATGTGGTATTGGAATGGTGCAGGGTTTTCGTCTGTTAGCCAGAGTGAGGAGCCTCCTGAAAAAAAAAACCCATGCACATTAAATTTCTGGCGCTGCTCATGAAAAGAATGCTGTTGGAACACTTGAGGACTCCCTTTTCCAGGGAATGGCTCAATGTGGTCCTCCCAGATGAGGGTTAAAGTATATTACAAATGAGCTTTCATTATGGCTTAACTGTTCTGGATAAGCCACACCCATATCCCCCTTTTTTGTTTTAAAATCTCCCATATAGATGTGTTTTTGCTGGTGTGTATGCCAGTAACTCTTTGAGCTTAAAAAAAAAAAAACCCAAACCCAAAAACCCATGGCTGGGGAAGGACTATTGCTGCCACTGACATTTTGACAAGCCTTTTTATTTTTTTAGCTGGCTTTAAGTAAGGAGGTGTATGCAGTGATGATCAGCTGCATTTGACAAGCAAAATTCTCCAAAAGATTTGAGTTTTCTGTGTGAAAACAGACCACAGAGCAGAGGAGAAGGATTGTTGTGTTATCCTTACATGAGGAAAGAGATAGGTTTGTATCTTTCCTTAAACACCAAAAATCCATAGAGGACAAACACCTTATTGTCCTACTTGTATAAAATCTCCAGCTGGAATTCTCAACTTTTTAAAGACCAGTCAATCAAATATAGAATATTAGCGTGCAGGAAACCAAATTTCTTTATTTCTGGTACTCTAAACATATATTTTTTTCCTTTCCTGAAAAGTTGATTTTGAAACTGGTATTTGGGAGTATGATCATACCAGCTTTGTGAGGTATTGCAAATACAAGTGCAAAAGTTCACAGAACACCATTAGAATTGGAGATGTAATTGAGTTTTGGCCTCACTCAGTGAACCTGGCTGGGGTCTGAAACCTTTTTCTCATACCTGGAGTCAGTTCTTTTTTCTACTGTCAATTTTGGCTGATCTGGTTTTGTTTTACTAATATTTCTCTTTATAGACATGATTAAAACCAATTTGAAATAATTCTCGTTCTTATTGTGGTGGCTGAACACCAGGTGCCCACCAAAGCTTTATTACAGCCCTCCTCAGCTGGACAGGGGGGAGAAAAATATAACCAAAGGCTCAAGGGTTGAGATTAGGGCAGAGAGAGATCACTCACCAGTTCCTGCCATGGGGAAAAAGACTCAGCTTGGGGAAACCAATTGAATTTATTAGCAGTTACGAGAGTAGGATGATGAGAAATAAAAAATCTTAAAACACCTTCCCACACACACTCCCTTTTTCCAGGCTTAACTTTACTCACACGTTCCCAACCTGCAGGCACTTTTGCAGTCTCCAGCTCTTATTTGCTGTACTCAAATGATGGAAAGTAAGACCACTTTTGTGTCCATTGCTGTTTCATAGACAGAAATTACTCAGAAATGGCAATGCATCACACAGACTGTTTTAAGTCCCTTTTACCAGATAGGCCAAATACCTTGTGGTTCAACTCTCCAGTCAAAATTCTCCTATCCAAGGGTAGCATAAAAAGGAACCATACTGGGATAAAAAGATCTGGGATCCATTAATGTTCAGGTCTAAGTAGATATGTAGTTTGGGAAGGATTGTACCCTACAGTTTATTTTCACTAATTTGGAATAAGAATGGGTTGAGGCCAATAAAACCTTAGAGAGCCAAATGATTATTTTAACCCTTCGTCCTGTTAGAAAGAAATAGTTTAAATGAAAAAAAAAAAATCACACTCATTACTTACATCTATGAGCCATAGTAATTTTACAGGTATGATAGAGGTAAGTAGTTTATATAATGTTGCTTAGTTGTATACAGTCTTACTTATGAAATACTACTTACACAGCTCTTTAAATCAAAACAGGTTTTTGCAGAAAAAAAAATTTGTCACAAAATTTCTGCCATCTAGATCAAACAAATAAAGCATCCCAAAATTCCAGTTAACTCTTTGTGTGTGTATATATATTTCATTTTCTCTAGATATGCTTGAAAACGAAAAAGTTTTTTTGGTTAAGGTTTTAGTTGGCATGTGTTTTTTTCCAGTTTTATTTGAAAAGTGATTTTTTAAGGATCTTTAGTATTAGGTAAGGCTTTAAATAACAAGAGACAGTTATCCTTTTGCAGAATGCTGCAAAATTTTTCTGTTTCTTACAGCTTCTGATGTTCTTTTCAAGTCAAGTAAAGCAGGTAGATGNATATATATTTCATTTTCTCTAGATATGCTTGAAAACGAAAAAGTTTTTTTGGTTAAGGTTTTAGTTGGCATGTGTTTTTTTCCAGTTTTATTTGAAAAGTGATTTTTTAAGGATCTTTAGTATTAGGTAAGGCTTTAAATAACAAGAGACAGTTATCCTTTTGCTGAATGCTGCAAAATTTTTCTGTTTCTTACAGCTTCTGATGTTCTTTTCAAGTCAAGTAAAGCAGGTAGATGCTCAGCAACTCTGATATTCAAACTATATATCTGTGTATTTAGCTTTGGTTAAAACATTGTGGATCAGTTTATGATATTGGAACTGAGGTGAAACCAAGTAATTCTTGTTTCCCAGATGAGTTCTAATTAGCTACTTTATAGTCTGTCCTTTGCCTTTTTTTCTTCAAGTGGACTCCAGCATTTTGTGTTTCTCAGTTGCATTTTCAAGTTCTAAGACAGTGATTGTTTTCAGAATCTTTAAAAACTCCGTAATTTCTTTTCAAATGCAGAAAAAAAAAACCAACCAACCAACCAAACAAACAAACAAAAAAAATCAAAACACTTACTTAAAGAACTAGAACAGAAGTCAGAATGAATGTGATTATTGACATGATGTCATTTTAAGTCCTAATGGGAGACTTGATGTCAAGTTCACTTTAAGTCCTTGCACTCCCAGTAAGGCAAATGAGTGCTGATACACAGTGTCCCTCAGTAAAGATTTTTACCTGACCTAAGGAGATTTTCCAAGATGATCTTGGCCACCTTTCAAAATGCATCACTGAGGGTGATTTTTAACCTGCTCTATGTCCCAGCTTTATCTGCATTCACACTGAACTTTGAAAAGACTCTTCAGGCATTTCATTGTATGAAACATCAGCAACAGATGTAATTACCATGAAAAAAAATGGACAACTAAGGTGGCTTTACACAGCTGTCTCTTTTCCCTCTGGGACTTATTAATGTTAAACAAACAAGATTCTGGTTGCCTTGCGGTCTTTTTTCAAACTGTGCTATCTGGCCTGTATTGTATCATTATGAATTTTTTTTAATTATTATTTTTAGGTTTATATTTACCATATAGAATGATAATTTTGCAGAGTTAATTACTTGTGAATAAAGAACAGTTTTGTTCTGAGAAATTGTCCCGAGCACAGAGTGTGGTTTGACGTGGTCTGTAGGTTACAGATATTTTAGATAAGGCTTTGATTAATGCAAATTTAACACTGTAAAAGTTATCAGTCAGACCTGGCTTTTCTGACTTGACATTTAGCCTTCTGTGGAGCTGTTTTTTACTGGGTGTTGATTATGTGTAAGCCAAAACACAGCCTGCATGATTATTACCATAGTTGGTTTTGAAATAGCAAGGATTTGAAGACAAGGAAGATCTGTAATATTTTTTTTCACTTACGACTTTAATAGGAGGAAGGGGTTCTGAGCAGCATGGAAGACCTTTGGAGCAGAAGCTGTATTTTGTCTAAACCTTTCTACCTCATTTTGCTCCACAGGGCTTTGATCTGGGATTCTTGGACTAAACTTAGACAGCAGGGAATATGAAATTCTCTCTTTTCTAAAACTGGACAGTTCAAGCATCACACTTACCTCTGTATTTTGTGATTTTTTTTTCCTAAGGAAAGAGTTGTGGAAGTAGCAGCTAGGAAACATGATGATAGAACAGTGTTACCTCAATGGAAATTGCAGCTCTGAGCTGTAGGGCCAAGTGTGCCACAGAATCCTGAATGATGGAAATGAGCTGTTTTTCTGGAAAAAAAAGTAACCATTAAGGTTGACCCTGGTAAAAGCTGACTGTCACTTACTGGCTTAATAAATTGTTGACCAAAAAGAGGATTCCTTCTTTTTGTGTTATATAAGATATATTTTCAAGTATTCAAATTTTATATTCAGTTGTTAGGCCAGATGTTAAACTCTCCACATTACTGAGATTTATTGTTCCTCTTCTATTACTATCTGGATAGCTGATACATACCTTCAGCCACAGAAGTCAGATTTATATACATCAGATATATCTGGACATAAATGGTGTTGGACTTGATGTGCTCAGGTTTTTCCACTACAGAAGTAATTGCATTAGGGGATAGTAATAATGGGACATAAACAAGGGTGCAAGAATGGTTTAGCTTATAAATGCTCGATCCTTCATTTTTTGAGCTTTTTTTTTTTTCTTTTTTTTCCCCCCGTTTTTGAATTATCTTTGGTAATCCTGCGTGGAAACTGTCAGGCGTGGGGCACTCCAGCGTGTTTAGAGCTCCTACACATTTCCAAATTGAGAACTGCCAGAGAGTGGCATCTTAGCAAGAGAAAAGCTCCCTCCTGTGGAAGAGATGAACCTCTGCTGTGACAACCAGAAGGGCATCACCCCGTGATTTTAAATCAGCGGGAAAGAGGGTTGCAAGGACTGTGGGACTTTGCAAATGCTGAAATGCAAAATTTTGCTCCCTATTACTTTTTTTCCTCAAAGTAATTTTTTTTTTCATATTTTTTCTGACTTATTTCTAAAGCTGTGTCTCAGTTACAACTGTTTGCTGTGTGCTAGTAGAACTGGATCATTTAAATAATATAATGTGGCCACAGTGGACTCCGTAGTGTTAAAGGCATCTGAAGCAGCTGATATTTTTTAGAGATTTTGCTTTCTGTAGCTCTTTGCTGAAAAGCCTTAGTGTTTGGGACATTTCTGTGAATTCGAGTTTGTAGAGCTTACTTTTAAAAAATTCTTTTTTTTTTTTTAGTTTGATTATCTGCATATCTTGAAGATCTGTATTAAAATTGTTTTGAATCTTGCTGTGATTAGTAGCCCTTGGTAGAAGGCTCTGCTGAGCTCAAAGCCCTGTGTGACTCGGAAAATAAAGCTGCACAGAAAGCATAAAGATGAAATTGTGATGGAGAGGCTCGAATTAGAACTTGATATCAAATTCCTGCTAGAAACTGTATTTTTACCTTTGAGCTGAATATGATTCATGCTTGTGATCTGAAGGTGGAAGGCTCTAGCTCATTAGCACATTAACAAAACCCTGAGGCATTTACTTCCATAAATGCTAACGTTATTCCCCTGAGAATGAAGCACTTTTGGGGAGGGGGGAGATGGATCTCTAGTATTACAGTGGAGTTTTAATTTTACCAATTCATTGCCAGCTAAAGAGGACTGAAACAGCACCGAGTGCTCTGACCCACTGCAAAAGAAAAAAACAAAATCTGTGTTAACTGCTCAGCAGTTAATTTTCTTTTACTGGAGCAGTGGGAATTGAAATAATGACAAAAATTGGTTATTGGGATCCTGTCCTTTGGCCAAATGGTAAATTGTCATCTTGTTCAGACATTGCTGGGTTGCAGCTTGTGGCCCACAGCAGCGTAACTTTGGGTACAGAAACATGAGATTAGCAACGGTGTGTAATGCTGAAGTGAGATTTGGTTCTGTCTTTAGAAATGTTTTGGTGCACCTGTTTATTTCGATAGAGTTTGGCGTCATCTTTGAAGTAGGGAATGGGGGCTCTGTTGAAGTGGTATTATCCTCATTTATGAGATCTGTGAAAGGTCTTTTACAACCTAACCAATTCTACGGTTCTGTATTTCCTGTTAGCAGCTCCATCTACTGATTGTCTGGAGTATTTCTGATTGCTGCTTTTTTTTTCCTACGGCAATTTTTTTGTCTGGTTTCTTAAGAAACTTGTGTCGAGCACACTTTGTCTTGATCTTCTCCTTCCCCTGCACCCCTCCGCCCCCAATATTAAGAGTTTTTTATGAAAATCAAAAGCTGGACCATTTACTCTTGACTGGAATGACTAATAATTTGTACTTGCTCACTTTGAATGAAGTCTTGTTTTTGAAAAGTTGTAGACCGTGGTTGAAACAACTTCAGAGATATGTCCTGGTATTTTTGAAGTAATTTAAAGCACTGCTTTGTATCACCTATTGCAGGTTGCCCTAAAGCCTTGTCCTTTTTCCAGGAATTCTGCATTTAATGGGCTAAACAACAGGTAACTCAGAGATGGTCTGAGATTTGACAGTCAGCCTACTTTTTTTTTGCTGCATCCTAAAGACCATGGTCTCATTTAATTTTTCATTTCTATGAGATTTTAATAAAATTACCGAAGAGGTAAGAAGGAGATGGGCTAAAACTGATTCCACCCTTTTTTCTCCTCAGTTGAAATTCTGTTATGTAGTATAAAACTAGCTTGCATTTTGTTCAGCAACATGCTTGGCTTGGCTGAGCTGTGCCAACTTCTACTTGGAGTACTTCCTCTAATGTCTTGAGGAGTGCAGCACCACAGGGTACTGAGGTATTCAGTTGCTATGCCCTCTGTGTTGGAGATCTAAAGACTTCCTTGCTCATTCCATGCTATGGAATATAGTGCTGCTTCTCCCACCCTCTTGGATTATTACATTAGGAGTTACTGAATGACTTGGGGGCATTGTATTTTGTAAATAGCCACTTACTCCAGAGCCTTCAAGGAGAATGAGTAATAGATTGGACAGCAAATGCTGAGGGAAGAGAAAGACAGAGCTTTTCTGTCTCTCCATTACAGATGACAGATGAGATGTAGATAAGCAGTGAGAGGATGTGAAACCTGAGAAGTTGGAGATTAGTATGAAATCTGTGGAAAGTTATTGACACGAGCTTAGTGAGCCAGAAGCTTAAAGCTACTTACCAGTAAAAACCACTGGGGAGCTCAGCAGGAGATTTTTGAGGTTAGGAACAGTCTTTCTAGCAGAACTGAGAAGAAGTATTAAAGGCGAGTGAGAGAGATTTTTGGGAGTTCTCTGCTATTGTTATACTTTCATATGGAGACTCCTAGTGATATTTTCTTATGGAGACTCCTAGTGACTGTTTCCCCCAGTGCCTGTGGGTCAAAAGTACACTCTGAAATTCTTCTGTCTCCTTCTTGTACCATGACTCCAAGCCCACGACCCTCCAATGTTTTCTCTTTAGATATCTGGACAGAAGCTGTTGTTTCAGATTAAGGCATGTGATTTGTCATCACATCACCACATCGTGTCATCACATCATCACATCATGTCATCATCCTCAGTGATTTGTAGAATGGAGTATAAGGACAGAATTGTGTATTTAGCTGTCCTGGCCATGGTTCTCCAAGAATAAAGGTTATAGGCAGACTTCAAGGTGGCAAATAATCTCCCTTTCTTGTGCTGTTTGGATCATCTCTCAGTTCTGGAGCTAAGTATATGGCAGCATTCCTTCTTTGCTTGCCTATTTGTGTTTGAGGGCTGCTGCTGGCATTGCAGGGCTGAAGCAGAAAGAAGTCAAAATTGATAGCTGGTTTTATTAAAAGAAAAAAAAACAAAGAACCCTGCAAGAAAATGTTCAGCTCTGTGAGTTCATTGTACAACTGATTCTGTACTCGTTTCCAGGTGTAAAATGTTAATTCTTGCTCCTTGGAGAAAGAGATATATATTTTCTAAGATAGGGTAAATGATCTGTAGAGGAAATCTTTTCACTGTATTTAGAACAAACAACCTCCCTGGAAGTGTTTCCTCAACTTCTTTAAGTTATACTTAATCTGTATTAAAATGGTTAGGTCTAAATTCTTACAGTTCTGTTTTAAGCAAGGGCAGTTCATTCACATTTTAGCATATTAGGGCAAATTTGTCTCTCATGTTTATTCCATATGTTTTGATGGAAATTTGTACCAGGAGTGCATTTGGGACTTTTGTTTTCTTAACCAACTAACTCCTACCCACCCTAAGGGAAGCAAAGTTCAGTGTAAACATTGTGAATTTAAGGATGAGGTGACCAGCATATTTATATCTGGCTATTACCTTGTCCTGATACACAAAATGTGCCCAGACTTGAACAGAGTAGATGCATGATACTTTTTGCTTGTTTGTTTGTTTTAATGCTTTTTAAATCTTTGGAGGGTAGTCATATAGTTTCCATACAGAACAGGGATGACTTCAGTTTTATTTTCATACTCTGGTGTTTCCTACGGCTTACCTGTAGCATAGTATTTAACCAGAGATGTCTCAGAAGCCAGAAGTGAAAATTATATAGTTAATTAAAAAAAAAAACCCCTCCAACAACCAACAAATAAAAAGAAGCACCAACTCAGCCTATATATTCTATGCACAGAATTGGCCACGGCTTGTTCTCTCAATAAGTTTGAAATGTGGAAGTGCCTTTGGTGAATCTGTTGGCAGAGGAACCTAGTGAGCAGGAGAGTGCCATCCATCACAGCCAGAAAAGAGGGCAGGTTGTGATATTGCACTGCTGCCACTTGTTTGCAGACCCTCTGGGGTTCACATTAAACTCACAAAGATTCAGTTCAAGCTTCTGAGAACATTTGGTCCCTGTAGCACACACATTGTGGTTTCATGTGGGTATTACTGACAGTGTTGTCACCGTCACTCCTGTAACAGCAGGCTCCCAACCTTGTCTTTACTGTGCTGAGAACGAGCAGAAGGTCCAGTTAACCACCAGCACAGTCCTGTGGTTCTTGCCTTCATCATGATCCATTCATAGTTTATTATTTCTTCTCCCAGGACTGTTCAAAGGCTGCAGATCCTAGATGGGATACCAGGCTGTTCCTCACTATTGGGATAAAGGAAGTAGGAGTGCCTGTTCTCTGGGGGAGGGAAACAAAGGTTTTACAGAGAGCATGCAAAGCACTTGGACATGGATGGCAGCACCAAGACTCAAGTGTGTCTGGGTGAGGACAAACAGAACATCAGAGCCTTACACTTGGTCAATGCAGATGTGCTGCTGTGAATTTTTCTTTTTTTTTTTTTTTTTTTAGTTCAGTATTTTTTAGCACAAAAATTGATGGAGAGGCTGTCTGTCATTGCTTTTTAAGCTGTGTCTCCAATGGAGATCTGTTTGTGTCTCTATGTGCTCACAGTGCAATTCACAGCGGGTCAAAAGATTACAAACTCCAATGACTGCAGTGGGAGAACTCACAAAACCTCATGGCAGACACAGAGAAACGATCCAAGAGAACTGGTCGCTTCCCAGCTTGATGCCACCTTGTCTCCCTAAGGCTGAAAGCCAAGGCTCATAGGGATTTGAAGCCTTAAGTCCTGGTATCAGGGAGAGGGGGAAAAGGAAGCAGTCCAAGGAATGCTGGTGGAAGCTGCCAAGCATGCAGCAGGGAAGGCTCTGTGGGCAGGAGTGTGTGTCTCTCCTGGCCAAAGGTCTGGATTAGCTACACTAAAGGGGACTTTGCAAGTCATCACTCGTGAGCTTTGCAGGGTTAAGGGAAAACATGAACGTTGTAAGACTCATTGTGCTGCTGCTTTGTGCTTCAGGGTTGACGTAGCTGTTAAGGCAATGCTCAGTGCTTTGAGTTTTGAAAGCCACAGCATTTGTTTCAGGTCTCAGAAAGAGGTTAGCGTTTACAACGTGCCACGTCCTTTTTTAATCAAAGCTTCGCATGAGGCTTTAGAAGAATGGAACACACAGCACGCACATCAAAATTTTACATAGTAAGTGAGGGCAGTGCTCTTAACCAAGTGAAAAAGAACCTCTGCTGGCACGCAAAAGCCTTGTATTACAAAACTTACACCTTTATTGTACAGAAGTTCTGTTCACATCTTTCATACAAAGAATTTTATAAATGAGGTCTTCTGATTCTTCGCTAGTCTGGAATGGGTAAGGGTCACTGCATTTGCAAACCAATGGACAGAGCTTCAGCTGAAGCCAGTAAAACCTCTTTACCAAACGAAAGTAGAGCATGGAAACTTGAGGTGTATTATTTCTGTTTCATACACAGTCAGATGGTAGGAGATACCAAAGCCTGTAATAGCTGCACTAAACACAAAGCCTTGTGCAAAATCTAATGATCTAATGCAAGCCCTGTGCAGGATCACAACTGTAATAATCATGACTAATGACTTGCTTTTGAATCCCGTTACTCAGCAGTATCAAAGAGCTGTCTGCTACCTCTAAATATAGGTGTGACACAAAGATTTGGAATGTTAATTTCGTTTTTTCTTATGAAAATGACAGCTGGACACTTCATGACAAAAATCTTGAAGTCTCTCATTTATAAAACCTCCAGCTATGAGTGCTTTGTGGTTTCAGCTGGATTGACACATTGTCAGCATTTTCTGACATATATATTTAAGCCTAGTGTAGTGTGTTCTGAATTATGGAGTTCCGTATAAAAATGGAAATATTAATTAGAAAAAGCTGTGTAAAGAACAAACTTGTCTGGAGATTTAAATGCTGCTGATTGAATAATGCATCAAACTGTCACAGCAACAGTTTTGTGGTGACTCAAATTCTATGAATATTCAGCAGAGTTTTCCCGGATGAAAGAAATTCGAAACATTACTTTCCAGGGAACTGCTGAAGTCTTGGGTCTCCTTTACTAGGAGCAAACGTTCACTTTGTTTGCAAAGCACTTGATGAGCAAGAGGAACTCCATGGGACTATTTTGCTTTACATGTGTGGAGTATCAGAGCTGGTGGTATGGGCACTCAACCAACATCATGTGAATAATCTTTTATTGAGGTTTAATGCAAATAGCATTTCTGTGTGCTTAAACCTCACCCAGGGGAGAAGGATATAAGTGCTGATAAATGCCATTTACACCTTCCCCAGAGAAGTGATTAATCAATTCTCATCCTTTCTATACCTGCTGCTGTCTGTGAAAGGGGTGCTGCAATCCTGGGCAGCAATGTTCAGTCTTAGGATATGGGACACGTACAACACAGTTGCTCTTGCTGTTCTCTCCTTCCTTTTCTAAGCAACTTGCTCCATCTGCAGCCTTTTTCTTGAGCATCCTCTGAACTGAATTGCTACAGGACCTGTTAGGTTTTAAGAGAAGAGATGCCCCGTTTGGCATAATGTGGGTGTGAGAATTTGCCTTAGGAAGGGTATACTTCCAGCTGGCTGAGAATAACAACCCTCCTGTGCCAGGATCTGCTGGATTTATTCATTGCAGCATTTCTTAAATGCTGGAGAGCTGGGACACTGTGGTTCTTAGGTGTTTTCTACTAGGACAGAAGTTTGTGAATTTATGTGTCATATGTATTTCTTGCCAGTGTGTCAGTGTACATATGTGCTCATATGTACAAACAAAATAAACCAAAGTATGCACATTATTGCAGAATAAAATCGTTTTCCTAGCACTGTAGAGACAGAACTGATTCACAGCAGCTGAAAGTCTAGAATCATCAAAGCATGTTATCTGCAAACTTCTGCTCAAAGGCTGGCAATAGCACTTCTGTCTGAAGTGCAGATTTGAATTTGGTCGGTTTTTTCATTTTGAAGAATTCTTTCTAGGAAAAGTCTAAGGAAGAAGTTAATGGAGAAGATTATTTCTAGATTTTCATTTCAGTAAAATTTGCCCATATAATGTTGTCTTAGAGTGGAGAGGCAGCTGGCTAGGTCACCATTCCAGTGGTATATTCTTACATCAGTGCCACTGTCAGTTCTTTTGGCTGTAGAAATCTGCAAGTAGTAAAGCCCTTTGATTAATAATTCAGAGGAAGAAAATATTTCCTTGATAATTCAACCCCGTCCTAAATCTTTACTTTTCACACTGTATTACTGGATCTAGCTGCATATTAATAACCTCTACTGAGTGTTATCACATTAACACATTAACACATTAACGCATTTTAGCACACTGGATCTGTGTTTCCTGGAAACATTAGCTTTGGGTGAAGAACACAAGGTACTTTGGACTGCACTCTCAGAAAGCACTGGCTACATACCCTCTGCTGTGTGACTCTCTAAAACCACTGCCTTTTTTTATACAGTCTTTTCAGCTCCTTTAGATGGCCATAGTAGAGAAGAAATTGTTCAGGTCCTTTATTACGAAGATCAAAAGTCATGTTTACCATTTACATACACAATTTACAAATTATTCACAAAGGGAATAACAGATACGCAGGAACTGACAGCTCACTTCAACCCAAGCTGAGGACGGGACAAGTGTCATTGTTTCCTTGCTTCCCTGTCTTTACTGGAATAAAAGATATGTCTGTTTTGTGTTGTCTGTCTGTGTTAAACACTGATTTAGTGTTTATGAAGCACCTTTAGTTGTAACTATGCAAATGCTTACATGCTTTCCTTTATTTGAAAGAGTGCAGTGCATGTATAAACGTGCACTGGGATCTGTGCCCTTCACACTACTGAGTGTTTGTTGGTCAGAAATCTTGTCAATTAATGCAGTGGTCAGGCTTGGAAATGTTGATTTTTAAGATTTAACTGATTTCAGTAACATGCCATTAAAATAAAAATGGAGTTTAGTATCAGAACTCTTACTCTAAGAACTAAATTAGGTATGGCTGCTGTGTCTCCCAAGGAGACTATATGATCTTAAGATATGTCTTAGCCATGTTGTTTGATGTCTTGGATAACACAAGTGATTTATTGCTCTTCCTTCATCATGTTTTATACCATTTCCTAATGCTATTTCAAAGACTGGGAAACTTAACAAAAAAATCCTCTTTGAGAGATGTGGTAAATTAGCAAACTTCACAGAATATCGTACAGCACTTAACAAAAGGGCGAATGAGTTCCCAAGTCCCTTGGTATGAGAGCACAATACCAACAGTGCATTAGCTGCCATTTAGCTAAACCTACAAATAACCGTATTTTAGATTTTTGGTGTCCACTGGGAGGACAGTACGTCAAAATGCTCGAAGGAACACACCGATTTTGGAGCAAACACAAACGCAAATACAGAAATCACCAATGTGATGTTAATTAATCCAAATCCTAAGCGATGAAGCAAAACACTTCACGAAAGTTTGTTACATCTAGTCAGAATAATCCAAATACTTACAACAGTATTATGATATGACTTCCTAGCCAGCTATCAGACATCCTTTACCATGAACCTTTCAGTATTCTCAGGGTGACAGATAATGAATGTTGCAGATGCCATGGTAAACATAAAATACAGTAAACAGGCAAATATTTTCGTGGCACCACCTGTATATACAATGTCGTTGTTGGAGCCTTGTGGACAAAGCAGTGTTACAGTATGCCTTTTGTTAAGGCTTCTTGCTGGTTTAAAAAGGTAGATTTTTCTTTAGGGAGATTGTCCAGCAGTATTGGTTTCCCATCTCTTCAGTGGAAGGTCTCTTTATTGATCCACATGAGACTGCGTGTTTCGTTTGGTTTGCACTCGTACTCAATACTGCCAAAGCTGTTTCCCCACTGGCAATGATCCCGTTTGTGGTAGTTGTAGAATTTGACTTGCCAGACTGTCTCAAAAACGCCAATGTCATTAAACTGTGAGGAAGAGGGAACACCAGTGTTAGTCAGCTGATTATTTTGTTGGTTTCTCTCTCATCCTGAGAAATAACACTCGTGAAACTGCAGAACATAAAACACCTGCTATAAGGATTACTGTTCCTCGGTTCAATAAATCAAAGACCTGTAAAACCTGCTCCAGCAATCAGGAAAGTCTTTTGTGTGTAGCCATACATAAAACATGAATGATCAGATTCTGCCTGTCCTCTTGCACTCACATCTGGGATAGGCGAGGGAGTAAAAATATTCAAGTTGCCATCTGGATAAATGTTACTAACAACAGGAACCAAAGCCATAATCTTTCTGAAGATGACACAGCTTGTATATACTGTAGATCATGTACCAGTGAGCTGCAGTGATAGAGACCATCACTTTACCTTTATGCCATACCCAGAGGCTGCAGCTGGGATTGGGAAGAGTCTTCTTTTGCTCAGTCTGAAACCTTTAATGTGTCTGCATTTTGGAGTCTTGTGTTTGCAGTGTCTTGACTGAGATGTGCTGGTCTTGCAGCACTTACTGCTTTCCTGGGATACTATTCCACATTTTAAATGAGATTTAAGCAAGAGAAGTTTTGTGTGCATATGTGTAACTGCTGGGTGGACTGTGATAGTGCTGCTGAGTAATAGGAGCTAGTAAAGAGATAATCAGCAGGTTTAATAAGTACGTGTCTAATACAGTGAAGTAGTGAGATATTGACTTTAAATTGGCTGTGCATGCAGCTTTGAAGTGAATGAGACTATGGCTGTAGTAAGTTCTGTAAAATAAAGGGTTTTTTTCTCTTTAAGATACTGCTAGACACCTGTACAACATCAGAAAAACCTCAGTGAGGCTTTCAAGCATAAATTATGATTTCACTTTTAATGGTAATGGAAAATTCAAGCTCCTATGCCTTGAGGCATTGCAGAGAATCTCGAGTGTGGGTGTGAAGCCTGTATGTATTGCCATTGGTCCCAAGCCAGTGTGGCTTGTTGATTGTCTTACACTGTTAGAAGATACTAAATAGTGAATTTAGTGCTACTGAACTGCACCATTCTTCAGTATTTTTTCCCTTTAAGTATTTCCATCACTCACTTTAATGACAGCTTCTTCACTTGACTGTTTTCCATTCCCATCATGTGCCTGGGAGCTGATCTTTGTTCATCTGCCTGCTATAAGCACACTTGCAAAGTCAGTATGAAAGCCCTTTTGCAGAGAAATTGTTCCTGATTTACAAGCAAAGTCTTCTGTATCCAGATTTTTCAGGACACATTTGTTGTTGTTTTTTTTTGAAGTCAAGATGTGGTTTGTAAGGTGCTGCTGTGTAACAGACATTACTTTAAACTTTCCCTCCACCCACCGTGGTAAGTTAAATTTAGCCTTGACAATAGCAGAAGTTGCTGTGTGCTGTAAGTGGAGAAGTTTTATTCAGCTCCAGTTACAAGTGTTACCTTAAAGGAGTAACTGAAATATTTCTGCCACTTCCTTTGACTAAGAAAGAGTCAGATGTACAGGCTACAGGCTATTTTATCTCTCCTAGTGACTAAAATCGTAATTAAGGCCTTTTTTTTTTTGATCAGTCATCTTTGATAGTAGTCCTGATAAAATGCAAGATAGTAAAGGTTAAGCAGATTGGATAGTACTGTGCACAGTCCACAAAACTTGTCAGAGAGGAGCATCAGCCACCCTCAGTGCAGAAACTAAGGGAAAAAAAAAATTTGTAATAACATTTGTAGAAGGTGATAGGACACAAGAGCAGCATTTCATTTCATTGATGTGTGAAGGATCCGATTTTCAAAAAGACAGATGAAAAGAGAAAATTTGATTTTCCTTCAGTGACCCAGTTTGCTGAGCTACCCTGAGTTGCTCGACTGCTGTGGGTTTCCAGGAGAAGGAAAAAATGAATTGCAGGGCTTTTCTACTACTGTGTGCCTCCCCCAGCCCAGTACTCGGCACATGCAGAAGCTCTGTGGCGTAATGAACATGAATTCCCCTGAATTCCCATGGCTCCTGCAGCTGAATCCTGGCTGCTCCATGAGCTTGTACATGGGCATCCCCAGGGAGGGAGAACAGCCCTACCCTTTGCAGGTCAGGCTTCAGGTTATTTCCCTGTCTGCTCTTCTCTATCAGCTGGTGGGTGCTACAGGAGTAAATGGTTATTTAATCACTCCATCTACATTTGCATGCTGAGATGATTTGATAGCTCTTACTGTGACTAGAGTTCCAGCTTCTTTCTTCAACCTTAGACCAGTCTGATCAAGAATAAAATGAAGCCGCCTTCTGAAATAGTTCTGACTATTTAGAACTATTAAATAGTTCTTCTAACTTAGTTTGCACCGTTTGCCAGACATTTTGGCAGTTTCTGGACAGTGTGCATGACTGACCAATCAGGTAACAGAAACAAATCATCAGATTCTGGACTTCAGAGACAGGATTGCTTGTTTAATATGTATAAACTCCGAATGTCACGGGTCAGATGTCTACTGGCCAATTAAAGCAGCAACACAAAGAATTGTTTGTTTAAAATTTCAAAGCAGATAGGAAAGAGGTTCTTATGGATCTTTATGGGCCTTAAGTCATTCAGACGCTAGGCTGGCAGTATCAGACTAGTTTTTGACTGCAGGACTGATCTCACAATCTGTTTCTAAGGTGAATTCAGTTTTTGTGCCCTAAATAGTGTCCTTAGCACTGCAGGATGCATCAGGATTCTGTGTGTTCTAGAAAAGGAAGTGGAGGCAGAAGTTCCTCATAGCTGAAGGAAACAGGAAAATTTAAAGCTGTTTGCAGTCAGCTCAGTTGTGAAGATTCAGGAAGTAGGTATTCAAAGCAGTTTTCAGACTGGGGTATGTGAGGCTTGTTCCCTAAATCTGTTACAGCTCTGCTTAGCTAAGCAGCTAAAAGATGAGTTAAACATGTAAATCCCTGTTGAGATGCCCTATGTTTAATACTTAAAAGTATCAATTCTGGGTATCTAAGTCTGTACTGGTGAACCTATCTATCAAGATCAGTTCCTAAAAGGAATTGAGGACCTGCTTAATGCTTGAAAATCCTATTAGCTCCACAGTTAATATCCCAGGATCTGATCTGTAAAAGCAACTCTTTGGGCAAGTATTGTGGCTACTCATTCTGATGCTGCAACAAACCATGTCAGAGCTTGTCACTGAAAATCAGACCCTCCTTACACTTCATTCGTGATTTCATTTGGTGTTGTCCAAAGGAAAGTTAAAACTTCTAGATTTTCAGAGTTCACATCAGTGCTGCAATTCAGGGTAAAATGACCAGAAAAATAGGGATGCCTTAGTCAAAGCAGATGGTTTTTTGGGAATGCTGTCCTTTCTCCTCCTGGTGTAAGGTGAAATATAACTACAGTGATCAACAGTGACATCCAGCAGCTGTGTTCAGCTTGTTGTGAAATAATATTGTGTTTGGTTTTCCTGGGTGTTAAAAGGAGGTGGCTGCAAATAAAAGTGATTAATGTAATACTCCATATTAGTCTTAATAACCTAAGATTGTGAAATAGTAATGTGATGTGTGTCTCCAAAAATTAAGTTAGGCACACTGTAATTATTAGAAACACCTAATGAAGATGTTACAGTTCTTATTCAGAAGGGGATTACTATACTAAACTATGATTCCAGAAAAAAAAAAATACTGAAGAGCAATATGAAATCCTGTGTGCAGTAAGGAAATGTCATACAATGCTGAAATCTGGTGGGCTTGTATAAGCTGGAACAGACTCTCAAGAGAGCTGCAGATGAAGATGGCTTGCTGCCCTGATTCCTTTTTGTGGTACAGAAGACATGGAATAAACAGCAGGAATCTCTCACAACTAAAATCAGGAGAAGAAAAAACACAAACTACCAAAACAAAACTCCCCCTGCACACTGAGCATACCAGCCAAAAGAGTGCTGTGGAAATCTGCCTGCTGCTCTTCATGTCTTCTGTCAGCTCTGCTGCCTTGTGGGCTGGAGCTTTTGTCATCTCACTTTGGGGCCATGGAGCCTCTCTTTAAGGCTGGGGTGAGGAGCCACTTCAATATGAACTTAGATTTGTGGATGCATACAGTGGAAATGTATGGGAAAAGAGAGAAGACAGCCTTGGGTGTTGTTCTCATGCATGCTGAAGGTGACAGATGGAAGGGGAGAGCAGGCACCCCCTGTGCTTGGGGCGTGCTCTGTGCCAAAAAAAAATATGGTGCTGCCAGGCAAAATCCCTGTATGCCAGGGGATTGGATTTCTAGCCAACAACCTCGGTGGGAGCAAATATATTATGTCCTATAGAAGGGGTGGGAGGTTAGGCTCACAATTCTTTCTGCTGCAGCATCCCAAAGGGTTTAGCAGGTCTCTAGAAAACCTCCTACTTCTTCCTTCCTGGCCCTTGCTGTTTTCTTGGGAGAGAGAAGGCAGCAGGACTTGTATTTTCCAGCCATGTCCTGGCCAGCAACCTTACTGACACAAAGCAAAGAGGAAGGCAGCAGCTGTGAGCAGACTTTGCCCCGAAATATTTCACCACACTCTCTCTGGGACTGAACCCCCTTGTCCTCTCATGGCAGCCTTGGAGAAGCACGTACCTGCATGTTGACTTGGATGGGCTGTCTCTCCCCACTTTTGGTGTGGGGCACCCCTTCTGTGTCGTAGATCCCTGTGTAAGAGACCACTTGTGCATCCCGGGATTTTTCTTCCAGTGGGACATTGACGCCGCCGATGCCCATGGTCCTATAAAAAGACAGGACCCAGCCTTTCAGCCCTGAATTCCCCCTTCCTTGGCAGTTTGGAGCCAGCACGTGGGTTTTTGCAGCCCGGCAGCCTCTTGTGCTGGGGAAAAGCTTTCAGGGATTCTAGCAGACCTGCATGTGCTGCTGACTCATTGGGGCTCCTGAAATATGTCAGGGCTCTGCAGTCACCCGGGGAAGGAGCAACAAGGAGAGGCAGGAGGGATCTGATTTCGACTGGACAGGGTGAGGTTAGTCGAATCTCTTCTGCGGGGCTGCCCCTCCACCCCAGAGCTGGTTCCCCGTCTGGTCCCTGCCTCTGCTTTGCCACGCCGCAGCGAGGAGGCTTGGGCATTGTGTAGGAGGGGTTTTCTTCCTCCAGCCAAAACCGCGGGGAAGGAGGGAGGAAAAGAGCTGGGCTTGAAAAAGCTCCGGGAGAAGGTGGGGAGGGAGAGGGAAGGCAGCGACTCCCAAAGGTGGAATCCCCCCCACCCCGAGCCAGCCATGCGGAGCGCTGGGAACAGCTGGCCGGGGACCCAGAAACGGGGACAGCGAACTAAAAGGGCGGGGAGGCAGAAATCACGGAAACCCCGCGCTGTCAGCCTGCCAGGAAAATACATTAAACGTCTAAAAATAAAGCGGCGCGGAGGGAGGGGAGGGCCGGGGGGAGCCGCCCTGAGGAGGACGGCCGCACTTACGTGGCCTGGACGGTGCCGGGTCGGAGGGACACCTCGATCTTGTACTTGGCCCCGGTCAGCAGCTTGATGGTGCGGTTCTGGCCGAAGCGCTGCCCGTCCACCTTGAAATACACGGCCCCGTCGTTGGGCTGGATTTTGAGGGAGACGCTGATTTTCACGAGGCCGGGGATGTCGCCCATCGCTTGCGGCCGGGGGGGGCCTGCCGGCTCTGCGCGCGTCTCGCCCCCTCCGAGGAAAGGCGGCTGGCCGGGAGCGAGGGAGAGGAAGAGGAGGACGGAGAAGGAAGAGGAGGGGCTGCCGGATCCCAGCCAGGCCAGCCCTTCCCAAAAGCAGCGGATGAGATACTTGATTATTTATTTTCCCTCCCACTAATCGCGGCGTAGCATCTGGGCCGGTTGATGTCTTTTCCCCCCCTTCTTCTTTCCCCCCGCCTCCACTTCATCACCCCGCCCCACATGCCGGTTTGGGGGACATTTGCAGCTGCTCAGATTGCGGCCGGTTTCCAGGGAGTTAATCCGGCCCCGATTACTGCAGCCTTAATCCCGCAGCTCGTCCCGGAGGAAACGAGAGGGGCCCGGGCCGGGAGCCGCCTTCAGCACCACGGCCGCGGACAGCGGCTGGGCCGGGCCCGCCGGCTGAGGGGAGCCCACAGAGAGCCCCCGAGCCCCTCACCGGGGGAACCCCCAAACCATCCCCGATCCCTTCACCTGGGGGGTGCCCCCACAAACCATCCCCGATCCCTTCACCTGGGGGGAGCCCCCAAACAGCCCCCGAGCCCCTCACCGGGGGAACCCCCAAACCATCCCCGATCCCTTCACCTGGGGGGAGCCCCCACAAACCATCCCCGATCCCTTCGGCTGGGGGGAACACCCAAACCATCCCCCGATCCCTTCACCTGGGGGGAGCCCCCAAACAGCCCCCGAGCCCTCACCGGGGGAGCCCCCAAACCATCCCCGATCCCTTCACCTGGGGGG